>CAWUFW010009860.1:312500-747362 GCA_963921515.1 Calotriton arnoldi
GCATCCCAGGGTCCCAGGCTGCGGGAGCCCCCCGTCCTAGAAGCTAGCCCAGGGTCCGGGCGCTGGTGTCGGGGTCGACCGGGCCCGGGAGGCTCTCCCGGCCTGGCTAGGGGTTCGGAAGCTGGGACTGGGCCCGGGGCTCGTGCTCCGTCCGGCGGGCCCCGGGTGTGGGAGCCCCCCGTCCTGCAAGCCAGCCGAGGGTCCGGGCGCTGGGGACGGGGGTCCACCGGGGCCCGGGAGGCTCTCCTGGCCTGGCTTCTTTCAGAAGCAGGGACCGGGCCGGGGAGCAGGGGTGGCTGGCTTTATCCGCTACGCTGGCGGAGCGGAGTTTTCTGCCCACCCCTACATATAATGTGCTGTTGGTTCCTAGCTAGGTTCTCGCTATATACATATACACACATAACAGACCCATGGAAATGATAGAAATAAACGCGTTACAGCCCCGTTAACGGAGTGAAATGGGCCTTCGGGAGGTTTTGCTCTATTTTCTGCTGGTCGCCCATAGGAGTTAGACGCAAGGTTACCTGCGTGCCCACTGTGCGCAGTCCAGTTCATTGTTGACCAATTGCGCGGTCATTTATGTAACTTAACGGATTTATAAAGCACCCCTCCTTTGAGTTTTACAATCGCCTTTGCACACAGTGCATAGGTAATAACACTAGCGCTGACTAATTTAGAACACGACTAAATGGAGTAAACTTCGGCTCAGTTAGAAATATGGTTATTCTCAAAAGCAAACTGTAGCAACTTGGAAACTGCCGCGTCACAACAATCAGTTCAACGAACTGAGAATATGAAGAAAATAAACGGAACTCTAGGCTTTATAGTCCAGTATCTGCACTCTCGATTTAAAAAGCGAGGGCCAAGACAGGTGCACATAGCATGAAAGATGGGTCCTTGGTGCTCCTGCGGCTGCGAGCTCGTTTCCTCTCAGAGGCCCCACGCACACAGCCGGGACACCCACGGGACCGGGGCTACATCTGGTTTCACTTCTCTTCCTGCAGCATATACTGGAAGCATCAGGAAGACCCCATGAAATGGAGTGTAATGCAAGTCTGGCACTGTGGCCGCTGGATGCTGAGGTCAGAGGCCGCACAACAGTTATGGGTATAATTCAACATTAATGTTCCTGCTGTTGACCCACATTCTAACACTGCCATGTACACTACTGTTCTTAGCGGCTCTGTAAAGTCTTGGAATTGAGGGGGGTGTAAGGGGACAGCGCTCCAAAGTAATATGCTATAATAACAAATCTATTCTATGTGCAAGCGTCAGAAAGGCAACACCAGGGTGTATTTGTGGCATGGATATGGTGAACCATCAGAAAGGCCACTCGAACCACAGGGCTGTGCAATATGTCTTACAGGATTTTTATTTGACGAAACCAGTACCCAATTGTGCTTTGCAAATCGCTCACTTGGAACCTGCAAAATCCACCTACTTAAACGAGAGCGTGGGACTGGAGGTTAAGGCATGGGCCTATTTTATGATCCATCCAAATACGCAACCAACCAACTGTGCTCCTTTCGGCAAATTAGTGAATAGAATCCAACCACCAAAGATTACACAATCCAACCACCAAAGATTACACGTACTTTTCACATGCCCACCAAACATATTTAAGGCTGAATTACATCTTTCTGTCACAGGACTTACAGGGCTCTCTCCAGGGGGCTAGGATTCTTCCCATCTCTCTATCTGATCATAGTCCAGTGACAGTTGCCTCAACTGGGGAGGGAGAGTGCAGGGGTTCTCGAAATGGTATTTTCCTGCCTCATTGACGCGAGACAAGACGCTCCGTGACGAACTACGGCTCGCAATTAGAGAGTTCTTTCAAACAAATGACCCGGGTGACACCTCCCCCCCAGAACAATTGGGATGCCTTTAAGGCGGTTATTAGGGGAAAGTGTATAGCGATGGTATCGGCGCTAAACAAAGAAAGGGCTAAGGAGCGGGAGGGACTGAAGACAGCCCTGACTCAAGTGGAACAGGAGTTCAAGAAGAACCCCACCCGCATGCTAAAGCACCAGCTGGGTACTCTCAAAGGAAAACTGGGGGCAATCTATGCAAATAGAGCTGAATTCACGTTGCTCAGGCTCCGAAGTGCGTACGCTCAGGGGAACAAGGTGGGCACACACCTGGCGCAACAGCTTAGGGAAACAAGCCTTGGCAAAGCCAATAGGTCTCACCCATACAAGAGCTATTTGCTTTGACAATGTGTTTTTGCCATGTTGTACACCAGTGTGGATGCTGTTCAGCATGGCTAAAAGTTAATGGTGGAGTGTCCTAGTGTGGAGTGAGGGTAGTAGAGCGTCGTCGACTGGATTTGTTGGAGTAGAGTGTTGTAGACTGGAGTAGGGGGGAGTAGGGTGTTTTATAGTTGAGTAGAGGGGAGTAGAGTTAAGTGCTTCAGTGGCAGAGAGAGTCAGAGTTCAGTGTCATAGAGTGCAGTGTCGTAGAGGGGAGTGGCATAGAGTGGAGTGCCGCAGAGTGGAGTGGCATAGTAGAATGGAGTGGCATAGAGTGGAGTAGAGTGGGATGGAATCGGGTGGAGTGGTCTAGAGTGGATTGAGGTAATTGGGTGGATTGGTTTGGAGTAGATTAGGGTGGATCGGGGTAGAGTGGGTTGGATTGAGTGGGGTGGATTAGAGTGGGTGGACTGGATGGGGTGAATTGGATTAGAGTGCAGTGGACTGAAATGGGGTGAGGTGGATTGGACTGGGGTGAATTGGAGTGGGTGGATTAGATTGGTTTGGGGTCGGTGGATTGGATTAGAGTAGGGTGGTTTGGAGTGGGGTAAATTAGAGTTGAGTGGAGGAGTTGTATTGAACTGGATTGGAGGGGGTGGATTGAATTGAAGTGGAGCGGATTGGAGTGGGTGGATTGGATTGGAGTGGGGTAGATTGGACTGGAGTAGATTGGATTGTGGTGGGCTAGATGGATTGGGTGGGGTGGGGTGGGGTGGATTGGATTAGGGTAGAGTGGGGTGGATTGGTGTAGAGTGGGGTGGATTGCATTGCAGTGGAGTGGGGTGGACTGGATGGGGTGGGTGGATTGAAATGGGTCGGGGTGGATTAGATTGTGGTGGGAGGGGGAATTGGAGTGAATTAAATTGGATTGCAGTGGGGTAGATTGGATTGGAGTGAGGTGGATTGGGTTGAGTGAGGTGGATTGGGTTGAGTAGGGTGGATTGGAATGAGGTAGGGTGGATTGAATGGGGTGAACTGGATTAAGGTGGGGTGGATTAGATTGGGTGGGGTGGAGTGAAGTAGATTGGATTTGGCTGGATTGGGGTGGATTGGATGAGGTGGACCGGATTGGAGTGGGGAGTATTGGATTGGAGTGGGGTGGATTGGAGTGGGGCTGACTGGAGTGGGGCAGATTGTTTTAAATTGGCGTGGGGCAGATTGGAGTGGGGTGGATTGTTTTGGAGTGGGGCAGATTGGAGTGGGGCAGATTGGAGTGGGGCAGATTGTTTTGGATTGGAGTGGGGCAGATTGGAGTAGGGCAGACTGTTTTGGATTGAGTAGGGCAGATTGTTTTGGATTGAAGCGGGCAGATTGTTTTGGATTGAAGTGGGGCAGGGTGGAGTGGGGTGGATTCTTTTGGATTGGAGTGGGGCAGATTGTTTTGGATTAGAGTGGGGCAGATTGTTTTGGATTGAGTAGAGCAGATTGTTTTGGACTGGAGTGGGGCAGATTGGAGTGGGGTAGATTGCTTTGGATTGGAGTGGGGTGGATTGGATTGGACTGGGGAGGGAGCGGGGTGGATTGGATTGGGTTGAGGAGGGAGTGGGGTGGATTGGATTAGGGAGATGGATTGGATTGGGGTAGATTGGATTGGGGTGGATCAGATTGGTCTGGGAAGTATTGAACTGGAGTGGGTTGGATTTTGCTGGATTTGAGTGGGGTGAATTGGGATGGAGTGGGTGGATTAGGGTGAGATGAATTGTTGAAGTGGGGCATATTGGAGTGGGGCAGATTAGAGTAGATTGGTTTGTATTGGAGTGGGGCAGATTGGAGTGGGGTGGATTAGAGTTGGCCAGACTGTTTTTGATTGGAGAGGGGCAGACTGGAGTGGGGCAGACTCTTTTGGATTGGAGTGGGGCAGATTAGAGTGGGGCACACTGTTTTGGATTGGAGTGAGCGGATTGGAGTGGGGCAGATTGAGCGGATTGGAGTGGGGCAGATTGGAGTGGGCAGATTGTAGTGAGCAGATTGTTTTCAGTTGGAGTGGGGCAGATTGAAGCAGGTGAATTAGAGTAGGGCAGATTGGAGTGGGGCAGATTGTTTTGGATTGAATTGGTGCCGATGGTTTTGGATTGGAGTGGGGCAGATTGTTTTGGTTTGGAGTGGGGCAGACTGGAGTGTGGAAGTTTTTGAGTGGAGCAGATTATTATGAATTGGAGTGGGGCAGATTGGAGTAGAGCAGATTGAAGTGGGGTGGGTTTAGAGGATTGGAGGGTGGTGGGTTGGAGTGAATTGGTTTGGCGTGAGTGGTTTGAATTGAAATGGATGAACTGGATTGGTCTGGAATCGATTGGATTGAGTGGGGCGGATTGGTGTGGTGTGAGGTGACGTGGATAAGAGTGGGGCGGATTGGAGGGGGGATTGGTGTGTACTGTACGATTATGTGTCAAAGCATCATTTCAGAAATTACACATAAGTAACGAAGAATGCCGCTTTCCAATAGATAATCCTAATCTTTTGAGAACAGTGCCCAGGAGCAAAAACAAAAGAAAACATGAGTGCAAAGTGAGAAAAGAAGAATTGGCAATATAAAAGAAAGTTAACTATATAAAATAGATCTTTGTAATTATGTTTGGCCTGCTGGGCATGTTTTTGCAAGTCATACGCCTTCTGTTTGCAGGGCACTAAAAGTTAAACAGATCAAAATAGTTCCTCAATCACATCGAGAGCAGTAGACGGGCATTGATTACGTTTAATCAATCAGTGCATGGTCCCTGCTCCACAGAGAGGACCGGAAATGATGTTCGGCCTGCGAATTATGAGGCTAAGAAGAGTGCCACACAAGCCAACAAATGGTAAGCAACGGGTGGGCTCTAAGCCCTTTTTGTATATTAGAGTGTCTCGCAAGCGAGAAGCATTAGCTAGTGCATGCTCTCACAGGCTTGACCCTAAAAATGACAAAATAATGAAGTAATACTGTCACAAAATGTGTCTCTTTACGCTGCAGCTGCATAATTAAGCTTTTCTTGACGCATAATTTAGTCAACTCAGCCACATAATTTGGCCCTCTCCTGCCACATAATTCCTGAGGCATGGTTATATGATTCTGGTCAGCCCATCTGCTTGAGCGAAAATTGGTAAGTAGAATGTATAGAATGGTGAATGAGGAATGTGGGATGTGAGCATCAGCTGGGTCTTGGAGCTGAAGAGAGGAGTACTTGCTCCTAGAAGGGTGTCTTTACTGTTAGATCTACAGCAAACAAAAGTCTTTCCTTTGGAGCATATAAGGAACTTGACTTAATAAACAATTATTCAACATGGACTAGCACAGGGTAGACTACACAGCAGAAAGCAGAGCAGGAGGAAACAGAGAAGCAGATAATGAAAATGATTTAGTACGAAGGAATAACAGAGAATCGAGGAAAGAACCAAGGCCCAAAATCAAAGCAAGAAGCACGAGATGGAAAAGGAATGCAACAAGATTAGAGAGCAAAAGAGAGAAACACAACAAACAATTTCACTTTGTGGCTCCTCCTGAAGTCCTTATTGTCTTCAGAAGCTTTGGATGTTTGGGTCTGATAGAGAGAATGTTCACCGTTTGTACATGAGATAATTCACCATGATGGCAGATCCAGTGGTTAATTTGTAAAAGAATATGTGCCGGGCCAAAGCACTTCACAGGAGTCCACTGCAGCTGGCACTAACCGATAGCTACTGCCACTGCTGCCGAACGCCAGTGCCAGCATTACCCAAGTGCTAGATTTATTATTTTTAAATAAATGCTACACTGATGAAATCTACTGAACAATAAACACACGTGGTGTAATCCCATAAATATGAGCCGGTGTTTGGAAATAAGTGCCGGTGTCGAACACCACCAAACACCGGCACAAATGAAGCACAGGGCATATCCCTTCCAGCTAGATGGGCATTTGTTACAGAGCTGTATTTGTATCATTCTAGATCACCGCCAGGGTGCCTGTAACTGCTGTCATCATACCTGCCAACTTGACGAACAATCTCACTGTGGGAGGAGGGGCGGGCCTTTATGGGGGCGGGGCCTCGTGCCGAGAAGTACCTATGAGGCACTTTTGAACCCCACCCCACCCTCAAGCCCCCTCCTCCCCCTAAAAAAACTTGCTGAGGCTGGTGCCGATATCCTGGTGTGTCTTCACAACCCTGAATGGACATCAGCAGTTCAAAGCCTCGGAAAACGAGCTGGCAAACCACTATTTGCAGTTCTTTTCCGCTTGTACTCCCTGCCACCGTGTGATATCGGCTCCTTACCGGGAGACTGTGATGGGAGCCGATATTGTGTGTCACACGGTAGCACCATGTGAGTTGGCAGGTATCTTACATCACAAGACCTCATATTAGGCAAATCAAGTCTGCAGATCCGTTCATTGTGGGAACAAGGAGTGCAGTCTTGCCGGTTGTCTTTTGCCTGGCAGGATCGACTAGCTCAAGAAACTGACCATCTTTATAGGTGAGCCTCTCCTTCCGTTGGTATGGACATATTGGTGGTACATCCCTTCAACCTTTTCTCTGTTTAACTTAATAAACGTTTCTTAGCTCCATGTCCTTCTTGCATTTCCCATCATTACTATGCATTGTTTATTGACAGCTTTAGTAAATTGGTCGGAGTCTAGAATCTTATATCTTTTATACAACCCCTTATAGGTCAAATTCCATTGCCAATTGGCAACTAAAGCAGAGACCCAACTTATAGGACAAGAGAAGAACACTTTCCCACACTAATACACACAGGGTGCAGGGATACCGCTCCCAAACTTTATGTGGAGGTGCCGTCAATCAATGTTGTACTATTGCTGAAGATCTCGATGAAGCAAACCCTTCTGAACACATCATCTTCAGAGAGAGTACCTCACTTCTACTCATAGCCCTGTACAGTGGCTGTGCAAGCTAATACCTGTTCAGCATTTCCCCATCCTCCTGGCCAGCCCTGGACAGGGGCTTCCTCAGCCATTGCCACCTTGATCAGACCCCCGGCTTCCTCATCCATTGCCACCTTGATCAGACCACGGCTTCCTCATCCATTGCCACCTTGATCAGACCACGGCTTCCTCATCCATTGCCACCTTGATCAGACAGCATGGTCATGGACCCCCGGCTGCTGCTCCAATTATGCCTGCCAAATGATGTGTGTGAGAGCACACAGGGTGGAGGGCAACATATCAGTAGGGGGAATATAGAGGAATTAGCTGTGGGAGGGCCAGTATCACCACCTAGTTGCTGCTTCTGTGTAAGGAGGAGATGAAAGTTCTTAGAATACTAGTCAGCGCCACGCCAAAGTGGCCGTTGTGAAGAAGGTGGACAAGCTCTTCCTGTCCAGTAGAAGGCCTCTCCCTCTATGATGAAGGGAGGCCATCAACAAGAGTAAAATAAAAGGAATGAGTGCATGGGATATAGCAGAAGGGAAGAGAAAGGATATGGAGTAGTCAGAGGAGGCAGTAAAAGAATACAGGGCTTATTTTGAGTGGTTGGTTGCAAGTGGGACCAACAGGCACTCATTTTTGGTGACCAGTAAATGTTTTTCCTCATCAGACTTTAAACCAGGGCAAGAGAGAAAAACACAAGGCGGCATATTTATGAGAGGTTTGCGTCATGCTTGCACCACACAAAGTGGTACATGCATGACGCAAACCTCTGAGTCGTATTTATGAAGCCACGCAAAGCCACTTTGCATGGCTTTGAATGTCTTCAAAAATATGGAGCAGTGCAGAAAAGAGCAAATTGCTGCATTGCATTACTTTGCGCAAGGGAGGCGTTCCATGGGTGTTGTGGTGGGTGTTCCCACACAAATCCCATGCTTTGTGGCACATTCCCAGATTTACCAAACCTGGTAAACCTGTGAATTCTACAAAGAGATACGCCTCCCAGGTGAGGCGTTACAAAAAGTAATATCTTTATTTCTCCTCGTTTTTTCCTCTTTCTTTGTGTGCTGCATTCTGCAGCAAACAGAGAAAGGAAAAAGCCTCAGGATTGTTTTCGTGCATGAAGGTCTCCCTTCCTGCATAAAAACAATCCTGCCTATAACACAGGCACCCTTGCACCATGGTTCAAGGGTGCCTGCGTTGGTGCTATGCTGCCAAAACAACGCCAGCGCAGGGGGAAAAGGACAGGAATGCGCCATATTGGATAAATACGGTGCAATCCTGCCCTTTCCCTGTGACACAGGACAGTGCAGCACGGTAACTTGCTGCGCTGCCTGCGCCACAAATCGCGTGAATATGCCCCAAAGGGGTCAAAGAAGGAGGAAGAGAAAAACAGAAAATCCATGACAAAGAGAGAAAGCAGCAATGAAAAAGAACCCGCGACAGTGAGATGAAGGGGCAGGGAGTGTCTGGAGGTGGATGAAAGAGGCATGAGGTGGAATCAAGACCTTTGATAGCGCCCGCCACGGGCTTCTGAACACAACTTTGGTCCCCGGCACTTATTCTTTTACTAATTAAGCACTGAAACCAAGGACAGAGTGCAACAAAGCGTAAAGGAATAAGGGAGGAAGGATGGAAAATTAAGAAACCAGGATGGAGTAAGAAACAACATAAAGTAATAGAAAATGGAGAGGCGTACACACGGGATAGAGTACAAACAGAGAAAAGGCAAGGAGCAAATAGTGGGGAGAGAACAAGGTGGGAAACCAAAGCAGGAGAGGCAATAATGGTTTGCACATAGTGCGAGGGGCAGAAAGAGATGCAAGACAGAAGGGCATTCTTGAAAGGAGAGAGGAGGAAAGATAGGGAAGCAGGTATACACACATGACAGTGAAAATGCAGTGCAGGAAGAGAGGAAAAGAAGTAGGAGAAAAAGTACATATGAGATAGAATTAGTTGACAAACCTCTTTTCCATCAATGAGATGAAAATTGCCATATACTATTAAAATATGGGAATTTATTTACCTGTTTTGAGGTTTTATATAGCGCTGAGGCCCATGTAGCATTCAGAGCACTTCAGAACGCATGAATAGTTACAATTTTAGAAGGAAGTTCACCAATTTCGTCATATAGTTACATAACAGCTAAAACGGAGACTTTGAGTCCGAAAGAGTAAGAATTATATTTGACTTGTATTGAAATAAGCAATATTTGAGCAGAGAGAATTAAAAAACAATTCCGTATTATGGGTTGAAAATCATGAAACTGCATCCTAAACAAGGAACGTTTGCATGCGTGAAAGCACAGTTATGCTGTTTTTGCAGGTGTGTTTGCAGGCCTTTTGTTATGTTTGCATAAATTATGGCCTGCAATTTAGGCGGCGTTTTGCAGTTTTATGGGCACAGTAAACCTCATATTAGAACATGACCCCCTTTGTGCACATGAAAGAGAGAAAGGAAGAACTGCTGGCAAGTTCTCAATGCAGAGCCGGGACAATGGCGCGCGACAGAAAAGCACAGACCCGGGGTAAGGAGAAAAACAAGCGCGTGCGCCTCGCGCTGAAAGTGTTAAAAAAGGCGTGCAGGCTGCAGCAGTAGGGACGTCAGAGAGGGAGAGAGAGGCGGAGGGGTGCACCCGCGAGTGGTGCGCGCGCTTGGAAGAGCAGTCTGCTCATTTTCAAGCACTGCACTCGTGCTTGTGGCGCGCCCCTGCTCGCTCCCGCAAGGTGGATGCCGCCACAAGCACGAGTGTGTGCTTGAAAATGACCAGAGTGACGGCTAAAGGTCCTCCTATGTAGCGCATGGGCGCTGCGTAGGCGAGACCTAAAAAGGACAAGGGAATTTATCGGAGGAATACGCAGTGCTGGGGGGGGGGGGGAATTAGAACTAGATGACAAGGGGAAAGCCTCTCCGTTTGGCGCCTTTTACCAAGATATCTATAAAGCAGCACCCCCTGATACCGCAGCGCAGAAGGCGTACTTGGACTTGCTCACCCTCCCTAAGATCTCAGACAGTTGGAGGCTCCAATTTCGGAAGATGAGGTGAGACTTTCGATCAGGGTGCTTAAACCCCATAAATCCCCAGGGACGGACGGTCTAACAGCCCTCTTTTACAAGACATACACATCCGAACTATTACCCCATCTGACATCCCTATTTAATGACATAGCAACGAGACAGGCGGTCACCCCCACCATGGCAGAAGCGCTAATCACAGTAATTCCAAAGCCGGGGAAGAACCCACAGTAGTGCGCCTCATATAGACCAATAGCTCTCCTAAATCTAGATGCCAAGCTTTACTCGGCTATTCTAACGACCCCATTAGAAAATCTGCTGCCCGACATTATCCACCCGGATCAGTCCGGTTTTAAAAAAGGGAGACAGACGCATGACAACATTCGTAGGACGCTTCACCTTATAGAAAGAGCCACCAAGTTCAAAATCCCAGCGATAGTGTTGGGCTTGGACGCGGAAAAAGCCTTTGACAGGGTGGACTGGCACTTCTTGTTCCTCACCCTGGAGAGGTTTGGGTTTGGTGATAGGTTTTTACAAATGATGAGAGCCAATTATTTAAACCCGCGCTCTAGAGTTCAGGTTAATGGTGTAAGCTCGGCGTTTTTCAAACTGAGACGGGGTACACGGCAGGGGTGCCCTCTGTCCCCACTGTTATTCGCTCTGAGCATCGAGCCGCTGGCGGCCCGGCTTCAGGCGAACCCTGACATTCAAGGAATCAGATCTGGGGGAGATGAACACAAGGTGTCGTTATTCGCGGACGATATTTTGCTAACTCTTACAACTCCTAGATCATCCCTCCGAGCATTACAATCGGAATTAAGAGCATTTGAGGTAGCGGCAGGCTTTTGGGTTAATCTCTCCAAGTCTTCCATACTGAACTTAACGCTATCAGAGGGGGAGAAGCTATCAATACAGGGGGAATCCCCATTTGCCTGGGCTACGCACAGCTTAACCTACTTGGGAATTCAGATTACCCCACGATTAGACGGTCTTTTCCGGGCGAACTTCCCACCCTTACTTAGACAGATAAAACAAGAATTACAGCGATGGAAACCCCTGTTTATCTCATGGCTGGGCAGGATTAATGCAGTCAAAATGACCCTTCTCCCTAAGCTGCTCTATCTGTTCCAGGCACTCCCAATAGAAGTGGATAGGGATTACTTAAAAGAAGTGCGGTCTGTGATACTTCGCTACATCTGGCAGGGAGGCAGAGCACGGCTCCCCTTCATGTATTACAGAGACCTAGGGCGGAGGGAGGGGTGGCTCTCCCAGACATAGAGCTCTATTACAAGGCAGCACAATTAAAGGTTATCTCTGAGTGGTCCATGCGGGAATCGGACAAGCACTGGCTCCACATGGATCGGGCCATCGTGGGTAGGACAATTTGGGACGTGCTGTGGAAACCCAAAAAGGATAGACCAGCGAATGCATATTTGAGCACCCCTACCAGGACCACGCTTAAGATTTGAGACGAGGTAAATAGGAACCGGGGCTGGACCTCTTTTCCATCCCCTTATACACCTATTCACTTTAATCCGGAATTCCCGTCTGCGCTCAAAGTAGGGCCGTTTGATGCCTGGCGTGAGGGAGGGTGCAAAATACTCTCAGACCTATTCCACAACTACGACATTCTCTCTTTTGAGAATTGTCAATGGGATTTTGGGGTCCCACCCTCAGAGCGTTTTCACTATCTGCAACTTAAACATTGGGCACTTAACCCGCTGGTTAGGGATGCGGCGACTCGGGACCCGACACCCATAGAAACACTGGTGCGGAAGGCTAGTATGACCAAGGGCACAATTTCTTTTTTGTACAAGCTACTGATATCCACTACGTTGGCGCCACAGCCCGATACAGATCTACATGGGATCAGGCTTTGGGAAGGGAGACAACTGAAGGGGAATGGAAACACCTATGGTCAGACATCAATAAATTTAACCACTCCCTTGATTTGAGGGAAGCACATTACAAAATTCTATTCGATTGGTACCTTGTACCTGCCAAACTGAGGAAGATTTTCCCCCTCACCTCGGATCTGTGTTGGAGAGGGTGTGGTATCCTTGGGGATTTCCGCCACATTTGGTGGGACTGCCCAACGATCAAGCCGTTCTGAGAGGAAATCCTGGCCCAAATGAAAGACATGCTAGGGTACCCCATCCCGAGCTCCATAGATGCGGTTCTTCTGGGCATTAGAGATACTACACTAGAACACCAAACCAAGGCGGATAAAGCAATTATGTGGGCATGTTTTGGGGCAGCAAAAATGGCGATAGCTGCAAATTGGAAGAAAAAAGAAGCCCCAATTCTTGCGCAATGGCACTCTCGCCTTTGGAAAATACACACGATGGAGCGTATGTCAGATATTTTCAGGGATGAATACAAAAATTTTGAATATAAGTGGGGTCCACTGGTGCAGTATCTTACAAAAGGACTCCCGCTGTCAGTCTGCCCACCCACTCTGAGAGGGCTGCACCTGTTCCAATTTTAGATCTGGCGCTCGAGTTGTCACAGACAGCACTTACCGACTAACGGCTCAACACTCTTCAGACACAGAGCAGATCCAGAGCACTCCACCGGTCAATCCTGAGCAGTAGTTAGGGGAGGGGGGGTTGCTTCTCCACCACGGGGAGCAGGGGAGGGGTTGGGGACATGGGGGGGGGAGGGTTTAGTTATTTTGTTGTTCCCTTTCTGGTAAAGGATAATGCATTAAGGGCCAATGTTAAGCTTTACAAGGCATTCATTCCGGTATGATGGGACACTGTGACAAAATTAGCTATATATCGCTTGTGACAAAATTAGCTATATATCGCTTTCGGAATGTTGGAATGTCTATTTGCCAAGATGTTATTGGAATTGCCTATACTTAAATGCCAATAAACAGAACTTTGACAAAAAAAATTAGTGAATAGGCACATGCCTCGATGGGTGGAGTGACTTAGAGTAGAGAATAGGGTGCGGTGGAGTGGCGCAGAGTGGAGTGGCGCATCCTGGCGTAGATGGCACCGATTAGACTGGTAAGGAGTAGAGAGGCATAGAGGGAAGCAGCATATATTGGGGTGGAGCGGCATAGAACAGACTAGCTTAGAATCCTTAGGCACAGAGTGGAGTGGCACAGAGTGGAGTGGCGTGGCATGACATGGACTGGCATAGAGTTGTTTGGAGTGGAGAGGCGTGGAGTGGCATAGCGTATAGAGGAGTATAGTGTCCGAGTGAAGTGGCGTAGTAAGAATGTAAATGAACTCCTTGATACTGCTGGACCCTGATGATGTTTAGAGTTTGAATTTTACTTGTTTGTAATGGAGTGTTTGATTGTTTAGTTTTGTTGTTAATTGGGTGGGGAGGTAAGGGAGAGCATGCAATTTGATACAATGTATTTATGTATAGATTGATTATGAGTTGGATAAAAAACATGTAATGAATTTGATAAATTAATAAACTATGTGGAATGTCATACACATTTAGTGGACTCTGTATTAATTACTACTGTGATTATTTTAACGCATATAAAGATTTTGTGACTGATTAGCACTTAAACGTTTATAGGGGTAGGAGGTTTTCTTGTTTGTAACTCTTGTTCCCCTGTCCAGCAACCCAATATTTAGGATCAGGGGCCCTTGTTCGTTCAGGTTTGTACTCCACAGATTCCTCACCATTAGAATATCCCTCAACCTGGAACGTGAGAATTTTTCACTGCTCAGTGCTCCCCTGCCGGTAGGTGGAGTCATGTATTTCCACATCAACCCAGAAGAGACGGAGCAGAGACGCATATAAGCGCACCCGTGCACGCTGACGTCAGTTTCTGGTCTTTCCCTTTTTTGTTCCCTCAGACTTTGAGCATAAAACAATTATTGGTGACACTATGCTGATTGCTAACTTGTGGCCTTAGATGTTAAAGAGACCGCTCTACAAGATGTGGTGGTAGGAGGGCAGCGAAGAATCTGCGGTTAGAGTATCCATCATAAACAGCATTACTGACGGTAAGTGACTTGCTTTTCTGATGGAGACTTCTAACAGCAGACCCCCACTTTTAGAATATATACCAAAGCAGTACCTACCAAAAGTGAAAGGTCTGTGTAGTGGGCTCAAATCAAAAAGTAATGTAGAACAGAGGGGTCGAAGTGTCTCTCCCACCAGACCTGGCGGTCTAGGCAGTAGTGCTACGTGAACATGTGTACTGCGTCCACATTGCAGCCTGGCAGATCTCACTGAGTTGATCATCCACTTGATGGGTCTTGAGCCCTTTTGGGATCTAACAGAATGAGCATCTCCTAAGCAGTAGCGAAGAATGGTGGTAGAGGGATCAATCATTCAACGTGGAAGAGGTCACAACGTTCAGCAAACAAGCTGCTTGAGTTCTCATCACCAATTTGTCAGGAAAGGTGGTGGTGTAAGGAGGTTGCGCTGAAAGCGCCTGCAGTTCAATCATGTGACAAGCTATCATAATCGCAACGAGGAAGACATGTTTTAGGGTCAAGAGACAAAGCAAACAACTATGCATAGGCTTGAAGGGTGTACACATAAGAAATGTCAAGGCCCCACTTGGACATCACAAACGGTTTGTGAGGGAACATATGCCAAACCTTTAATAAACAACATCCCTACTGAGGATTTAAACAATGACGACTGGTAAGGCACACACAGGAAGGCTGACAGGGCTGACAAATAATTTTCTACACTGCCCACTGCAAGGCATTGCTCTGCTTAAGAAATAACAGAGAAAATGTCTGAAAAGTTAGCCTGTAAGGGGTCAGTGATTTGGGCCCTACACCAAGCAATACATTTGTCACAGTGCACAACATAGACTGATTTCGTGAAAGGGTGTCTGCCAGCAAGGATGACATCTACCACATCAGATTACAACTCATATACAGTCAATTACTGCCGCTTAATCTGTAAATTGCAGAGGTTCAGATGAAGGACCCTGTGCTGTTTCTGAGCTAGGATACCCTCACAAATTGGTAGCCTGATTGGAAGCAAGATGCTCAGAAGTTCCAGGTACAACACTCTGCTGACCTAGTTTGGGCAGATAGGATGTCTTGGTCCCAGATGCTCTTGATCTTCTTCAGAACTTGAGGCAGGAGGAGTAATGGCGGGAATGTGTATTTTAGACCCTCATTCAAATCCATTATAGAAATTCCAACATGGATAATGGTTGACACTACACGTTTTCGATGATGGCGAATAGGTCTAGCCAGGGCTCTTCCCACTGATCAAATACGCCCAGTGCCCCCTTGGGACCCAGACGCCACTCATCTGCCAAAAAACATCTGCTTATTTCATCCATCCTCTGGCATACAGGGACCCCACCAGGTGGCTGGCTACTAGAAAGATGTTCTGCTGCTCCAGCCACCCCCAGAGACTTAACGCCTCTTGGCACAGGGCCCATGGTCCCATTCCAACGTGCTTGTATGGCAGTAGTACCGCTCCTAGTCCCCCAAAAGACAGCCATAAAGACTGCAGCGTAAAGGAATGACCCAAAGCTACAGTAGGAGCTGGCTCTCTGCTGAAGCCCCGAGGCCACCGATCTCTACCTCCCCGGATGACCTCCCCAACCCAGTAGCAATGCATCCACCACCAATGTGAGCGCTGGGTGAGGAAGGGAAAGTGGTCTGCAAAAGGACAAATTAGACTCATCAGCAACTACTGCAGATGTTGGGAAGTCACCTTTGAGTCCTCGATGGAGACGGCTAGGTAGCCTTGGTACTCGACCCACTGCAAGGGCCACATGAGTCACATGCCATTGCAGACAAGGAGGAGGCACGAGGCACAGAGACAAAGAAGCATCTAATGTATCCTCACCAAGATCCAGGACCAAACTTGAAACATCAGGATCATAGCCCAAATGTCCAGGACCATTTGTGGTGGAGGAAAGGCCTTTGACCTCACCTTGTCCAGGATCACCCCCAATGAGTGGATTCCTCTGTGAGCAAAGCAGGTGGGATTTTGGCATTTTTTGGTGCAACCCAATAATGTTAAGAGTTCTGCCAACATCTCGAGGTGGTCTACGACAGGGTTGGCCTGCAGTGAGTCTACCTTCAGCAGCCGGTCGTTGACTTACATACAAATAGGAGCTCTCAACCTGCAAAGATGGGAAGTGATCAGCACAATCATTTTCATAAACACCTGAGGTGCTAATGTGAGGCTGAAAGGAAACACACCAAATTGGAGGTGTTCTTGGCCTACCCTGAACCACAGGTAATGCCTGTGGGACTGCGTCACTGTGTTGTGACTTAAATTGTTACTATGCATCCTTTCCCTTAGTTACATGTTCCCTGCTGCTCAGCCAGTATGGATGTGATGTAGTGGAATGCTGGAGTGCTTGGTGATGTAATAGAATGCTGGAGTGCCTGGTGTGGTTGAGAGAGTGTCAGTTGGGGTGTGTGGGCTGAGCAGCAAGGAGGCTGCCTCTGGTGTTGCTAACTGCTACTAAGAGTCCAGCGCAGGTCTTGGAGCCAGAGTGGCAGCATGTAGCGGAGTCAGTATGGGAAAAAGTCAGACGCCACAGAGGAAGGATCTGCCAGCGGTAACCAGACAGGGGGCCGGAGCGGTTACTTGGGGCCTGAAGGGGAACCAGAGGAAGCGTGAAGCTCACCAAAAATCTGCAGCATAGCCTACTTAAAGGTTTTAGTCTCTTGTGGCATTGCCAATTGCCCAGGGAACTCAGGCACAATGGGATCAGCTGGGGAACAGGCTCTGCGATGAGACCTCAAGGGTGAATGACTTGCATCATGACGTCCTAGTGCCTTCTCTCTTGGTTTGGAGTAGCGAGATGGGGAGGAGTCTTGGTTCGCTTTCCTGCGCTTGGACTTTGACTTACAAGAGGACTTCGAGCTCAAAGTTGACAGCTTGTGAGAACAGACTTGGAAGTGGCCACAACTTGGAGCGGGACTTGTGCAAAGGCCATGACTTAATCTTGTGTGCGGAGAAATACAGCTGTGCCACCCGATCACACCTTCGGATGCATGTGAGCACTTTTATAACATGACTGAGTCATGGCCAGAGTCCAAACACGAGAGACACACCTCATGCATGTCCCTTATCAACATTTGTTTTCTGCAGTCGTGGTATCATTTGAAGCTTGTAGTTTGAGGTGGGGACATCGATCCCTAGCACACAGGAAATAGATTTAGAAATCGTCGTTAGACCAACAAAATTGGGAGCAGAGCTCCGAAACCACGTCAGAATGCACGAATTGAAAGGAACCGACGTCAGATAACAAAGGTGGTGCTTACATGGAGCTCCATTCTGTCAATCCTTTGGGCAGTAAAGGGCCAATGAGGAGCCGCACAGCATCACATAGAGCTCTGGATCCACGTCAGAAAGCACAGATTGAAAGGAACTGACATCAGCACACAGAAGTGGCACTTACATGCAGCTCCACTTTGTCACACCTGGGGCATTACAGAGCCAACGAGGAGCTGCACAGCACCACCTAGAGGCGTGCAGGACCATCACTGAAGAAAAGTTTCTGGATCCAGTGTAGCTCCTGGGGAGTAATATAAGGTGAGGAATCTGCGTTTAGAAGTATCCATCAGAAAGGATCAGCATAAAATGATCTACTTTAGAATGAGTTCGGAGATAACACCTATTTTTAGGTTAGTATCGGTACAAAAATAATTACAACAAAGGAAGTAATCTAAAAAAGGTTGATGGTCTGTTTTTCATGTTTTTACTCGTGTGATTGTGTTTCACGCACTATGCCCGCTTGGTGAATCATGCGCATGAATCTGTCATCTAAGCTGGGACCGGCAGATATTGCTCTTTATTTTTTTTTGCAAATGTTGTTCAGCATTGGCAACAAACACTCGCATAGCCTAAAGGTCAGGTAACAACTATCAAAGAAGTACAGACCACTGACTTTGACAATGCCTGTTAAATGTTGTTTTTGCAGAAAACATTACCCAAGATAATGTACCACCACTTAGTAAATGTGATCAGAGCATCACCATTACACTTCACTGGCTCACTACAATGGTTTCTATTTGGAGCTCACAAAAAACTATAAGGTTCAGGATTGTGGTCTCCTGACCAGTCACAGTCAGGATTTAAAAAAACTACTTTATTTCACCATATAGAATAAATATGTAAATAATACAACACGAAGCGTCTTAATCTTATGAAAGAGGAAATACCCTCTTCACAAGCTATAGCATCCCTGTTGATTGATCGTACCTTACAATCGATCGAGAACCACCAATGATCCCACAATGTCATCATTGGCACCTTGTAGGACTCGAATGTAGGCTCTAATTAACTTCCGGGGAGTCTTACACAGTCAGGCACCAATTGGACCTAAGACATGACGTATACATATTGACAGACTCGTGACATGGGAAAAGGAGTGAGTGGTCGTGGATTGCTTTGATACACTTAGCGTGGTACACGCTACATCCATTTTGGAATGTCAGTGAAAAAAGTGCTTTTACCACCTCGATCCTAACAACCGAATGGAATAATGACAGAAGAATTACCATATCCTGCTATACAGGACATTACTCTTTAAATGTATTTATCCATGACCTCATTATTTATTTAAACATCCCTCTGTGCGCTAGGTTGCTTGGAGTTCTTACTCACCAGAGTGAAGTCCCAATAAGGTCCCGGGGTCAGAAACGTGAAGGAGCTGCCTCGACGGAGTGAATGCCTGCAAATGAAAAATCAAATGGGTGAGTTCATGGTAAGCAGTCTTTTCATCATGAAGTACAATATCTTCAGATATCCCTGGTGGTGGCGCGGCTGTCTTGAGGCCGCAATATGCTTGACGGGACCGCTGCGGTCCCACCAAGCATATTACGAGTCACTCCGCCACGGTTTTCATGGCGGTTTGTCCTCCATGAAAACCGTGGCAGAGAGGAAACAAAGGGGGGCCTACAGGGCCTCCTGTTGCCTCAAGCCCTGGGGATGCATGCAGGGGGGTAAATGGTGTGCCCCCATGTGTGTATGCACCCCAGTACCTGCAGGGCATGGAGTGCAGCTTTTCATTCTGTGCAGGTACTGACTTTTACGCCCAAATTGCAGTGTCTATTTTACTGGCACTGCCCTGGGAATGCAAACACAAGGAGATGATGGACGGAGCGCTGAAACTTTTCAGACACTCACCCCCAGTCACAGATCTGGGTTGAATCTACCATCATTGGGGGTGAGTGTTTGAAAAGTTTCAGCACTCCGTCCATCTACTCCTTGTGTTTGCACTGCCCTGGGAATGCCAAAGAACTGCCTGTCAGACACGAGTAAACTCTTAATCTGACGGCGGGGAGTCTCGCACACAGGTTTGGCGGTACGGTCCCGCCGCACTGCCAAACTCGTAATCAGGCCTAAATATTTACCACTGAAATTAAGCCAAGTCAGGAATGGAAACTCTATCACTTTCAATCAGGTACTTGTTAGAATATTATTCAAACGCCAATGGTTCTCCCGAAAAGGCAGAAATTATTACAATTCATATGTTTTGAGAAACATAATGGCATTCGTAGTTTCCAAAGTCAAATGGCTCATGTGACACTTAAATGAACTAGAAATAACAAGAACAGAGATCTAATTTGAAATACAGTTGAACACATACTTGTACGATGAGGTGTTCAATCTATAGAGATAAAATCTGTTAATTAAAGACCAGAAAACAAAAAAACAATTCAAAGAATACTAATACACCATTAATCAGACCCAATGGCAACACGTCATAACTAGTACCTAGTTTAAAATAATAACAATAAAAGACAGAGTCTAGTCTACACAAATATAGACTGTCAGAACTCAGTTCAGAGGGCCACGGGGTCCAAACGTGGGGGTTGGAGGCCTTTTACTCCGGATGTCCCAGGGTCCGACTTACTATGGATTCCAAGCAACTGGGCCAAGTACTCCTTCAGCACTTGAACCTCAGGATTAGAGTGGTCCGAGCAGTCCAAGGCTCCCTCGGGGGGAGGTAGATACAGAGGCGTGGACCAGGGCTCAAACTCACAGCACAAGCAGTAGCTGTAATAAACAATTGTTCAGTCAAATACTCACTTTCAGGATGAAAACTAATTTTTTTGTACCGCTAATAAAACTGCTTTATTATCATTATACTTTACTCCAGAGCTGCTGCCAAGTCTTGAGGGCGGGGCTTCCGACAGCAGGAGGAGTGGTGGACTCCGGGCACTATCAGTGCGCATGTAGGCTTGGCCGGCCGTCCACGGCCGGCCACACCTACATCTGCACTTGGATATCTCCAAGCTGGTGCTTGGAGATATCCACAGGGCTCAGAAGCACAGGCTCCCAGTCCCTGCTGGAGGGTAGAACCAGCCCGCTCCACCCAATCCCTACGCTTCTCTCATGCTGTGTAATACCAGTTTGAGAGTAGAGTCTTGATTTGCGCAGGGCACTCTGGGAGCCTGTATGAGAATAGTCAAATCAGCAGCTGAGCTGAATTGGGGAGGCGGCGGACGTCAAGATTTATTTCTTTTTTTGGATTCCCCCCCCCACCCCACTGATTTACCCAGCTAGAGGCCACCACTGCTAATAATACAAAGCTAAACACACTATACACAAACAACTACAAAGTCCCTCTGATGTCGGGGCTCTAATGGTTTGTAGGCAGTTCCCAGTGTTCCACACCCTCCTCGCTCTAGTGACAGTAGTTATTCCCAATTCACTATAAGCAACATCAGGGTATGCCCCACTAGTAGTGCAAGTCTTAAGAGTCCACCTCGAGTCTATTTTAAAGTCAAAACTGTTCCAGCGCCAAAGCGCTAGCAAGCAAGCAAGTTTTCCTGGGGCCAAATTACCCCAATTCAGTCTTACCCACACCTGCAGATTCAGAGCTCCTGAGCACACCCCCTCTGAGGGCACCGGAGGGGCTGCGGCTGGTTCTGGTGAGTTCACTGTACGCGGCCCAGGCGGGCTGCACTCAATGATCCCTGAGCTCCTGACACTCACAGCAACCGGAGGTTCCTTGTGACTCCTCTTTGAAAGGTAAGCCTTTGGTTCGTGCTGGTAGTGGCGGGGGAGGAGGGGGAGGTGGTGCGAAGTTCCTGATGCTGATCCCTCATCCCGGGGTAAGTGATTAGGGGTTCCCACGCCAGCCTCACTCCTCTGGCAGTGTTCCAGGTCAGGTCACAATCCTTGCTAGTTCCAGTGATACCTTCTGGCATTAGGGCCCACTGTATCTCTAATGTACAAAGGCACCAACCTGATTGGCACAGCAGATGCCTGCCTGGTAGCCCCTCCTGTCATACTGGGGGTGGAGTGGGGGGAGGGTCACTGGTTCTTCACCGCGCAAGAGCTTCCTTACATCTTGGTCAGGGAGTCCACTTGGCAGGATTCCCCATTGGACTTTCGCCTTTCCACACTCTCCCCTTACTCACAAGACACACTGGTCTTGGCAAGCAGGCAGGCGGTGGTACTGTAGGCTCCAGGGCAGGTTGTCTTGGATTTTCTGGGTGGTGTCCCCTCACCCAACAGGGAGACTAGCACACTTTGGCACCAAGCCATGGTCCCAGGCAGAAGTCTTGCAGATTCTCCTCCTTGTACAGCCCTACTAGCTGCTTAACCGTTGATAATTTTTGGGGTCTCAAACCTCACCTTCTTATAATCCATTTCCAAGCACCAAATATGATTCTGGATCTTTGAAGTTTATGTTGGGGGTCTGCTTCCTTTTGAAGTGCCCACTCCTCTGCCATTTATTCCTCTTGAAAGCAGTCCGTCACACCAAGAGCGACCTCAAAACACAGGCCATGAGAGTGACTAGAGTTCACCCCTGGATGTAAGCCATGGTGATATGTGGATAAAAAAGTTAGCCCAGGGCCTCTACGCTGCTTCTTCCTGAGATGTGCCCAGGCCACTGCCTTGTCACCTCTCTCTGAACCAAAGTGCACCCTTTAAAGTGTATGGGGGAAGCCTGGCTCTCCCCTCTCCAGTGTATCGGAAACGCAGCCAGCAATATACTAATCTGTCTAGGGGATTCCTCTACCTCCTCCCCATGTTTCACCATGCAGCCCTGGGTATCCCAAAACGGAACCCACAAAATGCAATCTATTGTACCATTGACAGGTGCACATACAATCAGTACATGCAACACACACACACACACACACACACACTGCACCCTTCATGTACTGTGCCACTCACAGGCAAACATACACTAAGCGCATGCATTTAACATGCACAGACTGCACAGCACTATATCCTTTATGTATTGTACAACTCACAGGCACACGTACACCCAGTACATGCATTTAACATGCACAGAACTACATCCTTGATGTACGGTACCACTCACAGGCACACATACACCCGAGCACATGCATTCAACATGCACTCACTGCACAGTATGAGTTAAGTAAGCAGCAGTGGAACTTTGAATGAGTGAGCCTGAAGGCCTCACTCCAGTAACATAGGTTTGAAAAGTACCAGTTCACTCCTACTGATCACCACATGGTATGCTGCCACCACCGCTCTGGTGCTGCTTAACTCCTGGGAAAGGCAGTAGCCTTTCACCACTATGATGGTAGTACTTTGGGTGCCCCTCCCGGTCCAACAAGACCGCAACCCGTGATGACAGGCCTATATCATGGCAAACAAGCATGATCAGAGTTTGCCTATGACAACAAAAATCAGCATTAGGGATCAAGCCATCAGTATAGTTGGGGCACTCAGGGCAGGGATGCACGCCATTACAATGCAGAGTACTTTTCTGTCCCATCGTAGACATTATAGACAAATCTCAGAACAGAGCATATTGCAAGAATGACAACTATTTAATACATATAACACAAAGAATCACTCTCAAAACTGATGCCTAAAAGTAAAAACAAAACAGAAATGAACAGAGTCTGAGCCTTTTAAGCTTTGCAATCCAGAAATTCCTGCTACCTATCTCCTGAAAAACAAGCACTGCCTAAGCCAATATACCTTGTCTCAATGTGCCAACGCTGCGTTAGCAGATTAGAGTGAGACAAAGGGGGCAGTGAGTAGGAGTGGGCAGAGACAGCTATAGTTGAAAAGTAATATGTCATGCTGTTCAATGCAATCACTCAAGGTGGTGCCACAGGATACATTCATACAGCTAATACCATTAGGTGAGAGATAAATACTCCACTAGGCTGAGCCACAACGTGATTGAAAATGTCACAAGCCAAAGACTGAAAGAGGCTAGTCAAAGAGAGCCAATGGTTGAAAGGGGCAGACCCAAAGCCCACTTCAAGTATAGTGTTAGCATTAGGTCTGTTTGATGGCTGTGCAGTCAAAAAACCAGACCTAAACAACCCAAATGATTTTACTAGACACCCCAAATACCCCTCCCCCCCCAAAAAAAATACAGAATCATTCTCCTTGGCAGACTATGTTGAAAAACCTCTGTGAATACCTCAACTTGAAATCTTTATCTAGCCAACCCTTAATTTTCACAGAAAGCACTCACTATGAAAAAAAAAAAGGACCAACTCATACATAAACAAGCCATACTCATCTATTTACACCTGGTCTCCGCCCACACCATCCCGTCTGTCCTACATTTTTCCCATCCACTTTCGTCACCACTTGCACCTTCCAACCTTTGTGCAGGTCTCTACCACCTCTGTTTTACCTTCTTTTAATCTAAATCCCTATAATAACATTTAGAGGAGCTTCACTAAAATTACTTACCTACCTCATAACAGTTTGTTAGTTACAATTGATTTGAGAAGGCTATCATTCTGAGGTGCTGAGTATGTACACTGCTGTTCCTCTAAGTCCCCAAGTGACCAACCGTACAGTGCTACCCGATGGCTAGTGATGAATCTGTCACAGCCCTTGAAATACCCTTGAGCTCCCTTTTCATGTAGAGCCCGCCGATACTTTGTACCTAGGTTCATACTAGATAAGTGATCAACATTCACACATACATGCATACATTAAAGAGTGTACCAAATCTAGAGCACGATACTACTGATCTTCATAAATATTGTTATTTTGAAGCCAAAATGTGATCAGATTAACATCAAATCAGAGTAAAGAGATGAGAGGGTGGCACTCATTAAACAAAGAGAGGGCATACATTCCAACAGTCAGTCTGTCACCTCTGCTTACCGGAAATGCACTTTTCATATATGTTGTCACAGTTTAAACCTATCTTTAGATTAAAAGCACTTCGCCAAGCAAGGTATGTCTAAGAACTACGAACAATTTACTGCTTCTCTGTAATCGGCGCCACAACAGTATTGTTTCTAGATTGGTACAAAGCACTGGAGAAGCATTAAGCAAAAACTGACCCACTCTCCCCCAAAAATTTTCATGGGTTTTTTTTTGTACTAAATAGGGATGTTGCCAAACCCATGGTCTAAACGTAAAACTGCATAATACAAATCGTAGCAGGATTTTAAAAAACACCAAAAAGGGAGCTATTTTGAAGAAATATGGCAAAAACGTAAGCCAGATACTTAAAAAAGGCCATATTTGAAATATTTTGTTACCTTGAGGCAGATTCTGGTGAAGCGTAGTTCAGCAAAGTGAGAAGCAGACCATAAACCTCCCAATGTCTTCTTCATTGCAGTAACACATTTTTTTTTTTTAAAGGGCGCAATATGCCTGTGTAATATAGACACATCCAGACAAATCTCCCAGGGGTGGATTTCTAGATTATGAAGCAAGCAACTGAAAATAATATCCAGGTTCTCTGAAATAATTGTACGAAGTCTAGAGCAGATATGTTAAAGATATTACATTGCCTATTCAGTACCCTTTCTTAAACCACCTTGAAAACGTAGATTCCATTGTATCTTTAAAAATGAAATTAAGTCCTCTACATACTTCGCAACAGTAGTCTGCAGCTGGTCTTCCTGATACCATCCTCATATTTACACCTGTGATTTTGAATCTCTTTTGTATCCAAATCCTTTCTTGAAACTACTTTACCTTTAACAATCCTCTGAATTGTAAATTCTACATGTTGTTCCATTTCCTAGTATGTATAAATGTTTTCTTTAAACAAAATATGATAAAGTGTCTTGATAAAACAAAGACTATAAAAAATGACTATGCAGAAGACCACACATTTGTCAGATTACCAAGGGTTGCTTTAACCATTATAATTATAGCACAAAACTAACCAATCACAGTCTATATGAGAAATTCAAACACAGATCAGCCTCTGCAATAGCTGGGTGGGAAAGCAGGGAGTAAATCATCTTTTCGTTGACAAGATCTTTTTGCAAAGCTGAATATGGCTCTATTCCATCATGCTGAAAGGAAGCTATGGTCCGGCCTTTACCAAAGAAACCATTATTGGATCCAACGATCCTCAATCACTTCAGACCTATTTCATTGTTACCGTTCTTAGCTAAAATTTTGGAAAAAAATGTTTTTATACAACTCCAAAATTTTGTAGAAGTCAACACATTACTGGATAATCAACATGCCAGGTTACCCCAGGACGTAGCACTAAAATGGTTGTTGTATCTGTATGGGCCACCTTAAAAGGATGATGGACTCAAGAGGCTTGGGAGCCTAAGTACTCCTGGACATCTCGACAGTGTTCAATACCATTAATCGAACAACGCTTCCGCCGAAACCAAGATTTGGGGAAAACTGTTCTTCTGCAGCCAAGCGCCACCACCTCTCCCAGACTGTTAACTGTATATGGCCATACTATATTGTTAAATGTGTTTTAATGCTCGACCTGTATATTCAAGGATGTTCAATACTGCTGGCCACAATTATTAGAACATTTACTAGCCTAACATTACTTTTGGTCTACGTGTCGCTGTGAAGCAATTTTCATGCTCTGTATGTTGCTTATACGTTGTAAAATTAATAAAGAAAATATTTTTTAAAAAACATTTAAAAAAAAAACGAACAACACTTGTAAAAGGATTTTCAGACATTGGTATAAATGGCTATGTCTTAGTTGGAGAGGAAGAATTCTATCCATTGTGTGGATTTGGGGGTCTCCTTGGAAGACCACCCAAAGGTGCAGGGTCCACCCTTCGTCCACGGGTCCGGGATACAAACTGAGACCAACACTGGAGCGCCGAGAGAAAGGATATTTATTACAATCTCATGAGATGGAGAGAGAGCATCAGCAACAGACACCCGCAGCTTGTCTGAGGAGGCAATCTGCCAAGCACTTTGGTTCCACGTCTTATATACCCTTCATCCCCACCCCAGGCGTGTATAGTAAAGAAAGAACACCATGATTTTGAAAAGGGGGGGAAGTATACAGAAAACGATGAACACCATAATTATACAAAGGGAGACGTGTACAGTAAACCAATGAACACCATAATTATACAGGCAGAGGTCAATCAGATAAGTTAGCAGATGGTCACTGTTGGGCCCCTGCAGGGCGTAGGTGAAGCTCTTAATTACACTACAAGCAGAGGACAATCTGATAAGTCCGAAGATGGTAGCTGTCAAGCCCTGTAGGGCGAAGGGCAGGCTGAGGACAGTAAGCGCAGGTGGACAGTCCTGTTAAACGGGTTTAGCAAGAGTTCAGTCAGATTGTGGCAAACAAGGGCATGGGCAGTCCTGCTCGACTGGTTTTAGCATGAGTCCAGTCAGGTGGCGGCAGGTCAGGTCAAAAACAGGGCGTTGGTGGCAGTGCAGAGGTGAGGTGAATCAAAATGTGAAGCCACAGAGCATTTGTGACCCCTGTAGAGAGGTCGCAATGGAGGATGAAGCGCAAAATGGCTGAGCTAATGGCAAGACAACAGACATACTTTTCCACAGTCCCTCCTTTTGCCATAAGCGAAATCATTTTTAGTCAATTGCAATGTCCGTCAATAGCTGTTTCTCACGTTCAATCATTATTTTATTGTTCTTGACATGAGTATTTATAGGGACTGGCTTGATAGCACTTGCGCAGAGGCCACAAAGTGGGGGACCCCATTGAATGCAAAGACAGCAAAAGAAAATCAATACAAGAGGTATCAGGACGATCATTAGGACTTTCCATCCCCAAATCAGTAGAAGTTGCCACAACCAGGGGCCAAGGGACCATGAGCCGGTATCTTGATGAAGATCAGAGGTGATTTGATGAAGCGTGGAAATAGCCTCATAGACAGATGAGGAATGGTCTGGGATGTACACACAGCAGCTGGTGCCGATGATGCGGCACGCTCCTCCGCGGTCAGCAAGGATGACGTCAAGGACCATGCGGTTTTGTAAAACGACGAGGCGTACCGCTTGGAGCTCCGCTGTGTTGTTGGCCAGAATACCAGCTGTGATGTTGACAGTTGCTTCCATGACCCTGATGAGGTGGCGAATGTCTCTGCTGTTTTCCATCGGTCCCCAGAAGGGAAGGATGCCTTTCATGGCATCCAGGAACAGTTGAGAGGTAGTGTCTGCTTGGTCGACCACTTCGTTGCTGCGGCGGACGCGATGATGAAGAGGAGGAGCAATATAGGCAGGAGGAAGGAGAAACGCTATATAACATGTGCCTCCCCAGTTTTTGTGAAGCCAGGTGTATGCTTTTGTCCCACACACGAAATAGGTGTTTGGGGAAGCAACAAGCGGTGGTGGAAATGTCATGTTCAGAGTTGCTGTTATGGCACAAGAGCTGTCCCCAACGTACTCAGTACCTAAGCCTTTGATGCATATAAGTCCAGGAATGCGAACAACTGATAGGGGCAATGTTCGCTTGGCGGGGGCCTTCTTTTGAAGCTAGAAAAGCGAAGACGGTCAGTGGTGTTGAAGATCAGCATTTCCTCTTGCTCATCTTCCGATATTTTCATGGGACTGTTAGTTGGACAGAAAGGGTTGATGGTGTTGCCTGTCTTGTTCCACCATAATTCGTCCCGGAATTGCTGGAGAATGGTATCAGCGATGTTGCTGGTCTGCTGGGCATCCATGATGAGCATCATCCAGGCAAGGCACGAGGCATGTACAGAATAGGGGTAAGGAAAAAGCGATATTGGGTTTTCCGTGGATTGAGGCAGGAGACCACAGACCCAACAGTTCGTTTTTTTTTTTTTCCAAGACCATATTATGTTGATGCAACATTTGAATAAAAGTGTTGTTCCAAAAGTCTTGTCTTCTGTGTTGGAGATAAGGGGGCAAGGACACCTGCGAGTGTTCAGTAGGTGTGGCATCAGTCGGCAATATGGTACCTTTCGCCAGCGCTTTTTCTTCCATAATCCAGAAGATGATGGTAAAAATGATCGTGAGGCAGAGAAATATTGTTAGCACTATTGAACTTCGGTTATACAGTTTGTTATGGTATGCCTTCTTTTTCTCGAGGGGTGGTATGGCTGCGTTATTAGGCATAGCCAATCTTCTTTTTGGGCTCTACAGCTGTCGGAGAGGGAGGCCGAGCCCTACGCGTCGCCGGTAGCTGGTGGTTGCTTCACTGGCTAGGCTTCTCAATACCCCACTATAAGGAGTATCGATCCACCCCACCAGAATGTACTACCGCCCTGCGACTTTTGGCTCAGCCCTCCTGTCCAGTAGCTGGAGCTCCAGAGGTTGTGCGAGGACGGAGGTTGTATCTCTCTTTGGCTGGTACTGTGTTATCTTCAAACAGTTCAAGCTCTGGTTCTTGGAGGTGGTGGTCGTGCGTCAGCACTTCCTTGTAGGTGGCCGGCCCCGTGGATCGGTCTGGCAACGCTTCCTGAACCTGCTGATTAATAGAAGATAAAGTTTGTGTAAGTACAGACAAGTAGTCGCTAAGCATTTCACAAGGAGAATCCGACAAGGTGGTAGCAGGGGGCGCGCCCCAAATGTTCATTGGGCGTCCAAAAACCACCTCGTATGGGGTCAACGAGGTGCGAGAATGCGGGACAGATCTTATTGATAGAAGGGCCAGTGGCAATGCGTCAGGCCATCTAAGCCCCGTAGTCTCCACTATTTTGGCTAGTTTTGATTTGATGGTGGAATTGTATCTTTCCACCAGGCCTGCTGACTGGGGGTGAAAGACTGCGTGGAATTTTTGCTTGACCCCTAGTCCAGCTAATATGTGTTTGACTACCTCTCCAATGAAGTGGCTCCTGCTGTCACTCCAGAGTACCCGGCAAAGGTCATAGCAGGGAAAGAATTATAACAACATCTTGGCGGTTGTTAGGGCAGTGTTGTCTTTGACCGGGTAGGCTTCCACCCATTTGCTGAATGCGCAAACAACCACTAGGACATATTTAAGGTTGTTGCACCGTTCCATCTGGATATAATCCATCTGTAAGACCTCGAAGGGTGCCGTGGGGATGGCAAACCCAGCTCGTGGTACCCGGGTCCCTTTTCCTACATTGTAACGGAGACATACTAAACATTGCTGTACCAGCCTTGTGGCGGTAGACCGGAGTTGGTTGTTATCCCACACCTCCTGTAAGATTTTAGCTATGGTGGCAGCATCGGTATGGGCCGGTAAATGAGTCATGTTCAACAATGGGAGGAGATGGGCATTTGGCAATTTCCATAATTTTGTGTCCTTGGAACGCCAACAATTCTCCTCGCCAAGCATGCCCTCCTTTTCCCATTGTTGAAGTTCTCCAGGAGTGGCAGTAGACTGGATGTCCCTGATCTGTTGTCTAACGTCACGCCACTTCTCTGCTTGGGATTTTATTATGTACATGGCGGTATGTGTTCTTTCTTGTGCAGTGGCTCGGGCTGTCTCATCAGCTAAGGCATTTCCCAGTCCTATTTCGTCTGTGATTTTCTTGTGGGCATTGCATTTGACAATAGCTAGTGTTCGGGGCAGTGTCAAGGCTTGGAGTAATGCAGTTACTAAGTCACCATGCCGGATGGGCGTACCATGTGACGTCAAGAATCCTCTCTCTTTCCAGAGGATACCAAAACTGTGTGCTACTCCAAAGGAATATTGGCTGTCGGTGTAAATGGTGACAGCTAGACTCTGGCTAAGGATACAAGCGCGGGTGAGAGCTATAAGCTCTGCTGCCTGGGCCGATTTCTGAAGTATGCGTGCAGTTTCAACAATGGTGTTGGTAGTAGTGACGGCATAGGCAGCAGATGTGGTACCATCTGATAGTTTAATACAGGACCCGTCCACCCATAATTGCCCATCCTGTTCCGTGAGAGGGATGTCTTTCAAATCTACCCGCCCCTTAGTCTGTTCTTCTGTTTGGAAGAGGCAGTCATGTGGAGTGTCTGTGGTGTCTGAATCTGGTGTGGGCAGGAGTGTGGCGGGGTTCAAGGTCGTACATCACTTTAATGTGATGTGGGGTGCTAACAACGTAAGTTCGTATCCTGTCAGTCGTGCACTAGTGAGGTGTTGTGTCTTTGTCTGGTTTAGTAGTATGTCGACTGCGTGGGGAACTAACACCGTCAGTTTAGATCCTAAAACAATTCCCTCACTTTGTCGAATAGAGACGGCCGCAGCCGCGACTGCTTTAAGACAAGAGGGCAGACCTCGGGCCACAGAGTCTAGAGTGGCCGAAAAGTAGGCGCACGGGCGTTGTTTGGTGCCGTGAATTTGGGTCAAGACCGAGAGAGCGCATCCTGAGCGTTCATGGGTGTATAGGCAGAAGGATTTAGAGTAGTCAGGTGTGCCCAGTACTGGTGCAGAACAAAGAGCGTGGCGTAAGTCTTCAAAGGCTTGGTCGTGTTCATGTGTCCAAGGGAGGGGTGTGGGTGTGTCTTTTGTAAGTAAAGCAAGGAGTGGCTTAACTATGAGGGAAAAATTTGGAATCCATTGACGACAAAAAGAAGTGAGGCCAATTAGTGCACGAACATCTCTTTGGGTAGTAGGAGAAAAAAGGCATAGTATTGTCTGGATGCGGTCAGGTGTGAGTGTACGTCCTCTCCTTAGACAGCAGATGGCCGAGGTAGGTCACCTGCTGTCTACAATACTGTAACTTATTCTTGGACACCTTATGGCCCTGTGACGCCAGAAAGTGTAAAGTAGTAAGTGATGCGGTGCGGGCCAGGGCCGGAGTGTCCGCAGTCAAAAGAATGTCATCGACATACTGAATGAGGACAGTGCCGGGTGGTAAATGTATCTGGTCGAGCTGTTGTTTAAGGGCTTGGCTGTATACAACACAGCTCTACATAGCCAGGCAATTTATACACCTAAAAAATAATGTCTTAAATATTTAATTTAGGAAACATATATGTTTATGCTCCCAGTAGACTTGCTAGATTTAAGTTTGTTAAACAGAATTTTTAGTTGAGGTGCAGCCTTTTCTTTTTTTTTTTTTTACTGTGATGTTTCACACATGAATTGTTAGGTTATTCTGAGGAATAGCGTCGAAATGCAAACCTGAAACGCATGCTAATTTTCTTTAGTGTAAAAGGAACAGTTGCGACAAGATAGGAAGAGGAAACAACTTCCGCCATTCTGCTAGAGCACACATCACTACTGTACCTTGTCAACTGTTTCGCTCAAGTCATTTCTAGTGTCAGCTTCTATCATTCAACTTGCCCCCTCTCCCCTAATTCTTACTAAAAGATGCTTCAATCACACTCTAAAAGTTTAGCAATATTGCCCTTTTTTTTTTTATTCCAAGAAATACAACTGATCCTTGATTGTACGAGAGCTCTACATCGCAGTGCCTACATGCATTTCCGGTTTTATTTCTGTCGCTCGACAGTGGCAGGGAGAAAGTTGTTTTCGTATCATCAGCTTGCACATCACAATTTGAAGTAAATAAATTAATTCAACCTAAAACACACGGGCTAGAAAAGGAGACGGTTGAAGCAAATGGATCAAGATGTTTAAAAGTAAAGGAACAGGTAGGACAAGCAAACTGTCGGTAGAGGCCAGTAAGAACAACTGTTTCAGGGAAAAGAAATTAATAACTCCAAGCCATTACTATTGGGACAAAACCAGAACGAGGCCTCCATGTTGGGATGCAAAATGACAAGTTTTTGAATTCAGACCATCCAATCCGTCTCAGGAACATTTCGCATTCCTACAGCGTGGTTTTAGGGGTTTTGCCAAATAGCCACATTAAAAAAATCATGCCTGCTTTGTATTAGGTTGTAATATTTAGTATTTTCAGGTGTAGTTTCCATGGGTTCACAGCACAAATAACTCTTGGGTTAGTAAATGGCACAGTTATTATTTGGAGTGTAAGCAATAGTGGGCCTGATTCCAGAAACCTTTTCCAAGCATACATCAGTGGAAAGAGTGGGCACTTCTGCAGGCAGAACCCGTCCCTTTGAAATGTCGCATCGGTGTAGGTGTTCATGCCGAGCTTTTAATTACACCTGTGGAAGTGTTACCCCGGGTGCAAATGTTTCAGGCGGGATATGGTCCTGGGAAGGCAGGGCATGCACCTGAGGCGAACACCGAAGTTTCAACTTCGTGGTTACTCAAAAACATCTGTAATGCCTCCCTTACACCAATCGGTACTTCCCAATTTACACCTAAATAGCCCATGTGCACGTGGTGCAGTAAATGTGGAGAAACGCGAGCGACACCATAATTTCCTAGAACGTGAGAACAGGGACGTCTTAAATCTATTCTCCTGTTCAAGAAAAGGACTAATTGTGAAATTTTAAATGGGGAAGTGTTTGCACTTGGCCTGTGTGCCAGGCTGCACTGTGTTTGCTGCCTGGCTGTACCAAGTACATAATACAATAACTGTATGAAAGCTAAGTCAGTCCCTAAGGCTTACTCATCATGTAATTCGTTTTACATTCTCCTTTCTACTCCACACTCGTCCTAGGTTGTATCTAATGTTCTTGGTTTTCTGTTCTCCCAACAACTGCAGTGTGTTTGGCTGTGCCTCATTTGCTTTACCGTCTGTTATCCTCACATTTGCGGTAGGCTTCGTTGTGTCTTTTATTTGCCTTCTACCCTCACCAACAGCTGCAGTTTGTTTAGCTTCTTGGCACTGTGTCCCTCATTAACTACAGGTTGCATTTTGCTGATGCATTGTGTGACCACGAAGTGCAGTTTAAGTTTGACAGGATTGGGGAAATTGGTAATTCTCACATTAGCTTTCGTTATTTACAGCGAAAGCGATTTTAACCCCTATTACAGAAGGGAAAGTGCAAGTTATATAATACCTTAGCCTAGGATTATAGTCCAGTAATTACTGATTATTTGCGCTGAATTGCTGGACCAGTGCTCTCCTCAAAACATGTTTGCAGAGGTAAGGAATGAAAGTATACTGAAAAACATATACAAAGTGGAATTGCATGTCAATATCCATGTTAATGTGATACAATGGTCAATATTCATTGAATGGAATGGTGTTTATTAAAAACCAGGTACGCTTGTGCACGATGAAAATACAGAAGATATCACTTGCCTTCCTTGTTGTGAGAGGCCTGTCTTTAAAAAAAAATTATATTATGCTACAATCCTATCCTGAAAGACTTAGCAATTATTACACGTCTTTCAAGGGCTCGGTCTCTCTAGACAAATGTAAATTCCCTATAATTTGTACCTAAGGTATAGTTTCCTGTAAATTGTAATTCGGAGTTTGTCCATAATACTTTGCATAATGTTTGTTCAGAATAAAGTCAGTCACACTTCCATATTCAAAGCAACGTATTTTAAAAGATTTGTTTGAAATGCTGTATACTAAAATAGAATTTAGACATGCTACGCTCCTCTCTTCACCTACTTTTAAAAACAAACATTTTTAATCACACCCAAGGCTTTTCCTGCTTTCACCCTCTGCCAATTTCTTTCCCTGATACTTGTTTCCTTAGTGATTGTATATTTTACCCCTTCTCCTTTAAGTACATTTGTATTTGACTCTTCAGCTACTCTCTACTTTTTGTGCATTAACTGTTTGTCTGAAAAATAAAGAATAAATACTCTTTAAATTCTCCAAAAATGAATTGATTATGGTTGTTCTGTGGTTTTCACGCAAAAGTCGATTTTGCAGGTGCTTTGGAAGATCGGCATATATCAACATAGATTTTATGCATTCATTTATTTAATCTTACTCCACCACAGCAGCTTCAGTGCAGTCATCAGCTTAACCATATACAGGCGTAGCAGATTAGTACACTTGTCTTTCTACCCGCATAGTACACAGCACATTAATCCCTTTAGCCATGTCCTATCCTAACAGTTACTCATTGAGATGACTTTTTAGCATTGAGACTATGACGTGGCTAAAGAGGATTGTTATTAATTTGATGAAATGCATATATCCATATGGGAGTTTTCCATGTCATTGCTTGAAAGCACATTGTATGGAAAAAGGAATAGTTTCAGCGCTGACAATGAGTTATATATTATGGGAGCAATACCATATCTTATGTACATATCCTTACTCAGGATACCTTCCGGGGGAGCCGGCTGACTATCTTCCAGCACCCTTGATGGAGATGAGCAACAAAAATACCATTGTGCAAACTTACTAAACACGGGTATGTTTTTCTATATTATTTTACCAAAAACGTCTCTACAAGTTTCTAAACCGGACAAAAAGTCCACATTACCCGTTTACCTTCACTTTTTGCAAAGAGTGAAAAAAAAAACCCAGATAACCAAACAAACAAAAGGTATCGCCAACCGGCGATCCTACCAGAATCCTTTGTCTCGTTCTCCAGGCAGTCTCTTTACTGCAAAGCTCGTCCAAGTCTATCGGGGGCTCCAGTCAGGACCGGTGCCACTTGCGGGTGTCTTTTCAGATGCAGCGAAGGTCGGGTGGTGGCTACGAAGACGAGGGTCTCTTTTGCGTAGGTATACTCCACCACCGTCCGTTCAAACTTCCTCGTAGGGACCCCTCGACCGTGCAGCCGCGTCACTGATGGGGACCACAATTTGGGCGCCAATTGTGGATATGGGGGTCTCCTTGGAAGACCACCCAAAGGTGCAGGGTCCACCCTTCGACAACGAGTCCGGGATACAAACTGAGACCAACACTGGAGCACCGAGAGAAAGGATATTTATTACAATCTCATGAGATGGAGAGAGAGCATCAGCAACAGACACCCGCAGCTTGTCTGAGGAGGCAATCTGCCAAGCACTTTGGTTCCACGTCTTATATACCCTTCATCCCCACCCCAGGCGTGTATAGTAAAGAAAGAACACCATGATTTTGAAAAGGGGGATGTATACAGAAAACGATGAACACCATAATTATACAAAGGGAGACGTGTACAGTAAAACAATGAACACCATAATTATACAGGCAGAGGTCAATCTGATAAGTTAGCAGATGGTCACTGTTGGGCCCCTGCAGGGCGTAGGTGAAGCTCTTAATTACACAACAAGCAGAGGTCAATCTGATAAGCTAGCAGATGGTCACTGTTGGGCCCCTGCAGGGTGTAGGTAAAGCTCTTAATTACACAACAAGCAGAGGACAATCTGATAAGTCCGAAGATGGTAGCTGTCAAGCCCTGTAGGGCGAAGGGCAGGGTGAGGACAGCAAGCGCAGGTGGACAGTCCTGTTAAACGGGTTTAGCAAGAGTTCAGTCAGATTGTGGCAAACAAGGGCATGGGCAGTCCTGCTCGACTGGTTTTAGCATGAGTCCAGTCAGGTGGCGGCAGGTCAGGTCAAAAACAGGGCGTTGGTGGCAGTGCAGAGGTGAGGTGAATCAAAATGTGAAGCCACAGAGCATTTGTGACCCCTGTAGAGAGGTCGCAATGGAGGATGAAGCGCAAAATGGCTGAGCTAATGGCAAGACAACAGACATACTTTTCCACAATTGCTGACAGCAAAGATTAGTGACAATGGAGTATCTTTCTGTTTTTAAACTAGTTGACCTCAGTGTGCCTTAAGCTTACATTCTTTCAGCGTTACTTTTCAATATTTATATGCCCTATGGCTTACATACTGCACAATATAAGCACAATTTTTTCATGTCTGCTAATGACAACTTATTTTTGGAGTATTCCCTAATCAGAGTGAAGACCGGTCTACAACTTACCTGTAGCAGATAGCCTTGCAGTCACACGCTGGTGGATAGTCAAAACCTATTTAAAACTAAATTCCTCAGAGCATAATCTCTGCTGGCCTCAGTGTATGGATCTTGCTAGCACCACCCCACTCCCCTCCCCCAACCTCTTTGGTTCGAAATCTTGAAATCTATGAAGACTCTGATGTTGGCCTCAGCAAGATTTTGTGGTTTTTCCAAATTGGGTACTATTACCAGCTGAAAACCTTATGTCAAATACTACCTTTCTTGAAATCATTTGTGTCACGGCAACAGTTTAATGTAGATTGGATTAAGGAATTTCCCTCTTTGTCAGCCCCAAGAAAATCTGGCCAGCCTTGAAGCAGAGTACAAGTCTGCAGTACACCTGATTCATGGCCTTAATGAATCTAACTTGATTGCTTATGCAAGAAAATCATTTCACTGTCTTCCAATACATACCAGGATCATCATTAAGGGTATGACCATTGTCCTTTATGCTATTTATGCTCGTTCACCAGTCTTTATGCCTAATAGATTTCAGTGTTACAAAACAATGGGGGAACCCAAATATCCACCGGACCTGGGTAAAGTACAGTACAAAAAGAAACGGGCACAGGGAAAACAAACTCAGCAGTGGATTCAACATCACCTTTGAATAAATCAAAATTACAATTTATTTGTGTTTAACACGTGATAATATTCATATTCAATAACAGCACTATGGTCTGCATTATTGTGAAGAGGTGCGCCAGAGGGGGAGGAGGGAGTGTACAACGATGTGCGATAGTGAAGGTTGGTGAAAAAGGAAGGGCAATGTGCAGTATATACATCAAAAGAATTGGTGACCTTTCCAGCCACTATCAAGGCTAAACATACATGAGAACCATAGTATTCTAGTGACACAGTGAATCAATCGCTGTTATCTATACATGGAAAACAGGTAAAACCGCCGACGTTTCGACCCCAAAGGTGTGTGTAGGGAATTCGAGTCCTTACAGTATGGTCTTCATCAGGACAAAGGGAGACACCTAGGGATGGTTTAAAATAGAAGTGGCCTTGTTAATTCAGGTGATGGTCAAAGTAACTGAAATTTATTAATCAAAAATAGGCAATAATGATGTACACTCCCTCCTCCCCCTCTGGAGCACCTCTTCACAATAATGCAGACCATTGTGCGGTTATTGAATATGAATATCCTCATGTGTTAAACATAAATTAATTTTAATTTTGATTTATTCAAAGGTGTTGTTGAATCCAATGCCGAGTTTGTTTTCACTGTGACCGTTTCTTTTTGTAATGTAATAAATTTCAGTAGCACAAACCGCAAAATAATCAGAGATCCAGCAATCTTTCCCTTCTTTCTTTAGACACAAAATTTTTGATGACATTGCTTTTCTGTGGCCACAGTAAAATTCTTACTCATTTTAGAAAAGCATAAAAAAAAACATATGTTTGATCAATAACTTTTTACTGTTTTTGCCTCCTCCATTTTACAGACACTCCCGTCTGCCCACAATGTGGAAAAAGTAATCGCCATGAACTTGGTAGCTTGAGGATTGTGAGAAGGTCCGTAAAATAGCATGTATAATGTAGCTCAAGGCATGAACCAGTCAGGACAACAGCAAATAATGGAGGACGCCCTCATTGTGCGCTAGGCCTTAACTGCACCGTTATGCATGGCTTTTATTGGAAGCCAGTAGCATGAATATAAGATTCTGAATCAGATTATTCACTTCTATAAATTCCATGCTGTTTGGACATGGCCTTCCGACACTGCAGTACTAGCTCTCCGCTCTTACAGAGAGCAGACAGTGCAGTGTAGTAGGTAGTAATTAAGGTTTTTACCCTATTAAACTCTTTCACACAGCCACACTTTCCTACATTCACTTACATACATTCCACATGTGCGTTCACACATTTGCATCCATTCCACATTTCAATTGTGGTAGTTGTACAGTTTACATTTGTGTACGTACTGTTGTTGTTTGTTCCAAGTTCTGGATGGCTGCCTATCATTTATAAGGTTGCAGTTCAGTGTGTAGGCTTTGGCATTGAAGGACACGTTCCTTACTTTTGGTAACGACTTTTCTGGTACAGACTATCTAACCGCAGATTACTCACCTTAAAATATTCCCTAGGCATCAGGCTGGATCCGGAAAAACTTTGAAGCAGTGCCCTTGCGAGCTGGGAGGCGGCGTCTGCATTTCTGAACATATCTGTCCACGCCAGATGTGACATGCACAGGACTATATATAGGCACAACCAATGCACAGTGACATCAGTTGCTTTTATGATACTTCTGTGCCCGCAGAACCAAAATCAAATTTGTTTTGCCCAGCGTGCTTATACTTAGGATCTTTAAATGTGAAAAAGTCAAGTTCACAGAATGAGGCGGTATGGATGGGTCAGTGAGGAATCTGCAGTTAGAGCATGACGAAATGTGAGGAAGGAGACAAATGTTTAAGCCCTTTATGAAAACTTATCACCACTGAAGACTTAAACAAAGAAGGCTCGTCCGGTAAACACAAAAAAGCTGAAATAGCTGACAGATAACCCTTAACTATGCCCAAAGCAAGACTTACTGGGTCAAAGATAACACAAACTTCAAAACCTCGGACAATCTGGCATAAAGTGCTCCGACCTGTTTAGTCATGCACTAGGCCACAAACAAGACCCAACAGTAGGCATACACGCAGATTTGGTAAAGGGACGCCTAGATGGCAAGATAACTTCCACGACCTCAGGAGAGAGAGGTCAAAAGCGCCCAAGTGCTGCTGTTTAATCTTCAAGCAAGGAGGCGGAGTGAGTGCAGGTTCAGGTGCAGAACCCTGTGCTGCTGTTGCGACAGGAGGTCCTCCTGAAGGGGCAGCCTGATCGGAGGATAGATGCTTAAGCTCAGGAGTTCGGGATACCAAACTCCCCTTGCGCAGTTCGGAGCCACCAGGAAGACGTGGTCCTGGTCTTTTTTGATCCTCAGAACTCAAGGCAGGTGTACTATCGGCGGAAAGGCATACAGGAATCCCAAATTCTACTCTACCTGGAACATGTCACAGAGAATGTGCAGAAGCGCTTACATTGCGCATTCCCGGTGGTGGCAAACAGAATGAGCCAAGATTATCTCCATTCGCGAAAGAGACCATACGCCACCTCCGCATGTAACCACCATTCATGATCTACATGTTGTCGGCGGCTGAGTTTGTCCACCCTGGCATTGAAAGATCCTGCCAGTTGCTGTACTACTAGGAAAGTTCCCGGGCGCTCCAGCCACATCCAGAGGTGCAGGGCCTCCTGGCACAAGGTCCATTCCCCCCAACCCCCCACTTGTTGCAGTACCACATGGCAGTGTCGTCTCTGAATACCTGAACTAGCCTTCCCCAAATGGAGGACAGGGAGATTTTTGACCCCAAGTGGATGGCTTGTAACTCCACCTTGATGTGGAGCTGAGCCTCTGCTGTAGACCAGAGGCCTCTAATCTCCACCTCTCCCAGATGGCCGCCCCAGGCCAGAAGCAATGCATAGGTCCCCACTGCCTGCTCTTGGTGGGGTAAGGGAACAATCTGCCGCGGGCCAAATTGCAGTCCTGTAGCCATCACTGCAAGTCCTGTTAAGTCTTCTCTGACATCTGAACACATGCAGAGAGGTCCCTTTGATGTTGCTGTCACTGGGACTTCAGATCCCAATGCAGAGCCCACGTATGCCATCGGGCATGCTTGACCAGTAGGATGCAGGAGGCCATCAGCCTCAGAGTCAAATTCACTTGAATCCAGGACCGAAGCCCAAATATCGGTATCATAGTGCGAATGTCCTGGACACTCCGCTCCGTAGGATAGTAAAACCACACCATGTCCAGAATGCCTCAGATGAAAGGGAGCGCCTGTGAAGGAGTCAGGTGTGACCTCAATATGTTTTTAGTGAACTCCAACGATGTGAGGAGGTTTGGTGTAGTTTGGAGGTGGGTCACAACTGCCTGGGGTTAGCTCGTTTTTAGCAGCTAGTCATCGAGATAAGGGGAAACTGGGAACCCTAACCTCTGCAGATGAGCTGCAACCACCACCATCATGAACACTCGATGGGCGCTGATAAGGTCAAACGGGAGCACAACGAACTAGAAATGCTCCTGGCCCACCATAAACCACAGGTAACGCTTGTGGGTCTGCAGGATGGGAATATAAAAATCCCTCCTGCAGGACCACCACTCCCATCCAGTCTCCGGGATCAAGGGCAGACAAGACCTGCGCTAAGATGAGCATCTTGAATTTGTCCTTCTTCAGGAGTGGTTGTGAGGGAGAAGATTTAGAATAGGATGAAGCCCTCTGCCCTTTTTTGGCACCAGGAAGAAGCGGTAATAACCACAACCTACTTCTAGCATCGGCGCACTCTCTATGGCTCCTTAGGCCACACTTTACACTTCCTGTTGTAAAAGGGACAGGTGGGTCCTTCATCAGCATTACTGGGGACGATGGCAAGGGTGGTGGTGTTTCCAGGACTATGAGCACATAAGTCCGCCGATCTGCTTCACCCACTTGTGAACGATCTCCTTCACCCACTTGTAGGAGGTGATGGCCTGCTACCCTGAAGGAAGTGGCAGATTTTACTGCCGACAGGGTGGGCAGTGCATCGCGATGGACACAAAGAGGCTTTTGGAGTGCGGGAGCAGGTGAAGTGGGGAACTGGGATTTTCAATCTAATTGGCTGACATTGACAAATGAGTGTTGGCATGAGGCAGCAAAGAGGGTGGAGGGAGATTCACGCTAATGACCGCAATTACATGTAGAAGAACAATGTGTATGATTATTCAGTCTTTGTGACATGCAACAAATGCGTGTAACTGTGTCACAAGACAAGCTATTGCAGAAAGATCAATGGCGTGGTTTCATGTTTTCCAGTTGTGCTAAAAAATAAGCAGCAATACGCACAAACGTGTCGGGTGACTCTTTATTTGTGACATTGTCCCATTAGGAGACAGGATAAAATTTTGTGTACTCAAGTTTCGACCAGTTGTGAACAAAAGATATCCAGAGGAACAGAAAATAATAACTTTAGAAACTACCAATTTCGTATATCCCCCACGTCCCCTCGAAAAAGGGACACTGTCCCTTAACTTTTATATATGGAAAGCTGTCATTATGAACTTTGCTCATACAAGAGAAAGACACGTCTGACAAGTTCTAAGAGAAAGAGTTGGAAAAATAGTAAATGTAAAATTGCTGCCCACCTAAATGATTTTTTTTTTTAAATAAAGCACATCGATTTCCATCTTGTCACGACCATGATTTTAAGGCGTGCATTTGATTTATAACTCGGGTCACTCTTTACCAAAAAGGTACTTGAAACAACATTAAAAATAACATGGTTACTCAGCCAATAACATGCCTTTGATGGAAAAGTGCAGGAGCGCCATTACTGAAAGAGTGGAAAAGAGCACTGTGAAAATGGCTGGGAGCCGAAATTACGGCAGTCATGACTAGTTAAGGAGCAGATGTGCAACACAAGAAATGCCAGTTTGATATTATCTCAATCCAACAGGCCAATATGAATGAGGATAGACCATCATGAATCAAATCAAATCAAACTGGAATTATATAGTGCTGCTAATCACCCAATAGGGTATCCAGGCGCTTGCAGGTCCCAGGAGGATCATTTGAACAGCCAGGTCTGGAGTGCTCTTCGGAAATCTGGGAGAAAAGAGATAGTTCGGTGATGAGTGGGGAGACTGTTCCAGGTCTTTGCTGCGATGTAAGAGAAAGAGTATCCTCCGCTTCTGCTTCGGTGGATGCGAGGAGTGTGGCCAAGTGCAAGGGAGGTGGATCGTAAATTTCTTGACGGCTGGTGGAAGTTCAGGCAGTGGTTGATGTTGGAGGGTCTTTGGTTGTGTAGAGCCTTGTGTGTGTGGGTTAGCATCTTGAATTGGCATCTCTTCTGTACAGGGAGCCAGTGAAGTTGCCTGAGGAGGGGTGTGATGTGGGTTCATCGTGGGAGGTCGATGGCCAGTCTGGCTGCAGTGTGCTGTATGGTTTGAAGTTTGTGTAGGAGGTGTACGGCAATTCCCACGCAGAGGGCGTTGCCATAGCCAGTCGGCTAGTCATGAGGGTCTGTGTCACGATGCGTCTGGTGTGCAGGGGTAGCCACATGAAGATCTTCCATGTGCAGGGTGAGGAAGCAGGTAGAGGAGATGGCGTTGATCTGTGATTTAATTGTAAGCTTGTTATCTATAATGATACAGAGGTTTCTGGCGTGGTCTGTCGGTACAGGTCCTAGGTCTGAGAGCCACCAGGTGTCGCTCCCTGGGTGGTTGCTGTTGCAAAAGATCAGTACTTCTGTCTTGTCCGCTATCAGCTTCAGGCAATTGTTCCTCATCCAGTCAGCAATGTCTATCATGCATGCATGTAGACACTAAGTATTTCCTTTGCAAACTGGTTACTGATGCAAAGCTACACACTGTATATGGAAAGACTGGCACATATGTTACAGATCACAATGGATATCGCAAAGTAGGAACTGGCAAGTACTATGTAGCACAAAAGTATGAATCCCCGGGAGCTCTCTGGGAACGTGCGCCTAAGAGACGATGCAACCGCTGCGACTCAATACGCGCTGGTGGATAGTGCGTGCCTATATGTTGTTTGGAATCATTTTCTTGTATGCAAAGATTTAATAAAAATATTTAACAAAAAAAACATGCTTTCTACGAGTCGGTGCCTAAGAGCCTCCTGTGAGTTGGAACCCATGAGTTCATAAAAGACCAAAGGTATTTATGCCAAAATATCCTTGTAAGGGATTATATTTTTAGGACTTTTAGGACTGACCATTGACCACCTGACCGAGCCTTCATAGCCAGGACAGCCATTCATTTTTGCTACACTTTCTGCAATTAAAAGGCAGAACTGGTTTATCACAATCCCCTCTGTTTACGGTATTTCCGACCTCCTTGCTAATTATATGTTCTTGCTTTCTGTGCCGTCCATTGTGTGGTACTGCGGAGTTTTTAAGCCAGTGTTTGTTCATTAGTTATTTGCTTTGACTGGTGTGGGGTACGAGCTGGGGTTATTAACATTCGAACATGTTTTAGCCGTTTTCTTCCGGTCCTTCCTTTGTGCATCGTTCACCCAACAATCTGCAACTTATTACCTTTTAAATGCACTATACGGCGGATATTCCCGTGGTATGTCAACTATCTTCTCCAATAGTAGACTGACATCTAGTGTCCACGTTGCGCAGACACAGCTATTTTCATTTTTCCAATAGGTCTCATCAATATGAACTGTGTAAAACCAGGCCGTTTTACAAGAATTAATTGATATTGTAATTGTAACTTAAACATCCACAAAAGTGAACCCAATTTAAGGTATACGTATACCAATACCATTTCTATGCGCTATAAGACCCTAGCAAGGCATCGGTGACTTGATCACACTTCATGCATTACTTACTGATTTGGAATTGGCCGCCTGAACTATAGATTACTTTTAATTAGAATCCATGAAATCTGGCAAAGTATTTGAGTTGTTTTGAAACGGTCAACGAGTGCCTTTCAAGGCCTAAAAAAAGTAGGACGTGGTTCGCAAAATGGGCAGATGTTGGTCTAAGGTAACGTTCTTGTCCTTGGAACCTGGAGTTCGGATTTCCAGTCCCAACTTCAGAACTTGAGATAAAAAGTCGTAGGAGTCTGGGCAAATGACAATTTCTTTGTACATGGACTTGTAAATATGTGCAATTTAAAGTACAAGTAATGTAAACATGCAGATATATAGCATGCCTTCTAATTCCAATGAGACGGTTTCGTCACCCACTCGTGTTTCCATGAAGCCGTTACCTTGCAAGGCATGCATGCGCTAGCATATATGGAAGGGCAGGGTGGTGGCTGGTGTTTACTATATAGGATTGGAAGACGCTGTTTCAGTAACAGCTGGGAGGCCATGTTGAACTTTTAGCAGTGCATCACAGCAAGTGCATATGTAGCATGTAGTGCTGGGACCGCGTTAATCCACGATGTGAAGGCGCTCACAGGCAGTGGCGCAGCAGTAGGTTGCAAGGGGTGCCGTGAAAGCGAAGACGGACAGCTGCTTTGTGCATATGAAGAGGTTTTGAATAAGAACAAGGCTTGTGCTCCAGTCGTGTGCATCAAGCCATGAGTGACCCTAAGAGGAAGAATAAAGCACCTTGATTAGATTCAAAGTCACAAAGTACCAGGCGCACAAGACTGGTACCGTCTTCCGAGGTCGAATCCTTTAAAGTAATGTCAGGTGTGCGGAAAATGCCATGTCTTGAACGTTTATTAGTTATGTTGTTTATAAATAGAAAGTTAAGCCTCTGAAATCCCTAACCAAGTGCAATCCGGTTTCTCCAACTAGAAACAATCGTTCCCACACACCATAGTATCCCATCGACAGCACTTTATGTTGAGATGCTCCACTACAATGAGAATATGTCCTAAAAAGCAATCCATTGCTCATTACAGCTACACCTGTGGGCCGTACACGAGCCAGCTAATTTTACAGAGCACAGATCTTTATTATGGTATGTGTGATCAGTTATGGCAAATTTACTCCTTGACCTTAAGCCAAAATTGTTCATTTATCACAAAACTACTTCAAAATTAAGAGTCTTTCCATACTATACACCACTCAAGGCTTTTACAAAGAAGAACATTTTACATTTCTGTAGTATATCACCTCCTTTTAGAGGGATCAATCATAGTACTGAATTTCGGCCAAACTAGCTTGGCAGTTTTTGTTGTTATTTTTTTAAGACCATTGATTCCTACACAATGTTTGGTGTCTGGTGACTCTAAAGACATCTTAATAGGCTCTTAACAGACTCCGACCACTACACATTAGAAAGGCTAGCAAAAGTCTCTTAAGATCTCATGCTTCTGATGCGTACCCCAGGAAGGTACGGCAGTATGTTGCACAAAACAGATTCCTATTGGACTGCTAAGACATGATCTCTCATCAAACCAATGAGGCGGCGAGTTTCAGCACCCTGTCCTTCACAGTGGCTAAAAAACTGGGGCCATCAGTATGCTGCTGACTAGAGAACTTTTGTCTACCAGGTAAAATGAATAACAAGAGTACCAATTCTTAGAAAACAGTCTCCATCATTTAAATTGCAGTGATGAGAAGTTAAACAAGCATTGGAAATGCAATAGGTCTCGCCTTTAATTAAGTTTAAGCCATTTGCTTTGCTAATGGTCTTGTATTTTAGGTTTGTATTATTTAGTGTATATTTGTGATATGTTGTAGTTGTATGTTGTTAGAATTGTGTCTGTTAGCTGTGTAGTAGTTGAAAGCATAGCGTTAGTAGGAGAAGAGCAGTGTTTAAGATTTGGAAGGTGAATGAATAGAAGAATAGCATGCGTGTTAATGAAGTATAGTGAGGAGTAGAATAGCATGAAGCAGACGAAAGGGGCGAGGGGAGAGCAAATAGGGAGAAGGAAGAAAGTGTTAGTTGTATATAAAAGTACATCAAGGAAGGATAAAACATGTGAAATGCATCCCCACAAAACTAAAATCTTTCTTGCAAGCTGAGGGAGTGTTGAGTTTATGCTCTCAAGTGCCTTGGCGGCACATTTGTTCCTTGTGTGCTCTATACGAAGAAAATCCACTAACTCCTGCATAAATATATACACATACACATACACACAACGTGGTGCATTCCACAACAGCAAGTGTACCACAGGAAGAAAGACTGCACGTCTTCAGATAAAGCTGATCTATCTACCTGCATGCACGATTGCACGTGAACTTTATTGCTACCATGCCATTGCCTGGCAGGCTTCACCAACCTCCAACAGCGCGACTCTTATACAAAATGGGAATGAACATGCTAATCGCTGCCACACGTGTTGAGCGGTTATCAGAATAAAGCAGCTACTCGCAGATGCTACTTTCCAAGGGGCGCGCGCATACCTGCCACGACCCGTATGAATGCATTTGTATAAGGGTTGAGGCGTAATAGTCAGAAAGCTGCCAGGGGAACTGTACTCTGGCGAGAAACATGCAAATGTGCCACGCATCAACACAAATATAAAGCAGATCACATTGCAACCGAATATGTGAATCGCGCAGTATGTGTAAGTTCTCGCCTTTATGTCAAATTAGCTCGATCTTTGTATGTGCGGTTATTTCAAAGGGGCTCTGTCGGAAGATATAGCCTTGTACTCTATAGAATGAGATGCACGCGCATTACCCAAAACGTCTTCCTCCTCGCATCAACGAGATGGCATTTTTCCACTGTAACCAATGGTAACTTAGGCGGACCGAGCACTAGAGAACATGAATGATGCAGCTTCCACTACACATTCACAACACCAAGATGCACAAAACGCCTGCAAACTGCTGTGATCTTCCAAGCTAAACAGCAGAGGCACGCCAGGCAGTATCCGACAGAGAATAGATTGAAATCTGACTTAACAGGGTGCAGCACGCGATGCCGAATGGGAACAAGTTGGTGGTGGCTGCTTACGTCAGGAAGCCCATTAACAATGAACAGCGCAACTCTGGGGAGTTTGCTTTTGGATGGGGGGGAAGGGGAGGGAGGAGCCGGTAGAATTCCCAATGAGGAGCCAGCGTTTCCGCTACCAGCACACCCTCCTACGTCACGCCAAACAAAGATGGCGTCGGCCTGTCCACATGGACCGTCCTAAAAGTGGACAAGGAGGTAACCAAGAAGCCAGATTTCAATCACGCGCCACCGTTTAACATAAACGATGACGCGAGCCAATGGGAAACAGGGGCGGGGCTTCAAGTCCCTTCTGAATCCGTATCGATTGCAAAAGCCTCGCAGAGCGAGCAGCGCTATGCGCTGCAACGCCAGGCGAGACCTAAAAACTTGCAAAGCGGTGGCAAGTAACACCAGTGACATGCCAGAGGGGGTTGGAAGGGATGGAGGGAAGCAACACCAACTTAATGTGGGAGATGGTACAGTGGCAAGGAACAACAATTGATGCAGGAGGCTGCAAGCAACAACGCAGAATGGGAAGTAGGGGAGAGATGGCTTGCAAACACATGCACTCTTATGGAGAGCTGCAATGAAAATAAGAAAATATATATATATTTTTTTTTAAAGTACCTCTGCGACAGCCGCGGAACGACAGTAATAAAGAAATAAATCAGTACTTGATCCATGCTCCATCAAAGGGAGAAACACAGGAAGAGGAACTGAAGTAGATACCCCATGACCAATAAGAAGCAAGCGAATGAGAGGGATAAAGAAGCCAAACAATGTTAGGCAATGGGTGGGCTCTAAGCCCCCGTATGTAAACGGGATGTCTCAGAAGCGACAGACCTAAAAAACGTTTTCTAGGAATAGGGTACTCCGGGCTTAAGTGGCTTTCACTCATGAATTTCTAAAAATAAAACAAGTTTATTCTAAGATTCTGAGTAAACCCGTTTACGCTGGAAAATACTCAGTTTAGACGGAAGCCACGAACGACCGGTCCTTAATCTCGGACATCAGACAACACTGGACACTCGAAGCAGCAACCCTGATAATGGAGGTATTGAATTCTCGTAGTGCTAAGACTTAAGGGACAACAGAGCACATTTCCTCCACGACTTCAGCCTTCCACTGAAGTACCAGAAAATGTTCCCATCTCTCCACTGAATGATTGGAGAAAGGCCATTTTCACTAGGAGATAATATCAGTTCTGCAGACTGCTCATTTCTAAGCGGTTTCAATGCAGGCAGAAAAGGGAAGGGCAGGGCAACAAAGCGTGGGTTTCGCAAGGATCTCGCAATGGAGTAGAAGGGATTATAATCAGGGCCACTGGAATTATGCGACAGGGATGACCAAATTATGGGACAGGGTTGACTCAATTACACGGCAAGGGAAGGCAAATTATGTGCTGTAAAGTGGAACAGTTTGTCACAGTATTACTGCAATATGTTGGCTTGTTCACACATCATAACAGTCTGGACAAAGATTCCACATCATTAGTAACAGTTTCACACTCAAAAATAGTAAGAAGCAATTACAAGGTGACCAGCTGACTTTTGTCAAGGGCCTATCACTTTGGGGCAACACGTGTTGCAGCGTTTTTAGTAACTTTTGATACGTTTGAGCTGTATCAATTCTTTGGGTAAAATCTGCAAATTATGCAGATCGATGATGGATTATGTGGCAAACGCACTAAATACACAATTATCCAGAAAACGGCGCAAAATCGAGTAATACTAGTGGCCCGATTATAATGCGGGTCTCGCGTTTTGAAAAGACAGCCAACAGACCACATTTTCTCAAAAAGCGTGGGTATTCTAAGGTGAATGACACGGCAGATATGCAAATGAAGGCTTTCAATTTCATCTGCTTACACTTTAGTATCTCAAAAAGGAGGGAAACTAGTTGCAGGCTGTTTCTCACAGTAGTTGGCCATCTTCCATTTGACCTGCAGATTTTAGGATTGCAGCGAGCAAATGAGAACTGAACCCGTGGCACCAGCCCCGCAGTAACAGAAGCACTATGACCGCAAGTATGGAGTGTGGGTGTCAAACCCCAGGGAAAGAGTTCAAAGTCTTCTCACGTCTCAATGTGCATTTGAAGGTGGCAGAAGGGATTAGCTTCTCGTGTGTCAATATAGTTACCAATTACTTGATATTGACCAAAAGACAAAATAAATATGCTATAGCACTTTAAAAAAAGTTACACAAACATCTCTGAAGTTTCATAATACAATTGCCGTAAAACAAGAGCAGCTTACCTCAAAACAGGAAGGCTCGGTTTAGCCCTCCTACTTGGCAGGTATTGTTATATTGTACAGGAAGAGACACGGCGTGAACAATGCAAAGCACAGAACCGGTTTCTTCGATGTTTATCAAAACAACGTACTAATGCCGCATTGTTCAAGAGCACTCTGTGTGGTTCACATTTTAAGCTTAGTTTAAAGGCCTGTTAAGGACATGTGAAAAACTCACCTTTTACTCTGAGCGTCTAAAAATACAAGCGCGTTAGTGATCGACCAACCCCAGCAATTTTTGAAACAGCACAGTTACCTCCACACTATGAAAACAAAACATCTATTTTTGGTTTAGCAGTGTTTCATTTTAATGTGCTAGGATGTGGCGTTAGGGGCAGAGCTACCGACTTTGGAGCTGGGGAACCAGGTTCGAGTCTCGGTGTCGGCTCCACCACCTGTGATTCTGGGCAAATCACTCAATCTCTGGGGAGAGAAAAAATTAACCCGTCTTTCTGTAATGTAGCTGGTGCTCATGTAAAGCGCTCCAATTACCTTCGTGTCAGTTTCACGCTATATAAAGGTGCACAAAAAAAAAAAAAGTAACATTCTCATCGTTCCTCAATCTGTTCTTTTCATCAAGCATCCTAAAGTCAAAAACTGCTTTTACGCAGACAACAATACACCATTTTCACTGACACTTCGAGTGCTCTTTACGGCGCCATTACAGATTTCGTTAAAACAAGCGGGCAGCTATGGGAATAGAGAAACTACAGGCGACTAGAGCAGTCTCAAGCATTTGGAGCAGGAGGCTTTTAAAGTCAGCGGAGTTCACTTTTGCGTCTCTATGTACTTGCTCTGAAAAGATCAGGGGCTAGGCAAAAATAAAATTACGCCAGTGTAATAAGCAAAAATTCCGAAAACTACACCATGCACGCTTGCAGCAGAGAAAAGACGGAGGAGGGAGGCAGCGTCAGCACAAGTGAAGCGCTGGACAGCAGAGACGTCGGCAGCGTGAGAGAGGAGGGGGGCGAGCGCGGCAGCCTGCTGAGCTGACCACACGCTCGTGCACAATGGCCATGTGTTTTCAATTATCGTGCCCCCGTCTGGGCACGATAATTGCAAACAGATGGCGGCCCTGCGGGTAACCGCAGGGAAAAGGCCATTGTGCACGAGCGTGTGGTCAGCTTTCAAAAGCCCCTCACATAAAGTCTCGCACAGCAGCGCTTGCGCGCTACTCGAGGCTCGACCTAAAAAGAAGCCTCTGTGGAAAAATTAATCTATTTACTAAAAGCAAGATCTGGGAAAATCAGACTCAGGCAGACATCATAAGTACTTGTTCAAGGAAGAAAGCTCCAGCAGGCCCTCAAAAGCTTCTGTAGCTCTTCATACTGTTGTGGAAGTCACTAGGATGACTACACACGTGTAGGTTTACTAGATATATACGATTACTAGCTTGAAAGGACATACAATTATCCGGGGTTGCAGAGACATAGTACAGCCATACCAAGAGAACTTCCAAATGACCCCTTAAACCGAATCTCACATTCCTCATTCTAAAGGCACAGTGATCTATATCTCATACACCTCAGTCTAACATGACAAAATGTTACCAGCTTCATGCCACGGTGATCCGATCCCTGCCAACATTATGAAGAAGTCATCACATCTTTTACCCCTTATTAGACAAGTTTAATCAAAACATCACTGTCTTTGGGGCTGGTTCCTGAGTTATTTCATACAGAAAAGGTCACTTAACTTCTGATACTAAAAAAAATAAAAAAAAAATAATAGGTACTCATCCAGAAGATCTAAGCAATTTCCGATTTCAACCTTTTCAATGACATTTAATCGTCAATCAGGATGTCCGATATGACGACCCTCAGGTGGGAGAGACTCCTGTCTTCTAGAGCTTTCGGCTTTCAGGAAACAATGAACTCTACCTCAATCATTCTTGGGGAGTGCTCTACAGACAAAGAACTCACCATACCCCCTTTCAGTCCAAACTATTATTAGCATTATTATTATATTTAAATAACGATCTGAATACACATACTTTTAACTACATTTTATAGGATGAATTGTCACACTGATATTGTTAGTCTGCATTAGTTATCACAGACAATTCCCTCTCCGACTTTAATGCTTACAACTAAAGGAAATGTCAGTCAACAGGGACAACTGTAAGACTTAGCATGGGGTGGGGAGCAATGAGGAAGGAATACAAACAAGATGTTCTTTTTTTAGGTAATTAAGGAGTTATGCTACAGGAAAACATAAGTAAAAGAATATGCAAGACAGACCAGCAACATTTAAACTGGTGGTGGAAAGATTTGCTCTTATATCCGAGGAAGAATGGGTAAACTATTTCTGATGGAGATGGATAAGGAACTAATAGAGATTCAATCAACATACGAAGACCCTACAGTCAAAAACAAATACCAAGAAACACAAGCAAGAGTACATAGAAAACACAAACCGATGAATTAACACTTTGAGACAAACTGTATTATGAGTTTTATTTGTAGATTGTGTAACAATGTGAGGGTAAAATTGCCCTTGGTAATCAGGCTCCTAACCGTCTCCGTTGACAAAATGCAGTTCATTAACATCACAGAGAAACATTTCATGCAGGCCAGTGCCTAATTTGTGCCAGTGTTTGCTGGTGTTAGGCACCAGCATTTAATTCTGAACACCAGCGCTTATATATGACAGTCCACCACATAGTGGTGCCGTCTGTCTATTTTTTACCGAAGCACTTCATTTTGAGATTTAAATATAGAACTAAAAAGAATGATTCTAGCACACCTAGGTCACGCTTAAAGCTTTGGGTGGCCTGAAATTGTCCAAAGTGACAAATCTGTAGGAAAGTGATGCTTACTAGGCGGTGTCTATACTGCACTTGGCAGTGATAGCAGGTCCGGTTGGAAGTACAAGCTGCAGAGGCCTTTTAAGCAATCACACAAGCCCAGGCACTTATTTATTACAATACCTTTATCTCTAGTCCTGTTGGCCTGTCACTTTTTTCCTGCACCTCAGGTGTGCATTTATGGATAAGTAGTTATAATTTAATTTTTTCTTTTTTAACTCAACCATAGCCTTCTCAGACTGCGCACTTTGTAAATTCTGCGGATGTGTATCTGCCTCAAGTACGGCGGCGTTACTTTTAAGGATTGTGAATTCTGCATCACAGAAACAAAGCCTACGGCATCCAGGCGTGGCTTGGGCATAGCTGCTACCTGAAGCTTGTCAGCAGGCACATAGGGCATCGGGTCGAGTCCTGTCATGTCATGTCGACATCATGCACGTCACGTGCGTCTGGCAAGCGTGCACCAAAGGAAGAACGGATTATCTCCAGATGAAAGGTAGCCAGGGAGGTGCGAATTGCATTCATTTTGCTCATTAGAAATTTCTACCATTGGAATTGCGCGCGCATCAAGACCCAAAATGGCCGCCCGCCGCTAGAGCTCCGCGCCGGACTTTTACCGCGTTTTTGAAGCGGTTCTACTGCTCGTTTTTCAACAAGAATGGCAAATTCATAAATCGGAGGATGGGCGCTTTCAGGAACTATGCTTTTTCCACAGAGGCCAGAAAATGTCTTGGTTGACTCCATGCAGGTGACTCTTTCATATTGGTGACGGCCGCCATTTTGTATAATCCTTTCTCTGGACTTTCTTCCTCACGTCACTACATGATGCCTTTTTGCAAGTTTTTTTATATCTTCTGCGCAGTATATGCATTTTCTCCCCGGACTCTTGCTTTTTAAGGGAGAATTCTCATTTGTATAGTATTTCTGAGGTACTGTGATTTCTCTTCTACGTAATACCATATCTTCTCCTCACTATTTTTACCACGCTTCATGGGTAGAAGTAGACGCCTACTCCATCATAACAAAGCAGTGGAGGTACATGTTTCTGCTCCTGCCACCGGTGGAGCAAACGTTCCGACTTTCAACAAATTCTCCTGTTTAACTGGTCTTTTGCCACAAGAGAGCTGCTCCTCCCTTGCAGAAAATCCTATCAACATGGCATCCAAAATGTCGTTACCCTCAACTACCGGCAAAAGACCTAAGCAGGATTCTCCATCTAAGTCTTCCTCTCCGGTCTCTTTAGACATGGTCTGGGAGGAGTTGCGCTCCCTTCGCCCATTTATTGAGGAAACAAACTCCCGGCTGCAATTGTTGGATGACAAGTGGTCTTCTATGGAGTCCCGTATCAGTGTGGTGGAACAACATCTTGACGACGTGCGGACCTCATCTTCAAAAATTTCCTTGCTGGAGAAGGAAGTTTCACAACTAAAGAGAGTCACTGAGGATTTGGAAAATAGAAAATTGACGCAATAACTTACGCATTTATGGCCTTCCTGAAGGCCTTGAGGGTGATGATCCTGTTGCGTACTTTGCATCTTTTCTACCACAGTTTTTGGACCTCCCTTCTACGACTAAATTGAACATCCAGCGTGATCATAGATTGGGCCCTCGTCTCTCCTCGGCATCTGCTCCTTCAAATCCTCGTGGAATTATAATCTTGTTTCTACAGTTCACTGACCTTCTGTTGGTACTTAATGCTGCCAAAGCCAAAAAGAACCTCTCCTGGCTAGGTACCAAAGTATTTATTTCCCAAGATGTCTCTACACTGACTGCCAAACGCCGGAAGGAATTTCTGGATCTTCGTCCTGCTCTTCGCTCCTTGGGTGCACGTTACGGCCTATTTCATCCTTGCCTCTTTAAAGTTACTTATCTTAATAAAACTTCTACTTTTGAGGATCCTGCCGACCTTCGCAGATTTATCCAGTCATTTTCTGCTACATCAATGGAAACTGCTCCTTCCTCCTCTGGAACTTGAGTTTTGTTTTCCTTTTATAGTCCTAATGCATTGAAGTTGTTACTCTAACCTCCTTTCTTTTACAGGTCATCGTATTTTCTTCATATTGTATGTGTCTTCCTTTGTTTTTCTACAAGACTCGTTTTTTTTTGTTTTTTTTACTCTGTTTTCATTCTATGTTTTATGTTTTATTCTAAATACTTCTCTATCAGTTTTTTCCCTCATTGTTCGTCTTACCTTTTTCTATTTATCTATCAGCGTCTCATTTTCTACTTTGCCTTCTCTCCTTTTTGATTATTATTCTTTTTTCCTTCTTATTCTATATCTGGTTATATTGCTCTATTACGTTAATGTATGGAATTGTTTGTTCCCCTATTTCTCACATATTTCTTTGTCTCCATTTGCAGGTATAATCTATTTTGTTAGATTTTATTCCTCTTCTACATGCCCGCTCCTGTTTGTATTTTATCATATAGATGTCCTGGTGTGTTGTGTTGTACCCCGTTGGGTGTGCTGTTTCCATTGTCCCTTGCCGCCTTTCGTTTCATCTTTTGTCCCCTAAGGTACGTATTGCAGTCATTTTTTGACATGTACTGTCTTCTCTTACTTTCCTCCCTTTTTCCCTCTTTTTTTATTTCTCCTTCTTGCTTTTACTCTTCGTTCTACTCTCTTCTCTCTACCCCGCTGGTTTTTCTATCTTCTTTTTTCCCCCCCCTTTTGTCTTTTACTTCATTTGTTTATCGTTGCATATTTTGTTCTTTATATACTTCAAATGATTTTACATTCAGAGTTATTTCCTGGAATGTGAAAGGTTTCGTTAATCCAATCAAAAGACAGAGAATTTTATCCCATCTTGCCTCTTATAACCCTGATTTAGTTCTTTTGCAAGAGACCCACCTTACCGAAGCTGAGGCGTTAAAATTAAAGAAAGGCTGGGTGGGCTCAGTTTTAGTCTCCCTACTTCTAACAAGAAAAACGGTGTTGTAATTTTATGCCACAAAAAATTGAATTGTAAAGTTTTATCACAGGAAACCGATTCAGAAGGGAGATGGTTGTTGGCTAAATTGTTAATCAATAATATTTCGTTGACTGTTTTCAATGTCTATGGCCCTACCCACCCTGATTGTTCCTTTTGGCCTTTAATTACACAGAAATGTATTCAATTCAGAGAGGATCTCTTTATCTTAGGAGGCGATTACAATCAAGTCATTGATCCTTTTCTTGACCGTCAATCCCAGGTACGCTTCACTCCTCATAAAACTCATAAACATTTTCTCGACACTATCTCCCAACACACCTCGTTGACTCTTGGAGACTTTCCCATCCTGACACTCTTGACTTTTCCTTTTTCTCTCCTTCTCATAATTCTCTTTCCCGTCTGGACTATATTTTTCTCTCTCAATCTTTATCTCAGAAGTTGCTCTCTTCCTCTATCGAACCTATTGTCATCTCTGATCATGCCCCAATTGTAACCGACCTTGATCTACTCCCTGCACATCCCAGGTCTTCCCGCTGGCGTTTTAATAACTCCCTCCTTCTTGACCCTCTTTTCTCTTCCGCTTTCACCATCTTTACCAATGAATTTTTTGACCTAAATAAAGACTCCGTTTCCTCCCCTCATACATTATGGGACTCCTTTAAGGCGACCGCAAGAGGTTTTATTATAGATTTTGTCTCGGAAAAAAAGAAGCGCTTTCTCCATCAACATAAAGCCACACTGGCGCATATTAAAGCTCTAGAACATAAGTTCTATACTTCACCCGCAGACTCGGTCTTGCCGGCTCTGATGCGCGCTAAATTGGCTTTTAATAAAACTACGACTGACAACGCGTCTTCTATTCTTCTGCGTAGTAGTGCTCGCTATTACGGGGGTAGAAATAAAGCAGGAAAACTTTTGGCAAACTACCTCAAGGCCCGTAAAGAACGTACTTTGATTGATTCCATTTATTCTTCAGATGGCTCTCTCGTTCATAAAGATCAAGACATTCTTAACGAATTTAAAATCTTCTATAAAGACCTCTATACCCCAGAATCTCCTCCTTCCAGTTCTCTTATTCAGTCTTATCTTGATAAACTTCCAACCCCGTCTAATTCTCACCTTAACCTTTCTGACCTTGAAGCTCACCTATCCCTTAATGAACTATCCACTGCTTTACACACTTTAAAGAAAGGGAAAACTCCCGGTCCGGATGGCTTCTCAGTCGAATTTTACTTGCATTTTTCTAACCTATTACTTCCTAAACTATTAACCCTTTTTCACTCATTCTACCTTGCCGGCAAGACGGAAGGTACTTTTCAAGAAGCCACAATTTGCCTGATACATAAAGAAGGTCGAGATCCTATGTTCTGTAAAAACTACCGCCCAATTTCCCTTGTCAATGTAGACTATAAGCTTTTTGCCAAAACACTTGCCTTACGTTTAGACCCGCTTATGCCTCATCTAGTGGGTAAAGAACAATGTGGCTTCGTCAAGGGTAGATTGACATCAGATAACTCCCGACTTTTTCTTAACGTCTTAAACAAAATCCCTTCTCTCTCTACATCCTTGGCGGCCATTTCTGTTGATGCGGAAAAGGCATTCGATAGAGTTGACTGGTCCTTTTTATTCGCATCCTTAAAATGGCATGGTTTTGGCCCCCAATTCATTTCACTTATCTCTTTATTATACTCAGCCCCCAGAGCCTCTGTATTAGTCAATGGCTGTATCTCATCCTACTTTCCTCTCCAGCGCGGAGTCCGTCAAGGCTGTCCTCTTTCTCCTCTTCTCTTTATCTTAGCTCTTGAACCCTTCTTATCCTCAATACGCAATAATGACTCTATATCTGGCTTCTCTTACGGTGACCAACATCTAAAACTTTCAGCTTACGCAGATGACATCCTACTTTTTGTTTCCGCTCCCGAAATCTCTATTCCTCCTCTATTACACGAGTTCACTTCCTTCTCTCTTGTCTCTGGTTATAAAATTAATTCAGATAAAACAGAAATTCTCCCGCTCACCAAATTTTGTCTTCCTCATTCTTTTTCTACCACTGGATTTGCATGGAATAGCTCTAAAATCAAATATTTAGGTGTATGGTTCTCCAACTCCATTACCTCTTCTGTTAAATTAAATATGAATGCGATCCTCTCTCGGATTGACAAATTACTTTCCTCTTGGAATCCTCTGTTTCTTTCATGGTGGGGTCGATTGGATTCCATTAAGATGATGATCTCCCCTATTTTAATTTACACTCTTTCCATGCTTCCCGTCCCTATTCCTGTCTCTTATTTTAAACGAATAGACTCTTGCCTTTCTAAATTCCTCTGGAACAATAAAAAAGCCAGGATCTCCTTATCCTTTCTTCGTAAGACAAAATCTAATGGGGGTGTGAACTTTCCTGATTTTCGCCTCTACCATAAATCATTTTGCCTCCGTCAGGCTTCGAGATGGCTCCTTTCCAACCCCTCTTCTTTCACTCCCCTTTGGCTTACTATTGAGCGTGCTCTATTATTACCCTTCACCTTAAAGGAAGTTTTGGCCTTCTCTGCTAAATCTCCCGATACTTTTCTTCCCTTGTTCAACACACTTGTACCTTACTAAGACCTTTGACACAACCGAAACATATTTCAAGAGAATCCTTTTTAGACTCTCCAATTTGGCATAATTCCATTATTACTATTAATAACAGATCCATCTTTTGGAAATCCTGGAGATCAATGGGTATAATTTGGGTTAAACATCTTTTTGATGGTTTGTCTCCGTGCTCTTTTCCCCAATTTCAAGCTTCATTTCATTGTCCCCGCTCCTTCCTACAGAAATTCACCACTCTAATGTCGGTCATTCTCGACACTTTCTACTCTCTCCCCTCTTCCCCTCCTCCCTCTACTCAAAACTCTCTTCATACAATCCTATCTCTACCTAAAGCTTCTCTCATCTATAAATATTATCCAGCTCCTAATCCAGAACGTACTAAAACTAAATTGGAACTTTCATGGGAATCTGACCTGGGATGTGAATGGGCTAACATCTTCTGGGACAAACTTTGGTCCCGCTCTCTCAAAATCTCTCGCTCTGCTTCTCTCACTCAATCTATGTTTTTCCTCTATCATAGACTCTACCTTACCCCCTATATCTATTGCTAGATTTTCCCACTCTACTGATACAAACTGTTGGACCTGTGGTACTTCTACTGCTGATCTTATACATCTTCTTCTTTGCTCTTCGGTCTCTCTCTTTTGGGAAAAAGTCTGGTCCTATATTTCCCGTATTTTCACCATTTCCGTCCCTTATTCTCTCCCTCTTCTTTTCTCTGGTAGTCTGTATGATTCCTTAAATCTTCCCTCTTACACACATGGTCTTTTCGACCTTATGCTTGCGCTAGCTTTCCAACACATCACTCTCAACTGGAAAACCCTTACAAAACTTTCTCTTCAACTGCCATTTTCATCATCTTGATATTGCTTTCGCCTCCTCCTGCAGACCAAAGGTTAATAGAGATCTTTTTTGGTTACCTCTTACTATATATTTGGACAATCTAGTATTAGCAGATAACTCTCGTTCCAATTCTGAAAATGTTAAACCTCCCTGAATGTATATTTTCTCTGCTCATTGTTCCTTACCTTTCTTGGTTTATTGTATTTATTAAGTATACTAGAAATATTACTCACATTCCTATGTAAATATGCATTATTTTATCTAATTCTGTCAAGTTGTAAGAACCTTCCCTTCCCCCTTCTTCCTTCCCCTCCCTCCCCCTCCCTTTCCCTTATTCCTTGTAAAACCTAAAAACAGCTTTCTCCTTTGTTTTTAAACTAGCCACTTTTTTGATATATTTCTTCTTTCAATATGCTTTAATCTGTATTGCTGGTCTTCTGCATTTCTTATAATTCTTTAATAAAGCTTTTAAACACAAAAAAAAGAAATTTATACCATTACTTCTTTGCACCATCTGAAATACCAGTTGAAGAAATTCAAATCATTCCGAAAGTGTCTACTTCTAAACAGACAGGCAGCTCGTGGGATAGGTGAGGAAAGTGTTGCCACTCGGGAGAGAAGGTTACAGCACCGGAGGGGAGGGGAGTCTACTTTTGGGAAGGTACCTATGCAGGCATGGGGAAGACGAACAGAACCAGTGAATGAAAACACATACCTTGTGACAGGGTGAAAAGGCACTAAAGACTATGCAAAGAGTCTAAAGCAACAGGGAGTAGGTACAGGACGAAGTGCCCCCGGGATCAAAGAACAAGCATGTGCAAAGCAATAGGTCTCCCATTTACGAGAGTTTGAGCTATTGGCTTTGTAAATGACAACGCCTTTTATTTATGTGTTGTTTTTAAAACAGATAAGTTAAAGGCATTGTCATTTACAATGCCAATAGCTTAAACTATCGCAAATGCAAGATTTATTGCATTACAAATGTTTGCCATCATTTAAAAAAAAAAGCGTTAGGAGAGAGTGTGTCCTGCCTGCAGGCAGGACAAAGCTGTTTCAGAAAATAGTGCGCAGAGGCTGTAATTAAAGCCTACCCAGTAACAATATACGTAACAGGGGGTGTCGCCATGGGAGGTTACAAAATGAGACAAGGCGGCACTAAGGAGGGACTACTAAGCCTTTTGACCAATGAACAGCCACAGTTTACAGTGGACAATGACACAAGCCAATGAATAATATGGGCGATAAGTGGGCGGGGCTTCAAGTCCCTACCCCAATACAGCATGCCTCGCAGATCAGCGCATGTGCTGCCCAGGCTCGATCTAAAAAGGGGACCTGCAGTAGGGAGCGAGGCGGTATCCCTCGAGAATGGTGAACACACTAGGAGACGGGGGAAAGTAGCACCTGTGAAACACAGAGACCAAGAAGAGAGAATGGAAGCGCCATGGTAGAAGAAATGAGGACAGATGTGTAACTGCCGGGCAGAGCAGTGCCAGATGTGTTGAGGGAGGACAGTTCTGGAGCTGGCATGGGAGGGATGCGATACCAGGGGGGAGGCAGTGAAACTACAGTTACACATTGTCTGATAAGAGCACTGTTGGTGGTTGGGTTTTTAACATGCTATTGTGACTTGAAAATGAAATATTTCGGTAAATAATCAACACGGGGTATCCCATGAAAACGAAATGCCCTAACTTGTTAGTCAGAACATTCTGCATTTTTGAAAAGTCAAGTGGCCATGTTTAATATGCTTGTCCTGGGGTTCTTTTAAAGATAATGAAACTGATTCTAAATTGCTTTGAAAAACATATACGTCTAATCTCCAGTGGAAGATACCCACACCAGCCAAGAAAGTAACTGGGTTCAAGCTAACATGGGAAAAGGGTTTTTGATGTAAAGTTGCTTAATACGGCTTGGGCAAGAGTGGAACAGGTTTTGATAAATATAATGCTGGCACAAGTTAATTTACTACTTTGGGCATTTTTTCCATCTGGGAGGCACATCGTAGCTTCAGAGGTCATATCTTTCCAGAAACTGCAGGCCCTAGAGATTTCTGAATCAGGCACGATAATTATAAATCAAGACCAGAAAGAGCAGAAAGCATACCTTTCAGAAACTGATGGGAACAGGCGAAAGTTTCAAAATAGTAGGAAGGATTATGTGGTATTTTCAGCACCGGCCTTCTTTCAGCTTGTCAATTTTTTCCCTCATTTAAAAATAAGGCCAATGGAATGTGTTTTGACTGGAAAATTGCTAGATCTACCTAACATGGTACAGAAAGGAATGCATTGGACATAGTGAATTATTACTAAAAGAATACCATTTCACGTGTTAATATGCAATTCTAAATGAAGAGTGGCTAAAATATACAAAAAAGCATCATCAGTTTCACCCAATAAACACGAAGACTTGTGCATTAGTTAGGAGTAAAATCGGCTACTGCAGCAGCCTATTAATCCCCCATTATGCTCTTTTCCTCCGCCGAAAAAAGTAAAAGAATTTTGCACCCAAGACATCTTGAACAATCCAAGGCAAACACCTAAGCCCTTCCCCATTGTCCTGTGGGTTTCCATCTCTCTTCATATGCTTAAAACTGCCCTGAAAGCATGCCTCCTCAAACATAAATGTCAAAGAACCTACAACTACTTCGTCCTCCCCAGCCCCTTTTGCTGGTCTCCCAAGCCCGGTCACTGAGCAGCCACACCGACTTACATGCTCTCACAACATTTGCATAACGTATGTGATTTATCTATTGAACTACAACTCATCATCCTCCAATACTCAAACCACATTACTGAACACGAGCCCACCTGGATCATGACGTATGTAGTACCAATTTACTACGTACATCATGGGTAGTGGAAATGCTAATGCTATTCAATTAACGCAAACATGAAATATGTTGTGGTTACTGTGGTTGCATGCAATAACAAAAGTGGGAAAAAACGCCTTCTTAAGCAAATTTGATTAGTAAATTAAATATAAACCTCATATCTTAACAGATATCCTTTATAAGAAACATAGGTGTTGTAGCAGCGAGAATAATTCTGTCTAGAGATAGGAGATGCATAAAGCAACCTATCCGTGTGAAGTGAGGTAAGAAGTCTATGAACCATGGAAAAAAAGGATATTCGTGACCGATAGTGGGAGAAGAGTTTTAATACACAGCTAGTAGGAGCTTTATGTGGCAAAAACGACCTAAGCCACCCTGAGGAAAAGATTCTCTAATAACAACCCCAGGAAACAACCATTTATTGGCAACTCAATGCAGTAGAATGCCAAACACAGATGATCTGTGATACACTGGCGAAATGAGTTTAGAAGGATTTGCGATTTGTTTTTAGCGAAGTAGTAATTAAGGATAGTGTTCATGACCTTGGAGGCATTTCGCTTTGTCCTTTCATCTACACTACAGTGTTTAATTGTGAGATGATGCCGCCTGCGCGCTGCGTAGATGAGTCCACCACAGTGCAGGATAAACAAAGAAGCAGGTGATAAAAAAAGATTGGAACCAAAGTCAGGTGGGATAAGTGGGCAACTCGGTCCATATTGTTATACAAAATCAGTCTCTGAACGGAGAGCTTCCATGTGATGAGATTTCACAAAACCGAATGTGTGCTTCCAAAATAGGTCACCACACAACTGTGACATAAAATATATGATTAACACTTTTTAACAACTTGCTTACTTTGAACAGAATTTTCCAACATATGTCGATAAGGATGAAGGGTGTGTATGTTTCACGAACAATGAAAAGAATTCTAGGAAGCCGAGGAGATCTTGTTTTTAAAAATTAGAGTGGCAGTGGATTTCAGCCCTTACACAATAATTGAATTTGAGGGAGAATAGCTATGTGATAATGTATTGGAGCTGATGCTACACATTCATGTTTCAAGATGGCTGAGCATCACTCTGTCCCATGATAAGGTGTAAAGAAGTACAATGGTTCACCATGGACTAATTCAGGATATACAATAATGTTTGTTGGACAATTACATCTCAAAATACATAGTGTGATGAAATAATAATGCCCAGCCACCATGTATTCCAATAGAGCTAGAGAATGATTTATTCACAGATAAACAATATCTCATATCATATTTTGTTCCCTTGGGTGATCAGAGTGAGAGAGTGAAGAATAAGTGAAACATATATGTACAAGGGTGTACAGTTGACTAGGAGTTCACAACAGAATTGGTTTTGAAAGTCCAAAATCCACAATCCACTATTTAATATCCTGGGGATTTTCTTAGTTTGAATGTAGGGGTGTTGTCTATATTTCATCCTTAACAAGTGGTTTTGGAGGTCATCATCAGGACACAGTAGTAGTTGCGCACAGAGTACACTGTAAGTGAAAGCAAATTTTACCAGGGCAAGGTAGTCCAATTCTGTATTTACCCAAGGCGCTTTGAATTTTAGTTAAAAGTTTACATTTACCCTCCAGAGTACACCAACTCTCTGACGCTGCACAGGTTTCTGTGATCTTAGAAGTCAGGCTCAATATAGCTGTTGTAGTTTATTGGGTTCAGTGAGGTGTGAATACCAGATTGATACACTAAGATGAGGAAACACATTAGCTTAAGTACTCTGAGTATGTCCACCATGTCAGCCCAATATAACTTCCTGTGTTTAGTGGCTCAGTATTTGAGTGCTGACCCATTCCAATGCCCTCATGTCTTTACTAAGAAGGACTGGTATTCAGTAATGGACATAATAACTTATTCTCCTTGACTTTCCCTTCAGGCTGGTGTGGTATGTTTTACCGGTTAGATTTTATTGCAAAGTACATCAATACATATTTGAGGGAGTAAAGCAGACAGGAGGAACCTGTCCTAGGAAAAAAGTACAGATACTTTTTCTAAAGAAAGCACCGCTGAATGCTTAGAATAAAATTGCTATCCACTTAAGGTCTCCAGTGATATTCACTCTACTCACTTCTAAAGCATCACTGCTTATATGATGCTTATAGCATCGAAGGTTAACAGTGAGTGCAATGTCTGCAATGCAAGGATGAACGCTTAGAGATGAAGAGTGGATAATGTATTGCAGAATTGTTATTGTTACTCTGCAGTGGTGCTTCGACCATATTGGTGTTTGGGCTCTGTCCTGCTACATTTTTGACAGGCCATTAATCTTGACTAAATAGTGCATAAGCTCATTGCACTATTTAACCAAGACTAATGGAACGTCTCTCACTCGATTTGCCTGCCACTCCCCCTGAGCTCGGACTCGATCCAGAGCAGAGACACATTCTTCACATGTGCGGTGATGTGGCTGGAGCAGCCCTAACTCATCCAGACAGAAGCACAGAGAGCGCTGCAGGCCATGGTGTTATATTGCATAAGAGCGGATTACGGTTTATTGGCAATTTATTTCTAGTCAAGATTAATTTTTATGGTCCATGGGCCCTGCATTATTGTCAGGGGCTCTATTGTGGAATGTGATGGGTCTGAGGTTCCATAGTGGTTGAGGCGGGCACAGCTGGCGCCTAAGTTTGGATTGATAAATATCATATTTACCTACCTTAGTCCGTTTCCACAGTGGCGATGAGGACAACAAGTTGTCCAAGAAGAACACATCTGGGCTCTTTTTGCCGTTGTTCACCAAAGACCCTCACACCGCCAAAGCCCACCTCCACGAAGGAATGAAGGCCGTCGCCGAATGGATGAGGACCAGCCGCCTGAAGCTGAACTCGGACAAGACGGAGGTCCTCATCCTTGGTTCCAACCCTTCAGCCTGGGACGACTCCTGGTGGCCAACATCACTGGGAACAGCCCCGCCACCCACCGACCACGTACGCAACCTAGGGCTCATCCTCGACCCCACCCTCTCCATGACTAAGCAGGTCAACGCCGTTTCCTCATCCTGCTTCAACATCCTCCGAATGCTCCGCAGGATCTTCAAGTGGATCCCCACCGAAACAAGAAAAACAGTCACCCAGGCCCTCGTCACCAGCAGGCTGGACTACGGAAACGCCCTCTACGCATTAACGACGGCTAAGCTCCTGAGACGGCTGCAACGCATCCAGAACGCCTCTGCACGTCTTATCCTCGACATCCCCCGACGCAGCCACATCACACCCCACCTGAGAGACCTGCACTGGCTCCCTGTCAACAAGAGGATAACCTTCAAGCTCCTCACCCACGCACACAAAGCACTCCACAACTCCGGACCAGCCTACCTCAACAGACGACTCAGCTTCTACACCCCCACCCGCCAGCTCCGCTCGACCAGCCTCGCCCTCGCCACAGTCCCCCGCATCCGGAAAACGACCGCCGGCGGCAGATCCTTCTCCCACCTCGCCGCCAAGACCTGGAACACCCTCCCCACCAACCTCCGACAGACCCAAGACCTACTGGCCTTCAGAAGACTCCTCAAGACCTGGCTCTTCGATCAGTAGCAGCACCACCCCCCTCTTCCCCCAGCGCCTTGAGACCCTCGCGGGTATGTATTGCGCTTTATAAGTGACATGATTGATTGATTGATTGATTGATAGTTACAGCTCTACATTTGTTTAGCACTAGGTCAAGGATGATCAAATTAACCGTTATAAAGGCAAGGTGCAAGCTAAATTAAATTGTGGTCAGTGAGCGAACATCGGAGTACATGGCTTATGCTAGGCCTGCACCAACACCGCTCACAACGTAATGTGATGTCAAAGTCAGACGCGCCTCACCAAGGCGGCCTACGCATGTGTAGCGGGAGTAACTTTGGGACATCAAATTGAAATGAGAAAAAAAACCTGTAGACAGTATGTGGGCATTGTAGGAAGCCTGTGGAATGGATGGAGCACACAGCATGACTGTTGCCACTGTGAACACAGTCAATGAAGTACCAAGATATGATTCTGCAGAGACCAATAAACAAATAATGCTAGCATATTAACAGGGAGTCCTGGAGCGCCACCTGCACAGTGATGGTGTGGAGTTATTTTTCGCATCATTTAACCTTTACTATACCTGAACAGTTTTAACATTGGGAAGAATTGTGTACAACCGAAATGCAGTGTGTGAGCTCACCAGCTGCATTCTTACCTACTCCTTGCGGTCCTGCTGTAAGAATTGAGAAAGGTACTGAATTTCTACTTTTGAGAAAATGGTTGACCATGAATAAGAATTTGCATTCCTGTACAGCTGCTGAGAGTCAGTGTATTTTTGAACACCTGCCAGAAAAAGAAGCAGATAGCTCTCAATTTGGACACTGAAATGAATATACTGAAATTAAAGCGAGGCAGACTAGACACTTTTTGCAGGAACCTCATATAGAGTTAAAACTGCACCATTTCTTCACAAGAAAGCAATTTGCACGTTAAACCATCAATTCTTATGTGGAAGAGTTGCGCATTTTGGCTATGCCAACTGACCACTATTTATGTGACCAGATAGTGATGTGCTGTTGTGACAAGAAGGCACAAGAGCATTTATTATGCTCCAGGAACCCTACGGTGGCTTGAACAGTTAACTGCCAGGGGGACTGAACTTTCTTTAATGGCCGCATAGCACTATGTAGAATGGATAATGTTGAACCTACTGCTTTTGTTGGATATACTGGGATATTTATGAGAGTCTGTGGCCTTTAAGGACAGGAAAATCTTTACCAAGGTGTATGTTACCATAAAAAAGTTATAACATTTTTGGATGAGGGATGAAGGCACCTATGAGATGGTATTGAAACCGGGAACCTTTTGACCTATTTCATTGGTTGCGTTTGAGAAGCAGGAGCTCAAGGAACTCAAAGTCGCATTCTGGAGTATCCAGAGACATAATGGAACCTATCAAGTAGTATTCCCATAAGATTGTTTTGAGGGAGGGTGTAGTTGAAGTTTGCGACAAAGTGCGAAATGTACCACTGAGTATTAGACTGCAACTGCAGGAATATCTAGCAAAGTTATAGTGGAATGGTGTAATTAAACAGAGACCCCAGGATTTTGCGGCATTGGGTGGCAAATTTCGCGGCCAAAAAAAGCAAAACTTGAGGACCAAAACCTCAAAATTCACAGCATTTTTGCGGTGGGCAAAAAAACGTGCCCGACACAAAAATACTCAAGGCTTGTGCTCTGTCACTGCTGGAGGTGGAGGAGGGGCAGGGTGGGTGGTGGGGGGCAGAGAAGGTTGAGAGTAGGTAAACAAACAATTAGTAGACATGGGGGAGGTAAGGGGTTAACGGAGACAATGGGGAGCCAAGGGACAGAAGTGCAGTGGAGGGTGGGGGACAGGAGAGCCTTTCAAGAGTCCGCAGGGGGCACACAAACGTGCGAGGCGGCCTGTAGGCTAATTGCCCAGGAGAGGACTAGGTGCATTTCAAAGGAAGGCAGCAGAGGAATTTAACACCTCTGCTACAAAAAAAATCCTGTATTCAGTCTTCCATTACCTAAGAATTTAGAGATTTGCTCAAATAGGGACTGCTAAATCCTTTTCTACTGTCGACTTATCACCAAATTGAGCTGGCGGAGGAGTCATGCCCTTTGACCATATTGTTTGCTCTTTTTGGGACGTATCATTTCAGTATTTTAGAAGCTCATGTATCGGTTGCTCCATAAGGGACATGTAGTAGATACTTTCCAAGGCGATATTTTGGTCCATGCACCCTCTGTGAAGGAACACAATTTGATTGTTGCCCAGGCCCAAAGCATCCTGGAGGAGCATAGCATGACAGTAAAAAAAGAGAAAAGGGTAAGTTCTTTATGTACAAGGTGAAATATCTGGGTCATCTACTTGCTTCTGACGGGATCCACCCCAATTGGCAAAAGCAAATGTTGAAGCAAAACTACCTAGCAATACTTAAGAAATAAAATTGGGCCTAGGGCTCTGGGAGTATTATGCTAGATTTGTTGAGGGGTTTACAGTGGTCACTGAACTTTTAAAGAATCGTCTTTGCAAAAAAGCACAGAATTCATAAGAGAATGATACTAGGTGTGGTCGGACTAGTTGATGGACTTGTTGTGTCTAAGGGGTCAATATGCCTGGATGAATAGAGGGAGGAGACACTCAATGATACGGTTTTATCAGTAGTTAAGAAATGAGTTGTCAAAGGTTGGTCACAGGGAAGCAGTCTACAAGAAGAACTGTGTAGTTTTTCCAGGATTCAGGATTGACTGAGTATGGAACAGCAAGTCTTGCTTGGTGAAGATTGTTTTTACTGCCTGTGAATTTGACAGCTAAACTCACTAAACTAGCTCATGACGGCCTCACAGAATTATAGCCACTAAAAAAGATTAGAGAAGGTTGCTGCTGCCCCTCCATGGATAGTTAGGTGAAGGTGTTTATTGGTTCTTGTTCTGTTTGCTAAAATGCTGACAAATCTTTGGTGACTCACAACACTCCACTTTTCCCAGTCACTTATCCTCAAGAGGCCTGGGAGAAGTTGTCTATCTTTTTCTTTCAAATGTTTATTCGGCAGAGAGTCATAAAAGTAATAATAATAAAATACATACAACGAAATAAGTAAATAAATACAATTTTCCAGCAAAAATTGGAGGTACACAATTCATAACACAAAGAAGCAGCATAGTAATGGGGTCATTAATAGAATCATACAAAAAGGACCGCATACCCTTTTCTAATAGCTAGTGCCCTACTGATAAAAATTTCATAACAGGTCTCTATAGTGCAAAGGTTCTGTAAAAACATCAGGCCTTCCTGGTGTACTCTCAATTTTGTTCTATGTAGAACGGGGATCAGAAATGAGCGCCTAGGTTCTGCATATAGAGGACAAAACAATATAAAGTGACAGGTGCATGTGGTGACATTGTTAGCGCTGTTGCTCCTTCTGCTTCTATTGCTGTCTCTAGCAACGTCCCTCATTTCTGGTGGGGTTGCCCAGAGCTCTTCAAAAACTGGGAGTCACGAAGCGGATGGTTCTGAGAATGGATGCGGTCAATAATGAGAGACTACGGGGAGATGCAAGACATAGATTGGAGGCGGCCTTCATGCACCTCAGGGAAGTAGCCATCAAGCCAAGGCTACGATTAGTGCAACTTAAAATATTGCACAGGATACATTATAAACAAAGTAAACTCTTTAAGATGGGAAGTGCGGTAGCCCCAATTGTCTATGATGTGTCGCTGAGGAGGGGACTTTCGTACATACAATATGGGGATGCCCCAAACTTAGCAACTACTGGAGGTGAGTAATCAGAGAGCTGGAGGCGTTGTTGGGCCTTGAGATACCGGAAACACCCCAATTGGTAATACTAGGGATCCTTAATGATGCGGCTATGCAGCACAGATCCTTGGGATTTTGCATGCTGGGGTTTATGTTGGCCAAGAGAGACATGGTGTTATGATGAACATTTATAATTTAAATATTAATAGTTTTGTACACTGAGATGCCACATTATGATTACATCACAGTACTAACATTCTACTGGATGCTATGGAATGTAGATGAGGGAAGTGGGAGTTGGAATAAAGAGCGTCCAGGAGAAGGCTGTGTCTCCTGGTAGTGTGTCAGGATTTATTGGAGAATAAAGCACTTAACTCTCTCCTGTATAAGTGGATGCATCATTACAATTTGGTGACAAGTTTTCCTGGCACTTGAACCCATCAGTGTGGTAAGAGAGGTGGAGGAACACATTTCCAAAGTCTATCCTTGCATCTTGGGACAGTGAAACCGTGACTGTGAGTAAACACTTTTCAAAGGGAAAGTATAGGAAAAAGTACGTTTTACTGCCAGTGGCTATGTAGAAACGTTGAATGAATGACCAGGAGGATGATGTGCTTGAAGAGAGGTTTATTGATAACACCCTAGCCACAGCACAGGTACAGCTCTTCACTGAGGGGAACACTCTCGCCACAGTTGGAATGTCATGTTGGAATGTTCTATTCTCTCCAAGGAACAGAGGGGGCGGGGGGGCATAGGCAATTATGGAGGATACCACACATCCCCCTTTTATCATCGAACAAGATGCAAGGGTTAAAGGGAGAGGGAAGGAGGATGGAGTGAGGGGATGGCCCACACTGACCAGAAGGAACAAGAGATGGGGTAGTCCTGAGGTTGAGCACAGATGGTGGCAGAACAACTATACAAACAGGCGAGTCATTTTTTGTATAAGATACATCTTGTAGGATACAAGGTACAAATGATAATACTTATTATAGTCCCAGACATTGTCTTGTGAACATATGTATGATGCGCTTTATAGGATCTAATGAACACAATGAAAGTTCCCTTTTAACCCTGGACATATTCTTTAAAGTCTCTTGGCGGTCTGATGGGACGTGTCCGTATTCTATAAAGGAAACTCCATTGTGATGATAGTTGTCAACAGTATTCAATAACCCATTCCCTCTGCCAGGAGGATTGTCGTTGCTCGAGTCTCCTCCTGCTGGCTGATGGTTTCTGAAGATAGGGTGACTGTTTAGCCACCCTCCCTAAATTCCATATTCTAGGTCTTTATGGCATTGCAAAACAGTTTGATTACTTTCATGGCTTTTAAAAACTTGGAGACTTTGACAGCCCCACTCAGGGACTTAGGGCCTGATAAGTGCGGCGGTCTTCTGACCACCATACTTGCGGTAACGGTGCACCCTCCGCCGCATTATGACTTTAAAGGTCGTTGTGGAGGACCACCACCGGCTGCACCAGGGAACAGCTGTTCCCTGGCGGTGGCAGAGCTGCGCCACAATGTAAGATGCTCAGCGGGACTGGCGCAGTCCCGCTGAGCATATTACGAGTTCTGCCATCGCCAGCCATTTCATGGCAGGAGCCCTGCCATGAAAAGGCTGGGAGTGGAGGAACAAGGGGGCCCTACAAGGCCCTCATGCCCCCCTGCCATGGGGATACATTCAGGGTGGCACAGCATGTGCCTCCCTGTCTGTATTCCCCCAAAGTTCCAGCAAGGCATGAACATCAACCGTCCATGCCGTGCTCAAACCTTTTTGCTGTTGCCATTACGGTGTCTGTTTTCAGGCACCGCCATGGGAAAGGCAAAGGACCGTTCACCTTACACGAGTTCAACTTGTAACAAGGCGGGCAGTGCTTGAGCGGCTTTGGAGCAGCTGTGTCAGCGGAGAGCCGGAGCAACTGCGCCAAAGTGGTAATTAGGCCCTTAATCTTTATCCAATATCCGTCCACAACACTGGAAATTTTGGTGCGTTTGTCTTGGGCATATATTTCTTTTCTGACCTCCTGGTGTATCATTTCTCGTGGTCTCCAGAGTTGTCTGGTGTTCACATCTGTTCATCCTTTACCCCATATCATCCATGAAAAAACTAGTTAAGAATTGGGTTTTCTTCCCCTTAACTCAAATGGGGTTTTCAGAGTGCTTTGGTGCGGAGTCAGATGAAATTCTCTAATTCTCTTGAACATTTCTGCCTTCCAACTAAGGTTGTTAACTTTTGCTAATTGTATTCCTTCCTGCAATGTTTTGTTGAAACGTTCTACGGCACCGTTGGTTTCTGGGTAGTATAGTGCTGAGTGCATATGGGTGATGCCATTCTCTTTTAAGAATGTCTGCATTTCTTTAGAGCAAAATTGTGCTCCATTATCTGATAGGATAGTCAATGGTAGCCCTTCACTAGCAAATACGTCTGTTAAAAACTTTATGACACTCTTTGAACTAATGTCTGAAGTAATTCTGATTTCTGGCCACCTGGAATATAGATCTTACAGGACTAATGTAGGTTGTCATGTTTTCCCCCGCTATGGGACCAATTATGTCCATGGCCAATTCATTCCATGGGATTGTTGGAAATTTGCAAACATGCATGGGGGGTTTCCTTGTGATTAAGATCTTGTCTCTCTCATTGCATGGCACACAGTCCCTTATATAATTTGTATGTCCATGCCAGGCCACCAAAATTCAATTCAGAGTCTCTTTGGACTTGGAAACACCAAAGTGGCCTTCATGTGCTTTATTTATGAGTTTCTTCTGCATACTCCGAGGGGGAATTAGTTTGGTGCCCCTAAACAGACATTCACCCTGTTCTGCAAGTTCATCTTTGATGCACCAATATGTTTTAATTCCTCCTTGACAGTGTTCTTGTTTGGCCATCTACTGTTTACAAACTGACTAACTGCCTCCAGAGTTTCATCCTTTCTGAGGCTTGTTTTCCATTCAGTCTCAGTTATCACACCGTCAGAAATAACAAATGGTCGATAAGGGTAGCTTTTCTTCGTAATTCTGTGTTTCATTATCTATACCACTGTTCATGTTGGGAGGCAGCCTGGAGAGAGAATCCGCTGCCATATTCTTTACTCCGGGGATATATTCAACTGCGAATGTGTATTCCTGTAGGTTGACACCCCATTTCCTGATGCAGCTACATATTAAGTCTAAGCCTTTTCTCTCAAAGATTTCTTTCAATGGTTTGTGGTCAGTCCTGACCTTGTAATCACTTCCCCAAACAAAATGTTTGAACTTGTGTGCCCAGAATACTGTTAGGGTTTCCTTTTCTATCACAGGTTTAGTTAGCTTCTGCCCCCCGTAATGACCTAGATGCAAAGGCAACTGTTACCTCATTATTTCCTTCTGCTTGGGAGAGTACCGCTCCCAATCCTTTCGTGCTAGCGTCTGTGGTTATAACCACTGCTCTGCCTGGTACACAGGATCTGAGTTGTGGTGCATTTTCCAGACACGGACATCTTGAAACTCCCTTTTGCACGTGTTGTCCTAGATGAACTCAGCTTTGATTTGATTAGTGATCTCATGTGGAATGTTTTGTTTGCAAAATTTCTTATGAACTTGTTAAACTCCACCATGCTAAGAAACTATTAAAGTTAATCTTTGTTGGTTGGAAAGGCTAAGTTCATGATGAAGTTCACCAGATCATCATCTTTTGGTTAAATACCTTTGCTGGAGATCTTGTGCCCCAGGTAGGCCATTTCTTCACATGCAAATTTGCATTTGTCAGCAATCACTGTGAAAGCAAAACTCCCAAACTTCTTTAGTACTTTCTCGACCCTTTCATCGTGTTCTGCTTTAGTTGCCCCAATACATCATCCTGGTAATCGAACATTCCCAGAATGTCTTTGAGCATTGATGACATAGCCCTTTAGAACACTGAGGCTGCAGAAACTAACCCAAATGGCATATGTTTGAACCTGAAAGCGCCTAGGGGTGTGATGAAGGCTGTGAGATCTTGTGACTCAGGGTGCAACCTTATCTGGTAATAAGTCGAAGCCAAGTCAAGAGTTGAAAAAACCTTGGCTCCCTTTAAGGCTGTGACCATTTCTGTAACCGTGGGTAGATTGAATCTGTCCACCACTACTTCTTTGTTCCGCGCTCTTGGATCAACATATATTACCTTGTTGTCCGCTTTGCGCACTACCACAATGGGGGCTAACCATTCCGTGGCTTCAACTGGTTTGATAACATCCTGAGCACATAATTTCTCCAAATCCATTCTGTATGTTAACTGGTAGTCTGCAGACTTCGGATACCACAGGTGTTGCATTAGATTATAACTTTATTTTGTGGATATAGAATATGAACCTAAGATGCTGTCACCTTTCTCTGAGACGTACACTTTAGTTAGGGTTTTCTTCCCACCATACTGGACGTTTCCGACAAAGTAGCCTTTCATGTTAATGGGTTGGCCCCCATATCCACCGGGTTGTATGTCTATGCTCATCAATTGGACCCTATTCATGAACTTGTCTTTGAACACCTGGTCGAAAAGAATAGTTAGTCAGGAGCACAAAACAAACATTGCCTCTACCTTTACATCAGCTATTTTTATAATGTCCTTGGGATTACCTTCACATCTATAATTCATTTGCAAGACAATTTTGTCACATATTTCAGATACTTTGGAGCTTTTATATTTTTGTTTGCTTTTCTTGTATCTACATTAAGTGAACAGTGGTTCTGCCACCTATTAGCTTTAGAAAGCGTATAATTTATTTGTACAATGGTCCCACTATCAAGATGAGACTAGCATTCAATGAGAAATATCAAAATTAAGTCCAAACAAAAGAAACTCTTATACTTCTGAGTCAGTATATGATTTTATAGCAAATTCCTAGAAATTGTGTACTCAAAAATGAGAAAACAACAAATATATGCACACAGACATATACACTATACAATTACACTTAAATTGGTGACGTGAAGTGAGAACAAAAATATTTACATATCACAACACAATATATACATAACGAATGAACATATATTGAAGACACACTTTTAAAAACAGTGCGAGGTATAGACGTGATCCAACCCAACTAGCAAATAGTCTAGTTATTCTCAATTGTTGTGGGTGATCATTAACACTTGATAATAGTATACGTCGACGTTTCGACCCCTGGACAATAGTGCGCTAATGTGATCGTCTGTGGGGGATGGGGGGGGTCTTCTTCAGGACTATACAGAGTCTGTGTGTGGCCTGTTTAAGAAAAATGGAGGCACGGCATTTGGGGTTTGGACAATCGTGACTAAATATGGAGAGACCGCATGTCTCTGCTCACCTTAATTAGGGATCCACCCTGATACCAAATTAATGGATAGGACAGCACGGCAGCTTGTAAAATTATGGATGATTGACCTGTCAGAAATAAATTAAAGCTGTCACCGCCTGTGTCTAAAAGAGCATTTTTAAAAAGTACCTATAAATTGTGCCCTTGCAGGGACTGTACCTGATTCAAAAAGTAGTACTTCATATCTGTTGTTGTATTTGATCAGTGGCACATCGTGCCCGCAAATCTCCGGCGTCTGGCGCTCGGGGTCTGCAAAGGTTAATCTCCCTTAACTTCAGGGAAAAGTTACTCGGGCCTGATGCCTCCAAACAAGCCTAACTTGTTGCAATCAAGGCTTTTTACTTGCCTTTGAATATGCTGAAAAATAAAAATGAGGAGCCTCCATTAGTTTGAGCAACCGTGTTACTCAAATTGCACCTATCGGATAAGGGTTTGACATCTTACCTCTCGTCTTCAATATCCTAGACTGAAGCTCAGGAAGCTAACTGGGTGCCTACGATCGCCTGCTTTAAATAGAATCTTGTGGCGGCAATTTACGTGTCTGTAGCGTCCTCGTGTGATAAATGGTCAGAGATTGAAGTAGTAGGAAAGGCAGATTCCAAGACAGTGGTTACATTTTTGGATAAATCTTGCTATCTTGTCACATTCCTCTGCTTTCAGAGGCAGAGGTCAAGTGTCAGTTTGTCTTCCTACTCGCCAGAAAGGGCGAGTAGGACCTAAAAATAGCTCGTCCTGAATTAATCTGACTCACAAATGTGAGCGATCGAGTGAATTTTTCGAGCCCTGATGTAGATCATTACTGATGCTGTGCTGATCGGTGCTGGAGGTGCTCTGTTCTCCTCACTGATGGGCTTTTACATGTTTATACTTAAATAAACATTTCATCTTCTAACATCGCATGAGACCCATCATTACATTGGCGACGATCGGGATTTCGTTCGCCCACCGTGAAGGAAGAACCTGAGACAGATTCTCCACTCATCGCGTTTACAGCGGATTTTTCGTTTTTATTTTTATCCGCTTATATGCACTACGCTACAAGTATTTCTGCTTGTCCTCATACATTTGGGTTCGAGAATCGCTGCTGTGTTATCCGGATTCATCAACTTTAAGGTACTGTTTATTAAATATACTTGCCTGTGACGGTTGGCAGTTGGAGTTTGCTTCTTCTGCGCGAGCTCTCCTGATTGACTCGTGCCGTCCTTTCACGCGCTGATTGTTCCATTCCGCTTTTACAAGCCCCACGTCACACATCGTTTCAACAAGGACAAATTCCTGTGAAGAATATTCATCATGTTTGTGACGTTGTACGTGGCGGCCCTCTTTAATTGGTCTTTTGCTCTTTTCTATCTGCTTTTCAGCAGCAACTTGCTTAGCTATTTGGCTCGAAGTGTATCAGTGATACACACACTTTCAACTTTTCACGGAGCAACTCAGTTATTTATCTTCTCATCATTTTACTATTTATGGCACGCATCTTTCAAGGTTTTATGACTATTTCATACCAAGTATTTTATACAAGTAGATTGGATGTGTATTATTTGGAACAAGTAATGCGCACACTTTATAATTAGTGCGTATTTGTTTCAGTGATGAGCACACTTTGAAAATCTACTTATATTTTTACTTTTACTTATATTTTAGATGTATTTTATCTAGAAGTTTTACATTTCTTAAAAAATATTATTTATTAACCACTTTTATTACAGTTATTGGTCATGGCTACATCACAAGTTTGCAATCAACCATCAATATTTTTATCTGTACCTGGGAAGCCAACGTTAATCTGGAAAAAATGGTACAAAACCTTTGAGAATTACATCATTGCAATTGAAGGAAAAAAGTTTTGCGCTGAGAGGAAACATGTGCTTTTATTTGCTTATTTAGGTTCAGCTGCCATTGAAATATTTGAAAATATACCTCCTATAGCTACACCAGCAGGTGCGGGTGATTCTTGGGATATTTTTCAAGAAGCTGTTGCTAGGTTAGAGAAACAATTAACTGAAGAACCTAATGTTTTAATCGAACGTCATGCATTTCATAAGAGGAAGCAATTTGTGGATGAAACTGTTGAACAGTATGTAGCAGCTTTAAGAGTACTTGCTGCTAATTGCGAGTTTGGATCTAATGTTGACTTATGTATACGGGATCAATTGGTTTTTAATTGCGAATCTAAAAAATACAAGAAAGGTTGTTAGCCTGTCGCAATCCCACATTAAATGAAGTTTTAGATTTAGCCAAGGGCATAGAAAGATCCATTCAGTCATCCAAAGTGTTATCATCTGAAGATGGTGTTATCAACAATCCTGTATGTGCAATCCAAGTTGGCAGGAAAATGGTTAAACCCAATAGTGTTGTTAGCCCTGTCAAACCGTCTTGTTACAGATGTGGATCCAAGTTTCATCTAGCAAATAGCACAGAATGCCCAGCTATCAGAAGAAGATGCACCAAATGCAATAAAATTGGTCGTTTTCAAAATGTTTGCAGAAATATTAAAAGTGGTACAAATGTAAGTGTTCATTCTGTTAGTGAAGTAGTTGACAATCTGGAGAATATGATCACTTTGTATGATCCTTTAATTTATGTTAATGTAGTGGGTGTTGCTTTCAAGGCACCTTTAGGAGAAGTTCACATTGGAGATATAATTTTGGAAGTCATGGCAGATTCCGGATCACCTATTACTGTAATTTCGGATGTTACTTTTGAAGAAAAATGGAAAGGTCCACAACTTAAAGTCACGGATGTCAATCCTAAAGAGTTTGGCAATTTTGACATTGAAATGTTAGGTTTCTTTGAAGAAAATTTGAATTTTCAGGGGTGCAACATTTTTACCAAAATGTATGTTGCAGTCAATGGGAAGAACATTGTTGGATGGTATGATCTGGGCAAGTTAGGTATAATATTATGTCCAGGTACTGATTGTCCCATTGCATTACGTGATGTTTCAAGCAATCAAATTGTAACCCAAAATTCAAGTACTGATATTATTATAGCAAAACATAATGCTGTTTTTACTGATAAAGTTGGTCAGGTGAAAGGTTTTGCTCATCACATTAAATTTAAAAAAGGTGCCATACCTGTTCAACACAAAGTACGTATGGTACCATTAGGAGTTCGACAAAAACTTAAAGAGCATCTTGATACTTTGTGTGCTGAAGGAATAATTGAAACCACTAACAGTTCTGAATGGGTTTCGGCTATTGTTATCGCACTTAAATAAATGGCGATTTACGGCTGTGTGTCGACTTGAGATCACTTAGTAAGAATATTATTGTTGACAGTCATCCGCTTCCTAGGATACAGGAATTGCTCATGGCTGTCAATGATGCTAAATATTTTTCTATTATCGATCTCAAGTCGGCTTACCATCAGGTTATCTTGGATGAAAATTTAAAGACTTGACTGCTTTTGTCACTCCCTTCGGAGTGTATAGATTTTTGAGAATGCCATTCGGATTAGCCTTTGCGGCTAGCGTTTTAAAAATTGGTTGATGTTTTGTTTCAAGATCCAATAGGAGTACAAGCCTTTCAGGATGACATTCTCATTTTTGCTAAGTCTCATGAGGAACATGATAAGATTTTGGATAAGGTCCTTACCAAATTAGAAAACAGAGGTATGACTGTTAGCAAAGAAAAATGCAAATTGTTTGTGAAAGAAATTGATTATTTAGGACACAAAATTTCTTGTGAAGGCATTTCTCCTAAAGTTGATTCAATCAATTCTTTGAATAATGCTATCAAACCGTATGATAAAGATTCTCTAAGGTCCTTTTTAGGACTTGGAGAGTATTATGCCAGATTTGTGCATGGATATGCTGTTGTTGTTGAACCACTGAGGCAACTGCTTAGGAAAGGTGCATCTTTTGTGTGGACGGAGGAGCATAATTCTGCTTTTGAGAAAGTCAAAGCACTTATTTCGCAAACTCCTGCACTGAAAACTTTTGATCCAAATGGTAAGTCTGTTGTGACTGTTGATGCTAGCTCTATTGGATTGGGTGCTGTTTTTAGTCAGTTTGTGGATGGGGACGAAAGAACTATTTCATTCATTTCTAGAGCGTTAAGGGGTGCTGAGTTACATTATAGCACAATCGAGAGAGAGGCGCTTGCATGCGTCTGGGCTGTTGAGAAATTTAAAAATGTCATATGGGGGAAACCATTTAGTTTAGTCACTGATCACAAGCCATTAGTGTACATGATGGATGGTGTGAGTTCTGGGAAAGCTTCAAGACTTATACGACTCATAGCCAGGTTACAGGAGTTCAATTTTGAAATTCAGCACATTTCTGGAGGGAGAAATATTACGGCTGATTGCCTATTTAGGCTGCCGGCCAAAAATGTCAATGAAGATTCTAATCTTGATCAGCATGAGTGTGTAGTTGCTTTGGTGGATATTTTGCACAATTGTGATGGTAAAATTTCGGAAGCTGAATGGATCAAATTTTCGGAAGAAGATACCTTGTTGAGTAAAGTCAAACTGTTTCTTGTTCAAGGATGGCCACCTATTAGGACTCTTGAGGCAGGATTACAGAGTTATGCGCAGGTGTCTAGTGAACTCAGTATTGAGAATGGCATTTTAGTCAGACATAACTTATTTATTCCTCCAGTTGGCCTTACATCTAAGCTTATTGAATTAGCTCATTATGGCCATCCTGGTGTATCTGGCACCAAGAGATCTCTTAAACAACATTATTGGTGGCCTGGAATGGATACTTCTGTTGAAAGATTTGTTGATGCTTGTGCTGTTTGTGTGCAGTCGGACAAACATTGGTGAGTCTCTTGTGAACCTGTTGGTCTGCAGGAGGGTCCTAAAAGATCTTGGGAGAAAGTATCCATTGATTTTTCAGGGCCGTATGAAATTTTAGGCAGACAGCACAGATTTCTGATTGTGTTAGTGGACAATTTTTCAAAATGGATTTATCATTCCTTTGTTGAGAATCCTAACACTGATGAGGTGATCAAATTTTTAGAACATGTTTTTCAAATTGAAGGTTTTCCCAAGTTACTTACGTCAGACAATGGTGTTCAATTTATTTCGTCAAAAATGGTACAATTTTTTAAAAAGTGTGGTATTCAAGCAGAAAGGGCTCCTTTATATTGTCCAAAAACAAATGGTCAAGTAGAAAGGGCCAACAGATTCTTTAAGGATGGTATACAAGCTGCTCTTGAGAGCTAAAAGAATGTTTTTAGTTTTCTCAAAGAGAAGCTTTGGTCCTATCATACCACACCACACTGTCACTGGTGTTTCTCCTCATTATTTAATGAGTGGGAGAGAGGGTTGTACTCTTCTATCTCCCTGTTATGATTGTCCACTACATTCTCAAAATCTTTGGGAACAGTACTAAGTCAAGAAGTTTGGATGAAGTTATTTTAAAAAACAAAGAATATCATGATGACTTGCACAGAACCAAATCTAAAATGGTTTCTTCTGGTGACTGGGTTCGCATCATTAAGCCTGGTTTTCAACGTAAAGGTACCTCTAAGTTCTCTGCACCGCACCTGTACAGGTCATTAAAGTTTCTGGCAGTGCTGTTCTCTTACAAAAAGAGGATGGTGGAACAAGAGTTCCATAGTTGTACTTAAACCCGGTCAAGAGAAAATGTTTAGTAAATTGAATTCTGATGATTCATTTTTTGATTTGAGTATTTTAAAAGAGAAGTGTGGAGCTATGGCTCCCATTTCGAGAAACTCTGAAGGTGACACACGACTGGTCAGTACCTCTTCTGATTGTAATGCTAATGTTTTTTGAGAATCATCTAATTCTGATATTAATTCACATGCTACACCTGCTTTTCCTCTTCGTGATGTTCCTTGCTCTGAGGGTTTGGCACTTGAAAGTTCTGAATCTGATTCTTGTTTAAAAAGGGTTGTCAAATTACCCAAAAGATTAGAAGATTTTATTTTAGAGTAATTTCTCTGTTATTTCTTTTTCTTTGTATTTCTTTTCTTTCTTTCTTCTTTTCTCTCTTTTCTTCCTTTCTTTTTATTCTTAAATAAAAAAAAAACGAGACATGTTGAGTGGAATTCTGTAGATGTCATCTTACGTGTTTATAATAGAATGTAGAATTCTTTGTTGCTAGGTGAATTGTTAGAATGTAGATCATTACTGATGCTGTGCTGATCGGTGCTGGAGGTGCTCTGTTCTCCTCACTGGTGGGCTTTTACATGTTTATACTTAAATAAACATTTCATCTTCTACCATCGCGTGAGACCCATCTTTACATCGACGAAGAGTCAAACTGAAAATATCTCCCCGTATGGGATAAAAGATGGGGGAGACACCATGATGGAAGATGGAAGACTAGCCTGCATGAGAGACATTGGGGGCATATGGAGGGGAGCGGGGAAGCTCTACTGAATGACTCATTTGATCAGACTACACTGTATGCAGTGTTATGTGACTTTAAAATCAATAAAAAAAGAGTTCTACAAAAAATGAGAGATTACTTCAGGATGGTCAAAGTTTCCCCAGAAATTCGGCCTGAATGGTGAAACCTATGAGCTACTCAAAGATTAAGTTTTAGATTGAGGAAAGTGATGTTCTCCTTAATTCATGTAGCTTTGCTGTCATTTATTTTTAGGTCTCGCCTGAGCCAGCGCATGCGCTGCTCTGGCGAGACATTTAGTGAGTGGGCTTTAAAAAGCCGACCACAGCTTTTTGTGTGGCCTAGAGCGTGCGGTTACGCGCACAGTTACGAGTAGAGGTGCCATCTGGCTTTCCTCTCTCGTCATGGCTCATTAAGTGCATCGCTCGCGGGCACCCTTACAGCCCGCGATCACTTTCACTTTGGCGGCCGCGTCACTTTCACGGCCGCGCGGCCAATGCTTGTTAATGTGTGCTTGTGTAACATCTCACGAGCGCCCCCACCCCCTGCGACCTTCAGTTAGTGTCCCTGTCTCCAGACCCTGCACTGTCTCTTGCCCCTGCCCCAGTCAGTCCCCGTGTCTTCTGACTGCCCCATTACTATCTGTATCATTTACTGTCCTTCCTCTTCTCTGGTCTCCTGCCCCAGTACCCATATTACAGTGCTTGTTTTCTTTTCTTTATCCCATGTCTCTTGCCCCGGTACCCTTTGCACCGTCGGTTTTATCCACTTCATGCCTCCTCTTCCAGTTCGTCCCTCGGGTCTCCGGTTCCTGTTCCTCTGGCACTGCCTGTTATACTTATCGCCTGCCCCCACCCAGGCAGTTCCTGTCTCTGTGCCCCTGGCACGGTCTGTTTTTAGTGTCTCTGTATCACCTGCCCTCTCCTCCAGTCACCACCCACATCCTTTGTCCCAGTTTCCCCAGCACTGTGTTATCTATTGACCCATCCACTTCTCGTCTACTGCCCCTGTGACCCTGGTACTATTTATTTTAACTGTCTCCCGTCCCTACCTTCAGTGAATTTCTGTGTCTTCTGCCCCTGTCTCCCTCGAACTACCTGTCCCCCTCTCTCTCTCCATCTCGGTACTCTCGGTTTGTGTTACCTGCCTCCGGCCCTTCGTGCAGTCAGTTCCGCATCTCCTGCCTTGCACCCTGGGCTGAGGCTCTGTGTGTATATTGCACCCACCTGTCACCTCGGCCAGTTAGTTCCCAAGGCACCTGCATGTAGGAACCCCCCCCCCCGAGAGGCTGTGAGAAGGTCACACTACTTAGGTGATCTCGTCACTTTGCCTCGCGCCATTGCTGGGTACCAGGGAAGGCTCCTCCCCGTGAGCCGTCTGCCACCGCTGGCGGCCAGAGTAATCAAAACAAGGGAGAAAGGGGCGCCGTGAGAAACCCTTGGCAGCACAACAGTCACGAGACCTTGTTAACTTTACTGTCACCTTCTATGTATAGAAGTGGACTTTTTACAGTAATGTGTGATACAATAAGGTGCTATGAGGGTGCTACTAAAACAGGAAATAAACGCTGTGATCAGACAGTTACGACGGAAGTATTTCACAATTAGCAGGGAGAAGAGTAAAGACAGGGCACAGCTATCACGTTTCCTCTTGTAGTGGTGTGGGCAGCCCCGCACCCCACCCCTCCCTTGTGAGGCAGTGGATTAGAGCCAATGATCACTCTGGCAGGATGTGGCCAAGGTAACATTAATGAGAACCCGGGCTTCAGGCAAAGTTCACCAGACCAAATAATCTCCTGACCACACACGTAGAGCATAATTAAAACAATGCAACATGCCTGGCCTGTTTCCTTTAACAGTCGATAGCACTCTCCACTTACCCTCAACCATCTGGTCACATAAGGAAAGAGGCGGTTGTCAAATTAGAGTGAATCGAGTTTTCTAATTCTCAACGAGGGTTCAACAATCCATTCAAAGCGAATTTTAGGTTTCTTAATAGTCGAAAATCTATGAATCCTAGACATAAACTTACGATTTCAATACATTTCTACTATTTAGGCTATTAAGAAAATGTACAGGAATCGCCGCATAAATCTATAGAGACTGTATATTTCAATGCATCCACTAAACATACTCCAACCTACTGTCAGATGTGCGGGCAATCCACAGAAATGCATTAAGTAGAAACGTGCACTTTTCCCTTTTTTTTTTCTTTATATCAACTGAAAAACAGATGCAGAACAGAGTTTCTGATTAAGCGACTTGATCTAACCGTTAATACACTGGGGGCGTACCCCTTCGCATTTCCTCTTCAGAAACATGCAATTTTCAATCTTTTTATTGAGTAGATTAAAGAGCACTTACAGGTTGAGAATGGTGAAGCCAAATGTTTGTGAATGGTCACAAAACCTAACTTTGTGGATTTTCCAAGAATTTTGCATGAAAACCTAATCCCCACCCCTTGCAACTAGGACGACCCTCTTTTCCCGGTCCTAAAATTCCAAACTTCAGAGAATCAGTTATACTAGTGGATTCTCCTTTCACAATCTCCCCCTACTGGAGCATATACCTTCAGTTCTCGATTCTGTGAATCGGGATTTGGGAAATCATTTCCACTTTTGATTTTAGGAACGCAAAAAGTCTATGATTTAGAAACCAAGTAACAGAAGCCTGTGCACAATACAGGTATCAGTTTGGAAAAAAAACCCTGACGAGTCTTTGGCTAATAACTTGCTCCACGTACATGGCATTGTTAGTATGGACGGTAACTCGAAATCAAAATCTACAATTCCAGTCTATCACTACCCCTTCTGCAATTGATGAATGGTGCCCACCATTTGCTACCATTCTACCACAGGCTTTCAATACTGTAATCAAAAAGATATAAACTGATGCTGCCTAACTGCTTAAAGGACCTTTCTCTCTCCTCCAACTTCTTTCCTCTAACCCTTATCTTGCTTCAGGCAAAAGGCACCCCCACCTGCTCCACATCCCCACCATTTTCCCTCTCGACCACCCTACTTTTCAGCGACACATAACATCTGCCCAACCTGCCCTCTGGAGTACTGGTAAGAGTAACACCCACCCACTTTTACTCTGCCTTAATGAAAGTGAGCCTAAGATAATAGCAACGCATTACAGATCACCACGCGAGTCCTACTCAAATCCATTTGAAGTAAATACACCAAGTCACTGGGAGAAGGGAGGATCTCCATCAATTTAAAAATGAAAACAATTCTAAAAATTATTTCCCCCATTGATCACTACAAGCACTCACCGAAGTGTTGACCTTGTCACAGGTAAGTAGCTTCAGATGATGGACCTTACCAAATCGGCGTTCGGAATTCCTAGCAGGATCTTCTGCCCTCAAAATTGTGACTAAGAGCACCACCCCAGCATCACTCAGCGCAACCACTCAGCGCCACCGCAGCATCGCTCAGCGCCACCGCAGCATCGCTCAGCGCCACCCCAGCATCGCTCAGCGCCACCCCAGCATCGCTCAGCGCCACCCCAGCATCGCTCAGCGCCACCCCAGCATCGCTCAGCGCCACCACAGCATCGCTCAGCGCCACCACAGCATCGCTCAGCGCCACCACAGCATCGCTCAGCGCCACCACAGCATCGCTCAGCGCCACCACAGCATCTCTCAGCGCCACCACAGCATCACTCAGCGCCACCACAGCATCACTCAGCGCCACCACAGCATCACTCAGCGCCACCACAGCATCACTCAGCGCCACCACAGCATCACTCAGCGCCACCACAGCATCTCTCAGCGCTACCACAGCATCGCTCAGCGCCACCACAGCATCGCTCAGCGCCACCACAGCATCGCTCAGCGCCACCACAGCATCCCTCAGCGCCACCACAGCATCCCTCAGCGCCACCACAGCATCACTCAGCGCCACCACAGCATCACTCAGCGCCACCACAGCATCACTCAGCGCCACCACAGCATCTCTCAGCGCCACCACAGCATCTCTCAGCGCCACCACAGCATCACTCAGCGCCACCACAGCATCACTCAGCGCCACCACAGCATCACTCAGCGCCACCACAGCATCACTCAGCGCCACCACAGCATCTCTCAGCGCCACCACAGCATCACTCAGCGCCACCACAGCATCACTCAGCGCCACCACAGCATCACTCAGCGCCACCACAGCATCACTCAGCGCCACCACAGCATCACTCAGCGCAACCACAGCATCACTCAGCGCAACCACAGCATCACTCAGCGCAACCACAGCATCACTCAGCGCAACCACAGCATCACTCAGCGCCACCACAGCATCACTCAGCATCGCCTTTGCACTAGTACACCACCACATCATCATCACTCAGCAAGACCTGAGTATCATTCAGCATCACCTCAGCATCGTCTCCGCACCAGTCACCACCACCACCACCACTACCACCTCAGCATCACTCAGCACCACCTCAGCCTGCTCTCGGAATCTGGCATCTGTTGATTCTCCCCTAGGGTCTGGCCGCTGCTAGTGTTATAATACAGGTACTAGTTCCCAACCTTCACCCTCCGATTGTTTATGCCCCCTCAAAAAAAAACTTTAACAAACAACCATTGGAATAGGCAGAAACAAGTTGCCAGCATTGCAAGAACAAAAGAAAACTGAGGACATTTTTTATTGTAAATACTTTTTTTTAATATGGTCGTTCAGTTGTACATAATGCCTTCTTGGTCATATATAAGGTAACAAAAATGCTTCTGACACTTTTTTATTATAACTTTTCAGCATGCTGCACAGCAGCCACACTTCTCTACAGCACAGCTTAAAGACATTGGCAAAGTCAATAGCTCTGGCTAAACACTTATAAGGCCCCAAAGGTTTTCTTTTGTTCATTAACAGGAAAGAAATGTTATATTGTGCAAGTGTTAATTTACTCTTTTATTAGTAAGTTGTTCCTAGCCATAATTCACTATTATGGTCTCTGCATTATTTCCAAGTGTTTTGTGTGGTGTCACTTACGTTCCAGTCATCACCACATGGTGACGAAGTGGAAGGCAGTTGGAGTGAAGCTGTCGATGTGTCTGGAGGTTACAAGTGAACTGTAACCGGCTGGGGTTTTCTTCTGCTGTAAATAAAGAAGTACTTCGACATCCTGTAGTCCCCATCTTTACATTCGGTTTTGGAATGTTATAGCTGTGACGGTCTGAGGTGAAGTGATGGTTGAGGCAGTGCTGGTGGACTGACCAAGACGCTGAGGCAGGAACAGCTCCCGCTTATTTTTAGACTGATCAATATTACATTTATCTACCTTATTCTGAGTCTGTTTCCGCCTCCATACATGGCCAGAAATTTCACTTCTGCTTCCGGCAGGGCATGACAGCCCAGCCTGAAGTTAAGAGGCGAGTCTATCATCCCTGCAGTGCCTCTAAATTCCTCCCTTTACCACCTTATTCCAGGCTGGGCTCAGCAAGTTTGCAGACCCCACCCGAGCCTGTGACAAGGTGTAGTAAGTAGATCTGGAGCTGGGAAACATGTTGAATAAGTCTATTTCCAAACAACTTTCCCCACAACGGGCAGTGAACGGCTGGCTCAGATCCCAGAACAAACTGACTTAGTCAGCTAGAATCTTTGCCAACCGATCCCTGCCGGCACGGGCGATGCAAAACAACACATTTCAAATATAACAAGTATGAATATATACCTGTTGTAGTGTGTCTCTGTAGAAGCCCATGAGCAACGTGCACGAGGCATATCACGATAGACACTGCTATACCACATCACCTTCACTCTCAACAAAACAGATTTTGTTTTAGTACATTTCGTAGTCCTTGAATTTATCAGGTCTCCTAACTTCACGAGACCTGGTGCATGCTACTGTGGATGCAGTGCCTGTGGCCGTGTGAGTAATTTCAGTGGCTCTAGTGACTATATGACGATTTGGTGCTGTGATCTCAGTGCCTCTGGCAGGTTGTACCCATAGGGTCCAATCCAGGTGTGACCCTGAGCTTTTCCTCTGAGCAATTATCTGGGCTTGCTGAAGAGATAATCAGAAGACATTCCACCAGCCTTTATCTACTAATAAAACTGAGCCTTAACGAACCCTGATCACCTTAGTTGGGGAAGACAAAATTGATTCCCCTTTTTTTACCATAACGGGTTTTTTTAATCAGTACATAATCTTCAACTTTGGGGAAAGTGTCACTGTTGGGAGGGTTGTTACTAACCTGTAACATTTTGGCTTGTTTCTCTTCAACCCTGGGATAAACCCTCTCCTTAATGGTTAGCTTAATATCAGGATGCTTGATGACCAGCTGATTTTTCGACCAATTAAGGAACAAGGCAGAATGAACCTTCCTCCCTCTTAGCATCCAAAATGGGGTAAACACTGTGGTGCAATGCGGTGTTCTGTTATCTTCCCAGATTTTTTTTCTTGAGAAAGGATTTTACATCTAACCCAGCTGAAATGGCTGTTTGGATGCCCTCTTTTATTACCTTGTTTCCTCTCTAAACTAAGCAATTAGAAGATGGTGAGTAGAAGGCAACTCGTAAACGATGTCCCGTTGGGACAAAAATTGAAGCATACGCTCCGAGACAAAATGTGACCCATTGTCGGTAACGAAGGACCCTGGAAATCCTTCTATTGAGAATACTTGTTCTAAGAAATTGATAGCTGTGTCAGTCTGTAAAAGAAAAATATAGTGACTTAGAAAAATAATCAACTAGAAGAATGACATACCTCATTTCCTCTGACTTTAGAAATAAGGAAAGTGTGCATTTTGGATGGGGGAACATGCAAATCACCTCTCAAAATCATACCATCAACCAGTGAGAGTTTGTTGGCCACTTGTGCATACTTTTTTAAATCACTCTGTAAACACCGAACAAGAGGCCAACCTTTCATAACGTAAGTGCAAACTTGTTTCAGCACTTCATCCTCCTGGCATGCCTTCAACCACTCCTCAGCAGTAAATGTGATGTCATTGCCTTGTAAACCGTGAGTGGCATCAATGGTAGCCAAGCATTCAAGGTCATCAGTGTCCTTTTCTTCATCAAAATCAGGTAGCAGCATGCGGGAGAGGAAGTCTGCTCTGAAATCCTTCCCACCAGCCACATGACTAATGATGAATGTGTACTCATGTAATTTAGATACAAGTCTGGTTAATCTAGCTGATACATTGTTACGAATCCCACCTGTAAAGGTAAAAACTAAAAGTTTATGATCAGTATGAAGTTCAAACCGGTATGAAGTTCAAACCACCTACCCCAAACATACTTTTAAAATTTGTGTACTGTCCAGATACATTCCAGCGCCTCACGTTCTATGATACTGTATTGTTTCTCACAATTTCTGAGTGATATGGAGGCAAACGCAATGGTTTGCTCATTATCTCCTATTTTTTTTAATAACTTAAAACAGCACCTAGCCCTTGAAGGCTGGCATCCACTGTGATTACCGAAGTGCAGTCTTCTCTGAATGCAGAAAAATGCTGGAGCTTGTGCAATCAAATCTTTTACTTTCACAAAAGCGTTCCAACTTCCTCAGACCAAATACATTTCTGTCCTTTTCTAAGCAAAAACCTGAGAGGCTCAACTGCCAGAGAATACCCTGAGCCAAACCTCACATAATATTCTGTAAGACCTAAAAAAAGAGCGAAGTGCATCACGGTCTGTGGGTGCACTTGCTTCCTTGATGGTTCTTATTAAAGAAAGTTTGTGTTTAATACCAGACTCTGATATAGTGTGCCCCAAATACTCAAACTCTTGAGCGGCAAATTTACATTTTTCCTTTCTGACTGTAATGCCCCTGAGCATGAGAATAGATAACACTTTGTCAAGAATGAGATTATGTTCTTCCAAGGAACTAGAAAATCATCTTGGTAGGCTTGGACCCTTTTTAGGTCAGCAAATAAAACATCCATGAGTTTTTAAAAAATGCTGGCAGCTGATGCAAGCCCAAAAGGTAACCTAAGATACCTCTAGGCACCAAAGGGGGGACCAAAGCTGTCAGCTCCTAAGAACTTGTATCCAAAGCAACCTGATGGTAAGCTGACATCAAGTCAATGACCGAGAACCATTTTGCAGTTCTTAAGTTAGCCAACGTTTCCTGTATCCTCGGCAGAGGATGACAATCCACCAAAATGTTAGCATTCAAGGTTCTCAAGTCAGCACAGAGACTAATCTCGCCTGATTTGTTTCGTGCGACCACAATCGGGGCGACCCATTGACAGGGCTCGAAAAATCATAAAAATGTTACTAGACCTGCAGGTCTAGTAACTTGAAAAATCTACTCGACCTAACTGTAAGTCTCAACACGATTGTCACACAGTTCACTTTACAAAATCCTCTAACTTCAGTCACAGAAAGAAAAGTAAATGTAGGAAGACAAACTGACTTTTGATCTCCGTCTTTGACAGGCGAGCAAATGTGATAAGATAACAAACTTTAAAGGAATTTTTATTGCTCATTCACTTGTCACATTTGCTCGGCTTTCAGAGACAGAGGTCAAAAGTCAGTTTCTCTTCCTAGATTTACTTTACTTTCTGTGACTGAAGTTAGAGGATTTTCAGCTTGCCAGAAAGGGCGAGTAGGCACTAAAAATAGCTCATCCTGATTAAATATGGCTGGCAATAGCAAGTGGATTTTCCGAGCCCTGATTGAAAAGACTCTAGGGGCTCTATGATGCTTTGGGTGCATAGATCCTTCAGCAACTGTTTGAGCACTTCTCTGACAGACAAAGGAACTTGTTGCACTTTGCGAACAAAAGGTTTAACATTAGGTTTGAGTCTGATTAATGTGAACAAAACCCCCGACAGTGGCAACTTTTTCAGTGAAAGGTTCTTTGTACCTATCTAGAATTATATCCAGTGGTTCCTCCAAACTACATATTGACTTCTCAGGGACATTACCCAACATGACCAGGGTATCAGAGCCAGGAACCAGGTATAAACCCATCTTGGCTAGGTCTTGCCAGCCGATAATGTTTTTACCTTTAATGGCAACATATACTTTGGTAAAGGTTTCCCTGCCTAAACATTGTACTCTTGCTGTAAAGAAACCTAACATGTCATTAGGTTTTTCACCAAATGCTTTAGGACTAATATCAGGCATAGAAAGCATTTTCTCATGACACGACTTATCATAAAAGGCTGTATCACGTAAAATAGTAATAGGTGAGCCAGAGTCCACCATGATGTGAAAAGAAAAATCATCAATTATGGCGTCACAGGTGGCACCTTTCACAGTTGTGCACACCATATTGCAATCAATAGTCAAGAACACATTGCTGATAGAATCTGTACATGTGTCAAGCTCTGCATCAATGTTACTAACTCGTAAAGGAGCTTTGCTACTCCTGCATACCACTTGGAAGTGGTCCATTTTTTTGCAAGACATGCAACGTTTGCCCACTGCAGGACAACCAGGGTAGTTGCTAACATGGTTCTTGGATCCACAATGGTAACAATATGTCTGAGCCGTTTTGGTAATTCCTTTCTAAACAAAAGATTTCCCTCTAGTGTAAACTGTGCATAAAGTATCAATTTTCCAGCTCAGGAGCTGCTTTAGACACAAAGTTGACAGTAGATGCTGGATTTAAAACTTTTGAGGAGATTAGAGAACTTTCTGTGCTTTTGGCCAAATCCAACACCTCAAATAAGAGTGGGATTGCGACAACTAAAACGACGTTCCTGGATCTTTCTGGGAGCGCAATTAAAAATAAACTGATCACGCGTATATGTATCTACATTAGACCCAAATTCACAAGTGGCTGCTAGAATTCTGAGTGTAGCTACCTATTCCTCAATCCTTTCTTCAGAAAGTTGTTTGCGTTTCACAAAATTATGTCTCTCCAAAATGATGCCTGGCTCCTCAGCAAATTGTTTGCGTAATCTATAGCTTCCAAGTAAATGTTCCATGGATCATCCCCCGATTGGCCACAGGGTCTCACTGCCGGTGGTAAGTTGTCAAAACATTTGCTTAGCTGCAAAGCCTAAACTACCATATAAAAGTGCAAATTTTCATTCATGGCAGTAATTGCCTGCGTCTATGGCTACCAAGTGATTTTCAATTAGTAAAACCAATGAGTCCATTTTATGTTTGGTTTTCCAGAGAAAGCCAAGAAGGGAGGAGGCTGGTGATTTGATGAGGTGTGGCCATGTTGTAAAATAGGGAAACAGACAAAACTGCAAAGACTACCAGCAAAATACTTCAAAGTAGAAACTTGTAAGGCAAGGCAAAAGTCACGATAAAATGTACCTGCAATTACCAAATGATTTAGTGCCCAAACAACGAAGCTCAAACCGGTGCTCTAACGATGTATAAGTAGCCCCAATCATTGAAACTGTGTAAAGCGTAATTTTCACACAAGCATGTGATCGGCAGCATGGATTGCATTGAAAACATATGATTGAGGCCGATGCAAAATAGCCGCTGCGTGTTATGTGGTCTGTGTGTAAAGAAGCTGGTGCCTAGTACTGGCAAGCTTTTGCCGAAAATTGGCCGCAGGGACGCTCCTCTGCTGAGAGGGCTGCTGGGGTGCTCCTGTGCCGTGGGGGCTGCTGGAGCGCTCCTCCGCCGTGGGGGCTCCTGGAGTGCTGCGGGTGTGCAGGGCACAACGAAAGCGCAAAGTGAGTAAAAATCCTCCAATGTGGAATCCAGGTGTGTCATGGGGTGAATGGCATTCAATCGTCGGCAAATGTAGTTAAGTAGATCTGAAGCCGGCAAACGTGTTGAATAGCTTTATTGCCAAACAACTTCACCCACAACGAGCTGCGAACGGCCGGCTCAGATCCCAGAACAAACTGACCATGTCAGTTGGAATCTTTGACAACCTATGACCTACCGGCACGGGTCATGCGAAACAACACATTTGAAATATAACAAGTATGAATATATATACACATGTTGTGCTGTGTCTTGGTAGAAGCCCACGAGCAATGAGCGAAGGGCGTATCACGAGACACACTGCTATACCACACAAGGTGGAAACAGGACGATTCAGTGGAGGTGTCTCCAACCCCATTCTCCTTTGAGCCATGACTGTGACCTTGTGATCTGCAGTGGCTGCCTTCACCAACAGCCTCTCTCCAATGAGTCTCATTACTCTCGCCACCCTGACTGTGCTGTCCTACAATAGGCTTAAACTCGGCCTCTCCATGGCACAGGGGATGAAGAACTGCATCCGGCAGCTGAACCTCTTCTGTGCAATGTAGAGGTCTAGCGCCTGTGTGTAGGCCTCCCGAGGAACGCAGCCACAGCTACCTCCCACTTGCTGCCCTGAGAGGACTTTCCGATGCAGAAAGGAAGGAGGTAGAGACTGCATGGATTGCAGGTGGCAGTGAGGCCAGAATGAACAATGGAACTAGAAAATGTAGCACCATCATTTGAGTGAGGAGAAGCTGACATATAGACAGAAGGGGCCGTGCAGCAGTGGCCAAGCTGTGTGCTCTGTCTGCTTCCCTGAGATCAGCCTCTCCCTCTCAGTACAGATCCAGTAAAGTCTTGTCTGGCTTTTCAAAGTTCCTCTGCCTGGCATCTTGTGCAGAAGAGTGAGGAAAAAGAAACAGAGGACATGAGAGAGTGCAACAAAGAGGATGGACAAGAAGATATGAGGGTGAGTGTAAGTGTGAGAGCAAGCATGTGAGGGAGAGAGAGAGAGAGAGAACGAGCGTAGCCATAAATATTTAACTTTTTCAGTTAATTCAAAATGCAAGCTAGAACACTAAAGCACAAGTTACTACTTGTGTAACGATCTATCTGTAAGAGACATTAGTTAGTGAAAGATTCCTTACCTTAGAATATCCCCAGGCGTCAGACTGGATCCGGAAAGTTTTGCTAGCAGTACTCCTGTGCGCCAGTAGGTGGCGTCGTGCGGCTCCGCGTCCGTCGCTGGCGTCGTAAGCGCCGAGATGACGTCACGGAGACTACTTAGGCGCCACCCATGCGCGCTGACGTCAGTTCTGTACACGACTTTCCTCGCCAGGAACGCAGAGCCATGCAAGAAACTGACCACTGGTGACATGAAACTAGGGCCCTAAAAGGGATGACCTTAACCCTAGAAATCAGTTCGCAGAACGGGGAGGATGGGTGGGCAGTAGGAATCTATCACTAACTAATGTCTCTTACAGATATATCGTTACACAAGTAGTAACTTGTGCATCTGAAAGAGACACGTTAGTGATAGATTCCTTACCTTAGAATAGATACCCCAGCAATACCAACCCCGGTGGTGGGTCTGCGAACAAGATTACACCAGAAAGTCACGGAGAACAGAACGGCCAAAGAAGCCGTCTCTCCGGACTTGACTGTCAAGGCAGTAATGCTTGGTAAACGTGTGCAGCGAAGCCCACGTAGCTGCCTGACAAATGTCCTGCAAGGGAACGCCGCGTCCCAAGGCAGTAGTGGCTGCTGTCGCCCTGGTGGAATGGGCACGCAGCCCCACAGGAGGCTCCTTCTTAGCCAACGAATAACAGGCTTTGATGCAGAGAACGACCCACCGAGAGATGGTCCGTTTGTGCACGGCCCGACCTTTTTTGGCGCCCACGTAGCCAACAAAGAGCTGGTCATCCACCCGGAACTGTTGCGTGCGCTTCAGGTAGAACGAGAGCGCACGTTTTGGGTCCAGACGGTGGAGCCTCTCCTCCTCTTTTGAAGGATGCGGAGGCGGAAAGAAGGTGGGCAAAGTGATGGTCTGCCCGATGTGGAAGGGCGTGACAACCTTTGGCAAGAAAGAAGGACAGGTCCTTAAAACCACCTTGTCCGGATGAACAGAAAGGAAAGGAGGTTTGGAAGAAAGAGCCTGGAGCTCGCTCACTCTTCTGGCAGAGGTGATAGCTACCAGGAAAGCCATCTTGAGAGTGAGAAGACGCAAAGGACAGGTATGAAGGGGCTCGAAGGGAGCGCACATCAGATTTGTCAAGACAAGGTTTAAGTCCCATTGAGGCATAATGAACGGCACGGGAGGAAACGTGTGCGTAATGCCTCGCAGGAAACGGTTAACAACCGGGGACTTAAAAAGAGAAGGCTGATCTGGAAGCCGGAGGAAGCCGGAGATGGCCGAAAGATAACCTTTGATAGTGCCCAGAGCAGAGCCCTGCTGGGCCAAAGAAAGAAGGAACAGAAGGACCTCGGAAAGAGGGGCAGAAAGGGGATCCACAGCCTTAGCTGTGCACCATGCCACAAACTTGTTCCACCTGCAGGCGTATACCGTTTTAGTGGAGGGACGCCTGGCTGCCAGAATGACATCACAGACTTCGGGAGGAAGATCGAAGGCTGTCAACTGCCGCCGCTCAATCTCCACGCATGGAGGTGGAGGCTGGACAGGTTCGGGTGGAGGACCGTCCCCTGCTGCTGCGACAGAAAATCCTCCCGAAGAGGCAGTCGGATCAGGGGATCGATCGCCATGTTGAGTAGCTCGGGATACCAGTATCTTCGTGCCCAATCCGGAGCCACAAGGATGACTTAGGCCCGGTCGCGCCGAATCTTCTTCTGCACTCTGGGTAGAAGCGGTATAGGCGGAAAGGCGTACAACAGACCGCAACTCCACTCGCGACGAAAAGCGTAGCCGAGCGAGTGCCGCCTTGGAAATTCTAACGCGCAGAACTGATGACATTGTGCGTTCTCTTCGGTGGCGAATAGATCTAACCAAGGCTCTCCCCACTGCAGAAAAAGACCTTGCGCCACGTCCGAGTTCAGACGCCATTCGTGATCCATCAAGCACCGGCGGCTGAGTTCGTCCGCCCTGGCGTTCAGAGAACCTGCCAGGTGTTGAACCACCAAGGTAATGCCTTGATGTTCCAGCCATGTCCAGAGGCGCAGAGCCTCCTGACATGGGGTCCACGACCCCACCCCGCCCTGCGTGCAATCGCGATTCGTGAGCCACCACTGCAATTGTCGTGCAGTGCCCTCCGAGATCTGGACATGATCGGACAGGTTGCCCTGATGCTGTGCCCACTGGAACTTCAGGTCCCACTGCAGAGCCCGCATATGCCACCTGGCATGTTGCACTAGCAGAATGCAGGAGGCCATCAGGCCCAGGAGCGGGAGGGTCATCCTGACTGAAACCCGGGATAGAGGCCGAAAGATCGGAATCATAGCCTGAATATCCCGGACTCGCTTCTCGGGAGGATAAACCCAAAACTGCGTTGAATCCAGAACCGCTCCGATGAAGGGGAGCTTCTGAGAGGGACTCAGGTGCGACTTCGGCACGTTGATGGAGAACCCCAGCAAATACAGGAGGTCGGCCGTAGTCTGAAGGTGGGTGACGACTACCTGGGGCGAGCCCGCCTTCAACAAAAAGTCGACGAGGTAGGGGGAAGACTGACACCCCTGACCTGCGCAGATGAGCTGCGACCACCGCCACCACTTTCGTGAACACCCGAGGGGCGCTGGTAAGGCCGAAGGGGAGCACGGCAAACTGAAAATGCTCCTGGCCTACCGTGAACCGCAGGTAACGCCGGTGGGCCGTCAGGACGGGAATGTGAAAATATGCGTCCTGCAAGTCCAACGCTACCATCCAGTCTCCAGGGTCGAGGGCAGCCAAGACCTGAGCCAGAGTCAACATCTTGAACTTCTCTTTCCGGAGGAAGCGATTGACGTTCCGGAGGTCCAATATGGGGCGCAAGCCCCCCTTGTCCTTCTTGGGGACCAGAAAGTAGTGGGAATAACAACCACTCCCTACTACTGGCCCAGGAACACACTCGATGGCCCCCTTGGCCAAGAGGGCCGTGACTTCCTGCCGGAGAAGTGCCAAGTGTTCCCCCGACAGGCGGTGGAACTGAGGCAGCATGGCTAGAGGGGTGGACTGGAAGGGAAGGGAGTAACCCTTGCAGATGATCTGCAACACCCACTTGTCCGAAGTGATAGCGTGCCAGTGGGAGAGATGAAGGCGGACCCTGCCACCCACTGGCGTGGAATGCCCCACAAGGCTCGGATTAGGAAGGTTTGGAGGACGAAGCGGCAGGGGCGGAGGTGGACTGACCCCCCGCTGATTCCCAGATCCGCCCCTGCGGAAGCCGCAGCCGCGCTGAGGCTGGTTCTGCACAGGCTTTGTGAAAGAACGTGCCTGGGCGCCCCTCCCGTTGCCACGAAAGGAACGAAACCCAGGAGTGGCTGGGCTTTTCGTGGAAAGACCTAAGGACTTGGCCGTGGCCCGCGAGTCCTTAAAATGCTCCAGCGCACTGTCGGCCTTATCGCCAAACAGGCGAGTGCCATCAAAGGGCATGTCCATGAGTGAGTTTTGGACATCTGACGAGAACCCGGTAGATCTGAGCCAGGCGTGGCGACGAAGCACCACAGTCGTAGAAATCGCTCTATCTAAGGAGTCCGCGGTGTCTAAACCACACCGAATGGCGAACTTAGCCGCATCTTTACCTTCTGCAATGGCTTGGGACAATACAGCTTGGGTCTCCTCAGGACACTGAGGTAACACCTGCGCAACTGTATCCCACACCGTGTGGGAATAGCGGCCCAATAGGCAGGCGGTATTCATTGACCGCAGCCCCAAGCTGGCCGAAGAGAACAAACGTTTACCGAACTGTTCCAGCTTCTTAGAGTCCTTATCCGGCGGAGCCGTGGGAAAGGCACTCTGCGACGAAGCTTGGATGACCAGACTCTCAGGCGTAGGATGAGTGGTCAAAAAAGCGGGGTCACCCGGCGCCGGGCGATGACGCCTGGCGACATTCTTATCCACAGGGGCTCCAGTGGATGGCCGCGACCAAGTGCCCAGCAAGACGTCGGTAAGGGTGTCGTTAAACGGGAGCAGGGGCTCCGACGAGGTGGTCGCCGTCTGGAGCACCTCAGTAAGGAGGTTAGTCTTGAGGGCCACCATAGGGAGATCAAGGTTGAGGACCTCAGCTGCCCGACGGAGCACCATCGTGTAGGAGGTGCCCTCCTCCATAGTAGGCGGGGGAGAGGCAAATCCCGGGTCAGAAGAGACGTTGAGGTCGCCGGCGTCCTCCAAGTCGTCCGCCCAGTCCTGCTCGGAGTCACACTGACTGGCGAGAGGGTCCTCGGACCCCTCCCAGTCGTCCTCCACCTCCGCCGCCGGTGGTGGTACCGACTGCGGCGGCGGGGCAGGAGCCGGAGAGGGAACATACGGCGTCAGGAACAGCGTCGGAAACAGCGTCGGAAACGGCGCCGAGAACGGCGCCGGTCGGGGCCGAACCGGCACCGAGCCCCAATGCGGATCCCAGGTGGGAACAAAATGGTCCTGGAACCTGGGTAATGGCGGGACGAAAGGCACTCACTGCGGCGCCGAGGGCGGCGCTGGGGCCGGAGCCAGCAGCATTGGACCTTGTGGCGCCGTGGCCGGAGCCAGCGGCGCAGGATCCTGTGGTGCCGAAGCCGGATCCGCCGGCGGTCCAACAGGTTCCAGACACGGAACCGCGGGGCCCGAGGGCGCGCCGGCGGGAGCCCGAGGCCTAAAAAGGCGGTCCATGGTAGCAAGAAATTCTTGCACCTGTGCGGGAGTCGCCGACGGACCCGGGTAAGGCAAGTAGGCCGCGGGACTCTCGAGCTCCAAAGGAGCCGCAGGGGCAAGGCCCCTGTCCCCCTCATCCGCATCCGAGGACCGGCGGGGGGACGTCGGAGAGCGAACACGCTTCTTCGACCTCTTTTTGTGTCGTCTCTTACCCGAATCAGAGGGTGAAGACCTGGAGCCCGAGGAGCGATGGCTGTGGCCCCGCGAGCGTTCCCTGGAACGGCCTCTGGATCGTGAACGGCGCGGGGACGAGTGCCGGACTTACAGCAGTTTCCGGCGCCGCTCCCGCAAGGCCTTCGGGCCATGGCCCGACAATCCGGACAAGACCGAGAGTCGTGGTCGGTCTCCAGGCAGTAGAGGCAGACATCGTGGGGGTCCGCCACCGACATGTTGCGACGGCAGGCCCCACAAGACTTAAATCCAGGCATCCCTACGTGCACCAGGAAACCAACTGGAAAAAAGGGAGACAAAAGTCTCAAAAGAGATAGTCAAAAAGTGACTAGGGTACGTGCTCTAACCGGATCTGCGCTTTCTGGCGCGGAAAAGAAAGAACAGAACTGACGTCAGCGCGCTTGGGTGGCGCCTAAGTAGTCTCTGTGACGTCATCTCGGCGCTTACGATGCCAGCGACGGACGCGGAGCCGCACAACACCACCTACTGGCGCGCAGGTGTTCTGCTAGCAAAACTTTCCGGATCCAGTATGACGCCTGGGGATATTCTAAGGTAAGGAATCTATCACTAACGTGTCTCTTTCAGATATGCTAAATAGCTTAGTGTCTTCTAAAAATGACTCTGCGATACGCAAAATATTCTAATTTATGTATCCTATCTTGCAAGCAAAGAACAGCAGCAAAAGAAACTACTTTTCTCACTCGCTCCAAGTTGAAAGGGGCATTTAGTTAAACCCCACAACTTTAAAAGTGGTCAGTGTGACTGCTCTCCCCCCCACGCAGCTCCACCACTGAGTGTTGGCCACTGAGCTCACTTTGCAGGGTGTTCGAGGCCTTCCTTCACCCGCAGGCACCTGCCTGCTCCTCATCCCTGGTGGTCCAGTGGAAGAGCACTGTGCTCTTCTGCTGTTCTGCCTCTACCTCTCTTGCCTCTTTTTTCCGTGCCCTCTTTTTTCTCTCTTGCCTCTTTTCCTCTGTGCCCTCTTTTTTTACAGTGTTTTTCTTTACTTTTTGCTGGGTTTTTTCCCCTGCCGCTGCTGCCCCCGCAGCCCCCACCTCCCTCCAGTGTGTCCTTACCGCCTCCCAGCTGACCCGCCTCCCCCCCCCCCCGATTCCTACCTATGGCCGCCGCTGCGCGGCAAGAAGAGCAAGACCACTGACCTGGTCAGTGTGACTGCTCTCCCCCCGCGCAGCTACTCCACTGAGTGTTCCCCCCTGAGCCCCAAGCTCACTGTTGCAGGGTGTACGAGGCCCTCCTGCACCCGCAGGCTCCTGCCTGCACCTCATCTCTGGTGGTCCAGTGGAAAAGCACTCTACTCTTCTGTTGTTCTGCCTCTACCTCTCTTGCCTCTTTTTTTCCATGCCCTCTTTTTTCTCTTCTTTCTCTGCCTTTTTCTTTTTTTACTGCGTTTTTCTTTTCGCCACGTTTTTTCCCCTGCCGCTGCTGCCCCCGCAGCCCCTACCCCTTCCGGTGTGTCCTTCCCACCTCCAAGCTGACCCGCCCTCCCCCCAATCCCTACTTAATGACGGCCGCGCCTCTTGCACGCCAAAAAGCAAGCCAGTCCGCGACCCAACCACGTCCTGCGCCAGAGTCCCTGGTCCTCTGACGCGCCTCCGCTACAACTCCCGCACCCTCCACGCTCTCAAACCTGGACGCAGCAACAACTGCCAGCTCTCAACGCCGAACACCACCAAAGGCCCTCTCTCCTGTCTACACTGCTGCCCCACCTACACCCACTTCCGTACCCCAGCAGCAACCCCCAGCCTACCGGACTTCACCGCTCACAAACCACTCAACTGCATCCTCCTCAAAGTACGTTCCCTACACAAGCATGCCATAGAAATCTGGGACCTCCTCAACACCTACTCGCCTGACGTCGCCTTCCTCACAGAAACCTGGACCAATGCCAACTATGCACCCGACATCGCCACCGCCATTATCGACTGATACAAGATCCTGCGCAAGGACCTCCCCATCTGCCCAGGAGGAGGCAACGCCATCGTTCACAAAAGCACCCTCCGCATGACGACCACCATCCAGGACGACACAGCGACCCTTATGGAGCACCTCCACTCCTCCTTCAAAAAACCCACCGTACACAAGCACGCCCACCGCCTGCCCCGCAGAAGCTGGAATAAAGTCACCGAAGACCAGCTCACCTCCGTCCTCATCAGCACCCCACCACTGACTGCGCCTAACGCAAACACCGCAGCAAGCAACTTCCACTGCTTGATCAGGAACTGCGCCGACACGCTCGCCCCCTCTAGAAAGCCACCGGAAGACATGAAAAAAGCAAGCTGGTTCACCCCTGCACTTCAAGAATTCAGACGCTCCCGCAGACTACTCGAAAAGACATGGAGGAACAACTAAACTCCGAAAACACGCGGCGCCTACAAAGCAGCCTCCACCGCACACCACCATCTCATCAAATCCACAAGGAAGAAATCCCTCCAAGACAAAATCCTCACCAACGCTCACAGTACCAAGGAACTCTTCTCCATCATCAAGGAATTCGCCAAACCCTGCAGTGAAACAGACGTCCTACCCCCCCAAAACCTCTGCAACAGATTCAGCACCTTCTTCCACCTTAAGATTAAGATGATCTACGACAACTTCAACAACCAAGACCTCCACACCGCTCCAGCTCCCCCTCCATGTGATGCCACCCTCAGATCCTTGCTCAAATGGACACCACTTACGACAGAAAACATCTTGAAGACCATGAAAAGCATCCACTCCGGAGCACCCTCAGATCCCTGCCCACACCACATCTTCCACAGAGCCGTCACAGCCATCGCACCCGAACTACGTCGGACGATCACCTGCTTCTTTGAGACAGCCACCTTCCCGACGATTGGAAACATGCCGAAGTCAACCCCCTTGTGAGAAGCTAGCCTGATATATGATGTCCACTTGTGTAAGTGGGCACCTTGCACCAGTCCAGACAACCCTTATGGTGATTTAAGAGGTCTTAGACAACCTTAGAAAGCTCTCTAAGTGGTAGCTGTGGAGAGCAGCCTTCAGGCTTAGTCCTGAAGGAGTGTAAAGCAGCTTGTTTCACCAGAATGCTATCTTATAGTATAAATTAAGTGAAAAAAAAACCACACAAGGTATTTATAAAAATATGAATTTATTATATAATACTTTCTAATACGTTTAGGTATCCCCTAAACCGAGATAAACACAATACTTTGCATAGAAATAGAGTAAATAGCACAAAATACACAGTGGACCCTACGGGGAGACCAAACTATATACTAAGAAAGTGGTATAGGAACCACAACTCCGGTCAAGACCATGTCGAGAGGACGTAGAAGTGCTGGGGACCCAAGGAACCATCCAAGGTGAGTGACTAAGAACCCCACGGAGAGCGTGTGCAGTGTGGTAACACGACCGCGTGCTCCGTACAGGTCTACATGCAAGTCGCGTTGGATTTTTAAACATTAAGGACCCTTCCCAGTGGACCCTGAAGAAACACCGTGGAAGACAGAAGGTTGGAGAGCCACTCCACCCGTGGATATCCTAGTACCCACGTTACCTACACCAGGGAACCCGGGTGCATAGGTGTGACTTCAGGAAAGTGATGCTGCTGAAGAAGGAGAAAGTGTCCGGTGGAATCAAAAGGTGGATTCTAGAGGAGAGGTACCTGCAAGCAGAGGGGACAGAGTCTATATCACTCATGAGTGACCAGGAGACTTGGAAAATAAATTCCCTCCGATGTCAGGTGTTGCAGGAGTGATGACGAGGACCTTGACACTGCATCTGTGAGGACCAGGCGACACTGAGGAAGACCAGGAGCCGTGCACAAGCTGTCCCACGAACAATGTCGAATGCAGCAGGTCGGTGTCCGGCGGGAGCACCAACAAGCCTTGGCAAATGCAACCAATGCAGGAGTTGAAGGAGGAGCAACGTCGGGACCAGCAAGGTCCAGGGGACTCACCACAAGCAGGGGAGTCAGGGCAGGCCCGAGCAATCAGGGGAGCCCAAAAGAAACGAAGGTGACCCTCAAATGGACCCACAGGCCGGAGGCACTGGAGTCGCAAGAGGACCTCAAGCAGCTCGCCAAAAGATGCAGGCCACGATGCACAACGATGCGGTATGGCCGAAGATTCTGTTCACTGGAGGTGCTCGAGGTTGGGGCTACTTGGAGCCCGAAGATCTCCTTGGAAGGGAGTCAACAAGCCTTTGCCACTGCAAGTTGACGCGGTGCACAGGGGATCAGTTATTGCAACCCCCACGAGGGATACTGGCCTCAAACTTGGTGAGAGGGCAGGGCAGGCCTCAGGAGCTGTGGAGAACCACCACGTGTTGCAGAACCTTACGGAGTCCGGAGGAGCTCAGGATCAGCAGACTGATCAACTTAGTTGGGGTGCCTGCGAATGCAGGGGAACGACTTCTTCACTCCAAGGGAGTTTCCTTCACGTGTCTTTGATGCCCACAGGAGTTGGACGGTTCCTGTATGGTGCACAGGCACAGATGATGCAGCCAACTGGAAGGGAGACTAAGTCGAGCCCCACGAAGTCCAGCCAAGTCCAGAGTGCCCAGATGGTAGAAGAAGTGGCGTCTGATCTGAATCTTCTCTCACGATGAATCTAGGGACCCACCCACAGGTAAGCCCTTAAGTACACTAAGGAAAGGGTTGGGACGATTCAGGGGACCCTCCCAGGGGAGGGTCTGGACAGGGGGGAGGCTACTCCCATGTCCTTTGTCCAGTTCCGCACCAGAGCGGGAGCCAACGGCTCCCAGGACTGGTTTGAACTGGACTATGCACAAGGACACCAAATGTGCCCTTCATGCAGACTTAGTGGCCCTGGCAAGCACACCCACCGGTCTCAATACACTAAATCCTGTCTGGGAGGTGGTCACACCTCCCTGTGACAGGATGCCTATTGTTCTGCCTTAACCTGCTCGAGCTTGGCTCAGCAGCAGGAGGGCAGAAATGTGTCTTTGGTCGGCAGCAACCATTTTGTGCTGTCCGGGTCTAGAAGGTTGGCACCGGGAACACTGAGGGCCTAACGGAGGGCTCTTCCAGTGCTTGGAATCATACCTCCCACACCGTTTACGGTGTGGGGGTATGATTCCAACATGTTTGGTATCAAACATGATAGGATTCGTTGCAGCCAGTTTCGAGATGGTCATCGCGTAATTACACGGTGCCCCTCTATATGGTGTATGGCTGCTTCACTGACAACCCGGGAGAATGGACTCCGTAGGCTGTAGGGGTGTCCTGCTCATGCAGGGGCACCCTCTCACTTAGAACCAAGCACCCTGCCTTCAGGATTGCAAAGGCCTGCTGTAGGGGTTACTTATAGGTTTTAAGTGCAGTGACCCTAGATATAAGAAACCTATATCTTTAGTAAGTGGTGTTAGCACCAGCTTACACAGGCTGCAATGGCAGGCCTGTTGTTCCATTTTGAATGGTCTCCTATGGGTGGCATAATGCAATCTTCAGCCCATGGGGGACCTCTGGGGTACCTATGCCCTGGGTACCTTAGTACCATATACTAGGGACTTATAAGGGTGCCCCAGTATCCAATCTGGGATGTACCCAAGTACTGAACATAACAATTTAGGGAGAAAGCAGATAGACTGGGGTCCTGATTAGCAGGACCCCAGTCAGACTAGTCAAAAACAGCTTAGCACCAGGCAAAAAGTGGGGGTAACCATAGAAGCAGATCCTACTTTCCTACACAACCCCCCTCCCCCAAAACGTAAGGAGATGAGACTAACCTTGCCCAGTTGAGTCTTCATTTTCTAACTGGAAATATCTGGACAGTCCATCTGCATTGGCATGGTTACTTCCAGGTCTATGTTCCACCGTATCGTCCATCCTCTGTAGGGAATGGACCCCCTCAAACGTTTGGGGTTTTCACCCTTCATCTGTTTAAGCCATAAGAGTGGCTTATGATCCGTCTGAACAATGAAGTGAGTGCCAAACAAGTATGGCCTCAACTTCTTCAGGGCCCATACCACAGCAAAGGCCTCCCTCTCTATAGCTGACCAACGTTTCTCTCTTGGGGGGTCAACCTTCTGCTGATAAAAGCTACTGGTTGATCCTGGCCCTCTGCATTAAGTTGTGATAACACAGCCCCTACCCCTAACTCGGATGCATCTGTTTGCACAATGGAAGTTTTTGAGTAATCAGGACTCTGCAGAATGGGAGCAGTGCACATCGCCTGCTTGAGGTCATCAAATGCCTTCTGACAGCTTACTGTCCACTGAACTTTCTTGGGCATTTTCTTTGATGTTAGATCATTCAGGGGAGTCACTATGGACCCATATCCCTTCACAAACTTCTGTAATACCCAGTCAGGCCCAAGAAAGCTCTGGTCTGGGTAGTTGGAGCAACCCATTCCATTATGGTCTGGATTTTGCTCTGGAGTGGTTGAACCTGGCCTTCACCTACCAGATGGCCCAATTACACAACCCTACTAAGTGCCCTATATGGCACTTAGTAGCCTTGATAGTGAGGCCTGCTTTCTGCAGAGCCTCCAAAACATTCTTCAGGTGGACCAGGTGATCCTCCCAAGTGGAGCTAAAGACCGCTATATCATCTAGATATGCTGCACTATAGGCTTCCAGACCTATGAGAACTTTGTTCACCAACCTTTGGAATGTGGCGGATGCATTCTTCATACCAAAGGGCATTACAATAAATTGATAATGCCCACAAGGGGTTAAAAATGCAGTTTTTGGTTTCGCATCCTCAGCTAGTCTGACTTGCCAATAGCCAGCAGTTAGGTCAAATGTACTTAGCAACTTGGCTGAGGACAATGTATCAATAAGTTCATCTGCCCTAGGGATTGGGTGAGCATCAGTCCTACTGACTGTGTTGAGTCCCCTGTAGCTACACAAAACCTCATCTCTCTTTTTCCACCCTTGGTGTGAGGTTTAGATACTAAGACTACTGGGCTAGCCCAAGGGCTATCTGAGGGCTCAATCACTCCCAACTCCAGCATCTTTTGGACCTCGGTCCTGATGTAATCTCGAACTGGTCAGGGTGCCGGTAGATTTTATTCTTCACAGGTAGATTCTCACCTGTGTCTACTTCATGGGTACACCAGGTGGTTTGACTGGGAGTCAGAGAAAACATATGCCTGAATTGATTGAGGACCTTCATGCAATCAATCTGCTGCTGATCAGTGAGGCTGCCTGCCAAGGCCACTCCCATCAACTGATCCATCATCAGGGTTCTGAGAGAGGAGATCAGGGAGAGGGTCACTCTCTTCCTCCTGTCCCTCATCAGTTGCCATGAGGAAGCCCATGTCAGCCCTGTCAAAAAAAGGTTTTAGCCTGTTCACATGAAGTACCCTATGGGGCCTTCTCGGAGTGCCAAGGTCTACCAAATAGGTGACCTCACCCTTTTGTTCAAGTATGGTGTGGGATCCACTCCATTTGTCCTGGAGAGCTGCTGGGGCCACAGGCTCCAACAACCACACCTTCTGCCCTGCCTGGTAAACAGTCAGGACAGCCTTTTGGTCATGCCAAGCTTTTTAGAGTTCTTGGCTGGCCTCCAGGTTTTTACTTGCCTTCTTCATGTACTCAGCCATGCGGGAGCATAGACCAAATACTTAGTCCACTATGTCCTGTTTGGGAGGTTTGAGAGGTAACTCCCATCCCTCCTTCACCAGACACAAGGGACCCCTAACTGGATGTCCAAACAGAAGTTCAAAAGGGCTGTAGCCAGCCCCCTTCTGAGGGACCTCTCTGAAGGCAAAGAGAAGGCAGGGTAGTAGGACATCCCATTTTCGCCTAAGCTTTTCTGGGAGGCCCATGATCATACCCTTTAGGGTTTTGTTGAATCTCTCAACTAACCCATTGCATTGTGGGTGATAGGGTGTGGTGAATTTGTAATTCACTCCACACTCCTTTCACATTGCAGTTATATAACTTGACATGAAGTTTGTACCTCTGTCAGTTAAGACCTCTTTAGGGAAGCCCACTCTGGAAAAAATTCCTAAGAGGGCCCTTGCCACCACAGGAGCTGTAGTGGTCCTAAGGGGAATAGATTCTGGGTATCTAGTGGCATGGTCCACCACCACTAGAATGTAACTGTGCCCAGATGCTGTTGGAGGGTCAATGGGAACAATAATATCAATTCCAACCCTCTCAAAGGGAACCCCAACCACTGGAAGTGAAATTAAGGGGGCCTTTGTGATGCCACCTGACTTACCACTGGCTTGACAAGTGGCACAGGAGCGACAAAACCCCTTGGTGTCCTCAGACATATAGGGCCAGTGAAAGTGAGGGATAAGCCTGTCTCAAGTCTTGCTTTGCCCCGAGTGTCCTGCTAGGGCAGAGGTCTTCAAACTTTTGGATGCCGAGACCCCCCTGTCAACATTTTGAGGCGTAAGGACCCCCTCCTGACAAAAATTTCTAAACCTGTAGGCAGGGCTACTGGAATTATGAGGCAGGTGAGGACCAAATTACGTGACAGGCTTGACTAAATTGTGTGGGAAGAAAAGGTAAATGATGTTATGTGATGCAGCGTACACAGTAACACTGAGGAAAGATTTCACCCCATCAGTACCAGTGTATAACCAAAATACAGCAATTAACATCAGAAAGATTTCTAGTCAACCTTTGTGAAGGGCCTTCCACTCCGCAGGAATACGTGCTGCCACATTAGAAGCTCACTTGGCCCTGGCCGGGAGAAGCAGGGGTCCCTTAAAACCCTGGCGGTTTTGTGCAGTTAAGCAGTTTACCCATGCAGCTTTCCTCTCACCCCTTCCCTTCCATCCCTCTGTCCTCTCCTAACCCCGGATCCCTCTCTCACTTTGCAGGCCATTTTATTTCACCCCTTTTACAACTTCTGAACTCTCCCATTCAACCTCTCACTTCACCTTTAACACTCCCAGCCAGGGCTGGTCCTAACACTGGTCGCACACGGTGCAACAGTCTTTTTTGGTGCCCCACCCCCGTTTCATCCTTCTCCATGAATTCCTTCACTGCCACTCACCAACAATTCACCTCATCTCTCTATAGCACCTTTCTGACAAACATTTCATTTTTTTATAGCGCTACTCATAGTTTACTCACACTCATTTCTGTGATCTGCATGGTACATATTCTTTGTAGCAGGAACGTTAACCCTCTGCACTGTGTGGGTGACAAGAGTGCCAATGTGAGTGCACGGTGAGCGATGCAACAGTGTGAGAGTAGGGTAAGAGGAGTGACTGCAGGGTGAGTGAGGTGGCTTATGAATTTAGGTGCGGATGCAAGTTCAGAATGGGACGAATGAGTGTATGATTACTGATGGGCTTGTTTGAGTGAGTTGCATATTGAGCAGTGAGGGGGACAGGTGAGTGAAGTGTCACATGAGTGCAGGATGAGTAGTGTACTCGTGTGGCTGCAGGGTGAGGTATAGGATGAACAGCGCAAGTGCATTGTGAGTGCAGAGTGATCACTGTGAGTGCAAGGTGAGCGGGTGAATGGTGTGAGTGCATTATGATCGCTGTGAATGCAGGGTGAGCGTGAAAGTGAAGGGCGAGAATGACGAGTGAGTTGTCTGAATGCAGAGTGCATTCCCAGACACTTGAAGTAACTCAGCATGTTATGGACGGCGGCGTAGGGTTTAAGATCTAAGTTAAACTATTGCTATTATGGCATTAATCGGGGATCGAGGAAATAAATAATGTGCTGATCCTGCAACAAACTTCCAGTCCTATGGTTAGGGTTGCCAGCAGATTATTTTGATGGCCCAGACAGTACAAAAATAAGCAGTCACCTAAAGCTGTATTTTAAGCACTTATCTGTGCATACTTCGAACAGCAAATATAAATAGAAAGCACTTTTAATTGTGTTCTAGGGCTGCCTCAATGATCCATGACTGATAATTAAAGAGAACAAAGACAGAAAAGTCACATAACGAATGCATACATACTTTTTTATTTATAAGTCTATTTAGTGTCAAGGAGGTCTTTGCAGGCTCTTTAAACACACGGCAGGCATTTTTCTTTTGGCAACACTACTTTATATTCCTTTTCATGAAATGCATTCTCACACTGCAGCAGTAAAGGTAAAATACAAATGTAAGGAATAGGCAGAGTGGGGGCCCAGGGGGTACTGGAACCAGGAAAAAAACTAAGCCTCTGTAACCAGTTTACAAAGGCATGTAAACATGCAAATGGTCTTTAAAGACCTGTGAAAAACTCAGAGATAAGACTCCAGACACTGCCCAGCTGAGCCCCCAGCAGCTCGAGTTGCACTGCAGCAGCCCGGGCTGAGACGCAGGACGGGGGAAGAGGGGGGCTGAAGCCCTTGGGCCTCGGCAGAAGTGTGACTGGGAAGGCGCGACCCCCTTTGCATCGCTCCACGGCCCCCTGGGGGTCGCGCCCCACAGTTTGAAGACCCCTGTGCTAGGGGAATGTCATGTGCAAGGGTGAGCAGGAAACCTCTAAATTTCTGGGGTATAACCAACCTCCTGGTGGCACCAGGCCTAGGGTCTCTACCCTCTGAATAAAGAAGCCCTTCATACCAATAGATCCTATGGGGCCCACTGATACTCCCTGAAGCCTCAGCAGCAGCTTGCTGCCTGAGGGGGTTCAAGAGAGGGGCAGGTTTGCTGCTCCAAACTCAAATCTGCTCTGGAAGGGCCCCCTGCCCCCAAGAACTCAGCCTGATCAGGCGCAAGTTTATCTGAGGCAGTACCTTCACAGAGGCCAAGATCATCTCCCTCAAGAGACTGATCCTCACTCTGAGTCTGGGGGGGGGGGCACAGCCTTACCCCTCCTGCTCCTTCTCTTAGAAGGTACCTGGTCCATTGTTTCAGGATCCAGGGCCTGTTCAGTGGAAAGCTGCTTGGCTTGTGACCTGGTCACAGCAAACAGACTTGTAGAGATGCCCAACATTTCTGCATGGGTCCTGAACTCTACTTCAGCCCAGGCTGAAGTTTCCAAATCATCGCCCAACAAACAAACTACAGGTAGGTCTGAAGATACCACAACCTTTTTAGGTCCAGTTACCCCTCCCCAGCCGAGATTCACAACTGCCACGGAATGGTCAGCTCTGACATTGCTAGCATTGGTCACTTGGTACACCTGTCAAAGTATGATCTGGTCAGGAGACACAAGATTCTGTCACCATAGTGACACTGGCACCTGTGTCCCTATAGGCCATGGCCACTTTTCCATTTATCATGCAGACTTAGTGGCGCTGCCAAGCGCACCCACCCGGTCCCAATACACTAAATCCTGTCTGGGAGGTGGTCACACCTCCCTGTGACAGGATGCCTATTGTTCTGCCTTCCCTTGCTTGAGCTTGGCTCAGCAGCAGGAGGGCAGAAATGTGTCTCTGGTCGGCAGCAACCATTTTGTGCTGTCCGGGTCTAGAAGGTTGGCACCGGGAACACAGAGCCTAATGCAGGGCTCTTCCAGTGCTTGGAATCATACCTCCTACACCGTTTACAGTGTGGGCGTATGATTCAAACATGTTTGGTACCAAACATGATAGGACTCATTGCAGCCAGTTTCGAGATGGTCATCGCGTAATTACGTTGTGCCCCTCTATATGGTATATGGCTGCTTCACTGACAACCCGGGAGAATGGACTCCGTAGGCTGTAGAGGTGTCCTGCTCATGTGGGGGCACCCTCTCTTAGAACCAAGCACCCTGTCTTCAGGATTGCAAAGGCCTGCTGTAGGGGTGACTTATAGGTTTTAAGTGCAGTGACCCTAGATATAGGAAACCTATATCTTTAGTAAGTGGTGTTAGCACCAGCTTACACAGGCTGCAATGGCAGGCCTTTAGTTCCATTTTGAAAGGTCTCCCATGGGTGGCATAATGCATGCTTCAGCCCATGGGGGACCTCTGGGGTACCTATGCCCAGGGTACCTTGGTACCATATACTAGGGACTTATAAGGGTACCCCAGTATCCAAACTGGCATGTACATAAGTACTGAACATAACAATTTAGGGAGAAGGCAGATAGACTGGGGTCCTGATTAGCAGGATCCCAGTCAGACTAGTCAAAAACAGCTTAGCACCAGGCAAAAAAGTGGGTGTGACCATAAAAGCAGATCCTACTTTCCTACACCCCTCCTGAAGAAACCCTCCCGATGGACCTCAAAAACTTCAGGCCCATCTCCCTTCTTCCCTTTGCAGCAAAGGTCATCAAAAAGGCCACCAAAACCCAGCTAGCAAACTTCAAAGCTTACAAAGTCCTGGACATCTCCGAATCCGGATTCCGCAGCAACCACAGCAGACACCACCCTACTCACCGCCAACAATGACATCTGCTCCCTCCTCAACCAGGGCGAAACCGCAGCCCTCATCCTCCTGGATCTCTTGGCTGCCTTCGACACCGCCTCCCACCGCACCCTAGCCACCAGACTCCACGATGCTGGCATCCGCAGCAAGGCCCTCGACTGGATATGCTCATTCCTCACCGGCAGAACTCAGCGGGTCAGACTCCCTCCCTACCTTTCGGAACCGACAGAGACCAACTGTGGAGTGCCCCACGGCTCCTTCCTCAGCCCCACCCTATTCAACGCCTACATGGCCCCCCTTGCAACCATCGTCAGAAACTACGGGCTCAACATAGTCTCCTACGCCAGCGACACCCAGCTTATCCTCTCCCTCACCAACGCACCCAACATCACCAAACACAACTTCCAAGAAGGGATGAAAGCTGTCGCCACCTGGATGGAGAACAGCTGCCTTAAACTCAACTCTGAAAAAACAAAAGTCCTCATCCTTGGCTCCAGCCCCTCCAAATGGGAAGACTCCTGGTGGCCCCCTGCCCTTGGAAACACCCCACTCCGATGGACCACGAACGAAACTTCGGCATCATACTAGACTCATCGCTCATAATGAACCACCAGATCAACACCATATCCTCAACCTGCTTCAACATTCTCTGCATGCTTCAAAAGACGTTCAGATGAATCCCATCAGAAGCCAGAAAAACTGTCATGCATGCTCTCATCAGCAGTAACCCTGGGCATAATACTTTGCTACGCTCACGAAGCATGCAAAGTTTGTGCTACTACGCACTACGCAAATTGCACGTAGCAGAGTGAATAACTGTGCTAATAAGCGTAGCGTAGCAGGAGTATAATAAACTCCTTCAAATGCTTTGATAAAGCAATTTGTTATGCTAAAAAGCATATAACCAATTCACAAAAATGAATTTTGACAATAAAATATCAAGCAATGAGAGAGGTGATGATTTTGGAGTTCCCCTAACCTAGGGGAGGACCAAGCAGATGCCTTGAACACAAAAAGCATATCATGTGAACGATTCAATGGTGGTCCCTTCCTCCTAGGACCACCCCAAGCACAGTTATGGGCAAAAATACAATCCCAACCAAAGGCCCTGCAAAGCATTATGGGACGAGATTAGCAGTGGGCAGTGAATATTATAGTGTCCAATATCAAAATAATTCTACAAAGAGCTGCAGTTCAACTAGTCGTTACTAGGTGTCGTCCCTCAAGAGTGAAATGCAAAAGTATTGAAAACCTTTCATGAAGCTTTTGCATTTGACTCGTGAGGGACACCTAGTAACGACTAGTGGAACTGCAGCTCTTTGTAGAATTATTTTGATATTGGATACTATAATATTCACTGCCCACTGCTAATCTCGTCCCATAGTGCTTTGCAGGGCCTTTGGTTGGGATTGTATTTTGCCAATAACTGTGCTTGGGGTGGTCCTAAGAGGATGGGACCACCACCTAATCATTCAATAAGATGTGCTTTTTGTTTTCAAGACATCTGCTTGGTTCTCTCCCTAAGTTAGCGAGGATACCAAAATCATCACCTCTCTCACTGCTTGTTAACTTTTTGTTTTCACTTTAGTGAAATGACTATATGCATTTTTAGCATATAAAGACAGATATTTATTTTATCTTAACTTGCACTGTACAAGTTTGCTTTTGGTAATTATTGTACAGTGCAGTCAAGCACACAGCTACACACTACGCAATTTGCATAGCTACGTGTAGTTGAAGCTGTACTTCACGTAGCTACGTGAAGTGCTACTACGCAAACTACGCCCGGGCTTAATCAGCAGCAGACTGGACTACGGCAATGCTCTCTACGCCGGAATCAACAAAAAACTCCTTCGCAAACTCCAGAGCATCCAGGACGCTGCAGCCAGACTGATCCTCGGCATTCCCCCGTCGCAGTCACATCACCCAACACCTTCACGATCTCCACTGGCTCCCAGTCGAAAGAAGAATAACCTTCAAATTCCTCACCCACGCATACACGGCCCTTCACAACTCCGGACCGATATACCTGAACAACCGCCTTTCCTTCCACGCACCCAAAAGACACCTCCGATCAGCTGACCTCTCTCTGGCCACAGTCCAATGCATCTACAAGACCAGAACGGGAGGAAAATCTTTCTCCTACCTCGCAGCCAAGGCCTGGAACGACCTCTCCCTCCACCTCCGGCAAGCTCCCACACTGCCCCAGTTCAGGAAGGACCTCAAGACCTTGCTCTTCAGATGACCCCAGCACTCAACGGTGCCGCCAGCCAGCGCCTTGAGACCCTCACAAGTTGCGCTTTACCAACCCTGATTGATTGACTGATTGAAAAGTCTACCAGCTGCCCCTCATGGATATGAACTTGAAAGCATTCTCAATGGCACCTGTTTTGCGGACACTGCACACAAGTGTTTATGCACTGTTGGGGCCTTCTGGAAAAGGAGATATGCTGGGCCTGCAAGACGGCAAAGGGAGCCTACATTCAAATGTTAATCTTGTGAATGCTTGAGCACTTTCTGATCTAATTTTTTTGAAAGCAAACAACTGGAGATTGAGTGTATGAATCATGATGCTTTGGTGGCCGCGTGTACTAACATAGCAATGCATGCATCAGTACATATGGCGTTATGACGCAGCTGCCATATTTTTTAAGTTTACAGTTCCAAGATAGAAGTTGTTCATCTTGAAGTGGTAAAATAGTTAAATGTGTGTTTTTTAAGCAAAGGAGCAGGCCAGCAGCACATTGCAGTGGCCGGGCTCTCTGAAAAAGAAAAATGTGAGTGGAGATGGGTGGGAACGAAGGAGGGCTTAGGCAGTTAATCTTGGAGGAGGAGGTGCGGGGGTGGCTGGTGGGGGGGGGGCGGAGTGAGGGGGGTGGTGTCGGGCCTATTTAGTCAACACTGTAGATTAGGGGCAGAATGTGAGGAGCACAATGGAGGAGCAGGTGGAGAGTGAGTTGGAGAAGTCTGCACCACACAGGGGAGCAATGGGGAAGGGCAAAAAGGGAGCTTGGGTGGGAGGGGTTAGAAAACAAGCATTGGCATAGCCAATAGGTCTCGCCTTTGGGATCTTATAAGTATTTAGCCATGCAGCACATTATCCTGGGTGCTACAACATCTACAGTTACTTCATCTGCCACTGGTGAATGGCCATGCTGTAGCTAGGAGCAGTGCAGCCTGTGGGCCCTGAGCATGATAACAATGCCATTAATATGTACTTAAACGTTCCGTTCAATGATAGTACTGGTCACATTTCATTACTGTTTCTGTAATGGCTTCCTCTGAATAAGTCCAGCTGGTCGTATTAACAACAATGCACGTGCATAACTTAAAGGACGACGTCCTTTGTTTTGTATTTCATGGGTCAACCTGAAGAAAGAGTTCATGCACTTCGAAAGGAAAGGGGGCGAGCACAGTGCTAGGTGTGTAACAGACTTTGTTTATACATTTTTACGAAGCACTGGCAAGTATACCACCCCAGCTCTCTCAGTAATGAAGTTTATTTGTGGAATGTCATGTGTTGGTTGGCTGTTCTGGCAGACAATGGCCGTGTGAGAATTCTATAGCACCATGGGATATTGAATTCGATTATGGCACACTAACCGTACCAGTTAAAGGATGTAAAATCATAACAGTGCATTGATTAAATGTTTTTTAACTGCTTCAGTAAAAATCGTACATTGTTTTCTATGTCTATGAAATTATCCTTATATTGGTTACCATGGTAGGTATTTTTTGCAGTTCTTATATAGCGTGAAATCGACCCATAGGTATTGGCATGTTTTACATGAGCACCAGTTATATTATATAATGACATGTTCATTGTTCGTAAGCACAGGGAGATTAAGTGATTTGCCCAGAATCACAGTTGAGCCGACGCTCAGACTCCAACCAGGTTCCCCAGTTCCAATGTCGGAACCTGTGGCTGCTACACTACAACCTCTCAAAAGTAATGGGCACATTACTTTATAAAGGCGTGTTTCAAGCTGAAACACTTCGTTTTGCAGTAAGTAAAACAAGTGTCCTGCAACAAAGTGTAGCTTGATGAAATTATTCTTTTGGATGGGGGCACATCCTGCTTGTTAGAGGTGGGCGGGGAGGCACAGCAGTGCTGGGAGACAACAGAGGCGAGCTATGAAAAAACTCTGGCGGTTTAGCAAGCTTTCATAACCTCTGGCAGGCAAGGAGAGATGAGACAGAGTCAGTCACACGTTGGACTCCACCTGTCACGCAACTATCCCTGCCCCAGCCCTACTTGCTTCTGGGAGCCACCGGCCTGCCGTGAAATCTCCAGATTTCCATGCAGGCTAGTAGCACTCTGGCACCAGCGCGATCCCAGGAGAGAGCCAGGGTGCCCGGAGAGCACAGCCCGCGTCCCGGAGCCAGGAGGGGAGGTTCCGCTCAGAGGTAGCAAGCAGAGGGAAGGGGGAGGAGAGAACTTCAAGCGCAGACATCAAAGGCTCTCTGCACAGCTGATGAGCAGATCTTTCCTTTTGTTCATATTTTATACAGATGACAAAAAATTTATATTAACTCTTTGTCTCTCGGACGAAGACGGGTAAGAGCTGTGCATGTACCAGGGTTCTAAACCTAGAAAACGGCATGCCGGGGAGCAACGCGTTTTTTCGATTCGATGGGGAATGCACTAATAATGCACAATATGCAGAGCTTCTAAGCACTTTGGGTATAATGAATACTCAAGAAAGGAGCCCCAAATCGGCCTCTAAGGCATACCCCCAGACAGCAATTGAGGCTTTCGCAAGCGCGGCCGCGCGAAGCAGAGAAAAAAAAAGCCTTTGAAACCTGACACTGAATATATGGCACACTGCGCGCCGCTGCTCCCGAAAGACGAACCAGGGTCCCCGGTTTCAAAGTTGGCAGCTCACGATCGTTGACACTTGAGCAGTGCGAATCCACTAGGCCTCTGTTTGTGGCATACGGGCTGCGAATGTATCTACAGACACACAGCAAGGATGGAAGCAGGCCGAGACACCGCTCAATTACAGAGGGATTTGTATATAGGACTCAGCATTTGCAGACTCAGGTCACTCACAGAACTAGCGGCAGGAGCTCCAGTCCTTCTGGAGAGAGGTCAGCTGGAGAAAGCCACTCCTACCGCCTGTCACTGGAATCTACAAAGAGCCAATCTAAATCGTCACGTTTCCCAGCCTGCTGCTTCGGTGCACCTAACCTTTCACAACTCGTCATAAGTTGAGGTGGGGTCTGTTATTCTTACAAACCACACCCCATCCCATGACATGAGAAAAGGAGGCAGTGAAAATTAGCATGCAGCCCCGGGGCCGGCACTACAGAGCTGATAATTATGCCGCCCCGGGCTTCTTCAAAAACTGATGCTCCTGCGCGTCATCTGGGGGTGGACCCGGATAAACCCGAATAAAGACAGGCCAGGGCTGCAATGAATGAAGCCCTTTCCGCTCCTCAAGGACTGACACATGCGCACCAATGCATGTGTGAGCGAAAGTGCTGCCTGCCTGGGTGTCTGACCCTCGCATAACGCGAGGGCAGAGTATGGAGCCAACACTGACGATACGACATTGGGTCTGGTTGCTATCTTTTATATGCTTTAGGTGCCATCGTCACTGATAATTAAATAATGATAATACACAGTGTGTAATGTGATTATTTAATTACGAAGGTCTATGGCACATAGAGCAAAAATCATATGGGGCGCAGCCCCATTGCCCAAAACAAGCAGCCGCCCCTGCACTATCCATCAGAGTAGAAAATATGGCCATATTTACAGTTCAGAAATAGTTGCGCGAGCCCCGTGAGAAGGCGCGAGCGCCCGAGGGGTGACAGTGACAACTCCTCCAGGACAAGCGCGAGGCGCTGGGGTTTAAGTACACAAACTGTAGTCTAGTTAAGTAAGCGCGGCGGAGTTGTACATCAATGTTCTGCATACAAAGCGGCGCGCACACTGTGCGTTCTTCCAGGCTGTAATCAAGGAACAATGGACAGCAGCTCTATTAATGTGAGGAGGAACATATCTTCATTGCATGGTCAGGAGTAACAAAAGACACCAGATCGCCATGTTAGGGTAGCGGCGCGCGCATGAGAAACGAAAGTAAAGTCTCGTAAAGGAGCAGGAGGTGAGCCTGCGAGTGGTGCGCGCGCGCGCTTTGGAGAGCAGTCTTCACTTTCCAAGCACTGCACTCGTGCTTGTGGCGCGCCGCTGCTCGCTCCCGCAAGGTGGATGCCGCCACAAGCACGAGTGCAGTGCTTGAAAAGTGAAGACCGATGGCTAAAGGTCCTCCTAGGCAGCGCATCCGCGCTGCGTAGGCGAGACCTAAAAAGGCAGCCGGGTATGCTGGAAGAAGCAACATACTAGTTGGGGACGGGAGCAACGTGGAAAGTGCAGGGCAACAGGGATGTAATGGGGGAAGCACCGCCTGAGGGAGAGAGCAAGAGAACATATGCATGCCCATGGAGAGCTGAAATAATAAGAAAACAATAGTTCCCTGAGTTTAAGCAGTGGAAGGATACAAGTCTACCAATCAAAAGGACGATAAAGAAGGTATGCTCCCTGGAATGGACAAACACAAGAAAAGACAGGAAAGCCAACTAATAAGCAGCAAGCAAAGGAGATTAACAAGAAAGCCAGAGCCAATGGTAAGCAACTGGCTGACCAAAAGCCCACTGTAAGTATTGGTATGATCCACAAAAAGACTAAAATAACACAGCAAAAAGCTGTACATCGGAAATATCTAACCAGGTTTGCACTGTGCCCTTCATAATATAGATGAACATGGTCGTGCAGCCTTACAGCGACACCTAGAGGAATAATCTGAAGACGACAAAGACCCATGGTGAAATTCATACGAAAAGATTCTTAACATACCAAGTTCTTTCCCCAAAATCAGTGCACAAAGATAAATGACACCGAATTTTCAATATAAAATGTTTATTATGCTTTAGGAAAAAGGTGCTTTAATGGACCTTCCACAGACAATAATAACAAATCTAACCTCGGGAAAAATAAGTGGATCACAAACGAAGTCGTCCGACACGAACAGTAGTTATACTGATAATCGCTATTATTTTTCAGGGTTAGTGTAACTATAAATAACAGCAACAAAAAGTATGTAAGCATTAATGAAAGGTTTTTTGCTTGGCCAGTCAACACTCGTGTCAGTCATTAAACACGGCAGAAGGCTTATGAACAGCAGTAGAGTGCATGCAGGTCACGTGTCAGGCAGGGCTGACTGGAGCATGACATTTGTTGTGTACTGTAATATACCAAATGAGAGGGATCATGGGGCCTTCAGACCTCTGGGTGTCGGAAATTAACAGCGAGAGTTAACCAGTGTTCGCGTGCTGCAGGCGACCCAAGAAAGTAGGAATAACAAATTAGATTATCACACGGGATTCATGTGGAGGCCGTAGCATACAGTGAGCATATTACACTGATACTCAAAGAACGGCCTGGGGGCCGCATGCAGCCCTCCTGGCCTTTACATGCTACACGCTGGTCAACATCAGTTTCCTCAACACTAACATCAAAAAGATGTTAAATAAACGGGCAGGAATTTATTTCAAGTTATTATTTAAAGTTAAAGAAAGGAAATAAGGCTATTCTGTACCGTTCCACTTTAGGAACACCTTTATTTTTAAAGACATCTTGCAGTAAAAAGTGTAAAAATATGATAAAGTCTCTTTAAAATTCAAAAATATATTTCATTAACACGCAGAACCCTTTCACCTTAATATATCAGACTATTTCAATGCATTGAGAAGTTTTTGTTTTTTAAAGCAATAGTTTCAAACATGAATTTTGAAACATTCAACCCCCCCACCCCACCAACAATGCCAATAGTGAAGTAAAAGGCAAGCCATTGTTATGTGCACTCTTTGGGTGGCCTTAGTTCCTATTATACATGAACAATATTAAAGTGTACTAAATCAAACAGAAAAAGGAGAGGGTTTTGTATAGTGCACACCCTGAAGTCATGTATTTCGAGGTCCTCATATGTGATAATGAAGAAAAAGGAGGGAAGGTGAAATAAAACAATTGCCTAGGATAGCACAATTTTGGTTAAGGGGGCCGGGATTAATCCCAGGTTTTTTGGTTTTACATTGAGCAAGTCAGCCACTAGATGTATATGCTTCACTTCCCTTACACCCAACCTTACTGTCAACCCATCTCAAACCCCGAATGCAACCCTGCTGGCATCAATGCATCCCTCAGTCACATCACAGACCACACTTTTTGGCCCCTGGGAAAATGTTTGCAGGTTATCATGACATATTGGAACGCTTAAATTGCCACTACAAATGCTAAGATAGTCTGCTGCCTGTACCACATACTACTGCAAAGTAGTTTAGTTAAATACATTCATTTTAAGTAAGAAGAAAAAACCTAAGAAATCGTGTTGAGTACTGCTCCAGGATGGCCGACACCAGAGGTACTCCTCTGTTCAACACAAACTATGTCTGTGACAGTGTTATTGCTCTCTTCTCTTGCCTTCCTGCTTCACCCATTACCACTTTCTCGTACATTTCCTTTTCTGCTGAAGCGCTCTGAAGCAGTTACTAGAGAAACGAGGTGTCCAACAAATCACCAACAATAAATACATCTGATGCGGAAAATTCAAAATTGAGGGCGGTGAGGGAGGTGAATTAAGCAAAAAAAGCTCTGGCAGAGCCAATGGGTCTCATCTTTTTGACCTACTGACTTGGCCAATGCAGTTTGCTTCTGCTGTGCAGAACAGGCAAAAAGTCAAATGTTTTTTTTCTATGCTGCACAGCATTGGCAGAAAAAAAGAAGGCACAATGATGAGACTACTGTTGACAGTCATATCATTCTGTAGGCACGCACACGTGTCACCATGCATTTGCACACCTACAGAATGACCCTGGCATCATTTCCTCCTTTTTTAAATTACGGATCTAAGATGGAAAACACAACTTGGATTGGTAGATACAAAAAAATGACATATGATTGAATGCAAAAGGGCATTATAAAAATAAGCAAGTACTGGCAATGCAAGAGATCTGGCTTTTATGGATCTCTGTATGGTAATGTGAAGCATTACAACAAAATAGCATGGGAATGGACATGTATTTGTATGGAAGCAAAGAACTATACAATAAAATTAGTATAGGTTAAAAGGTCAGCCAACAGTTGCACTGTCAAGCCAGACCTAAACATACATGTAGGTTAATTACTGCCCTCCTCCCATCTGTGCTACTGAAAAACATCAAATGATTTAGTTATCTAAGACACTTTAATAGCATTACAATGTGGTGTTTGTGCCCCTGAAAGTTAGCTGGATACATCAACAAAATGATCACTGTGTGGAGGGCAAACACTTTTTTTGCGGAAGCCCACAATTTTTGCCCATACAAAACATGTACTCCTGGACCCCAACATGTCGGCATGTCCTGGTGATTTTTCAATCATTGTCTGATAACAGCTGTGCTGCCTTTTATTTATCTGTTTTGATAATTAACACATAAATAAAAGACATTGTCATTTGCAATGGCTCAAACTCTCGTAAATGTGAGACCTATTTCATTTCAAACAAGTGGCCGCCATTGTCTCGGGCTGCTTGGAAAATGAAAGCACGCGTAGCGCGCTGAATGTTGCAGTAAAGCATGTCGTGCCTGCAGTAGGAGAAACTCATTAAAAAAATAGTTCTTACAGACTAAAGACATACCGTGTAACAACCAAAGTAAAAGGTCCAGTCGCCATGGAAGGTTACAAATGAAGACAAGGCGGTACTAATGAGGGACTAACAAGCCTATTAACAAATCAGAAGTCAGCATTTACAAAGGACAATGAAACAAGCCACTTAAAAATATGGGCGGAGAGTGGGCGGGGCTTCAAGTTCATACTCTAATACAGCATGCCTCGCAGAGCAGCGCATGCGCTGCCCAGGCTCGACCTAAAAAACATAGGTAGCACATCCTTCTCTGTTCAAGCAGCCAAACTATGGAACTTTTTACCCCCAAACATAAGATCCACGGATAACTACCTTATCTTCAGAAGTCTACTCAAGAATTGGTTCTTCCCCACATAACCACCATACTCAAACAAATATACAGCATATCCCTCTGTATATAAGCATTTATTTGGATTATATATGTGTATTCGTTTGTATAAATGTGTATAATAATCATGCTTATAAACAAAGATATTTGCTTGTTCTGCTTAACAAATGTACATATTATTTATGGCTATGTTATTCTGTGTTTAACGTGTATAGAGGTCACTGCATAAATAAGTAAATTTTTATCATAACTATTCATCTACAATTGCTTCACTATTGAATAAAAAAATATATGTTATAAAAACAAATAAATTAGCTTAAAATACACCAACACTTGAAAGTCTGAGTTTATTAAATACAACTTAAATCTAGATACATTACCTTTCTTACACATATATACCTTCCATGTACTTATGTATCTTTATATTTATTACTTTACTCTCAATTCAGCATCTCCAATGCACTACCCTATATCTCACCCTATACCTCTCTCAATGTATCCTCTACTTACACACTCCAATTCATCCCAAACCTCATTCTACTTCTCTCTCCAATGCACTACCCTATTTCTCACCCTATACCTCTGGCAATATTCCCCAGTCTACAACTATGATCCCCAGAATAGCCCTTTCTAGACTCTACCCTCCTTGCATTATCTCAAACCTCTTACTATTCAGATCTTCCAAACAAGCCTTTCTATACCCTTCCCTCTGACTCTTCCCCCTTTCCCTCTACTCATCCCAAAACTCCTCCTGCTGCTATGGTCTCCAAATAAACACTTTCTAGAACCTTCCCTCTTCTATCCCTCCACTGTCCTCTTCAATCCAACTAACAAACTAACAGAAAGTGCTTTGATGCGCCATCAGGGGTAGCAGGCGCTATATAAATGCAAACCCTTCCCTCTTCTAACAGGGGGGATTGATTTGTGATATATGGGCATACAACCACACAAGACAACTACCCTACCTTGATTATACAGGCCGGTCCGGAAAGGCATGCAGTATCAGTCTCCTGGGATGTTGAAAAAAAGATTTGTATCAGACAGAGTTGGTTAAAGCAGCATTAGGAGATAAAATATGTAAATGGATCCTGGCAAACGACATTCTCAAAACCTGGCTGTTGTCTGGTAGTTTAACTGACGTGATGCCACTGAACACTCACACTAAACAGGGCCACTCACCATCTTCCTTTGCTTGTGAGCATCTCATTCTCAGCAAGGGGACCTGATTTTGGGCAGTACTGATTTAGAGCCTATTAGTAGGAACTCTGTCTTTGCGACCTACAGTTATGCGTCACCTAGTAAACTTTCACTTTTAGTTAGCCTGTCTGCTGCCTTTGAATCTCGGTGATATATTTTATTCATTTAGTATACATATTCTAAACTAGAATGCTGTGACGCATGCTGAAAAAAAGATTACCCTTCTGCCTGCAACAAATATCTCTAAATTAACAAAATGTATAAAACAGGAGTACATTTCTTATTAAAAAATTTACTATCCCCACTGCACGCATGTGGTGCTCTCTCCTCGCCATTATTAGAGGATATGTGTTATGGGGTAGATGGTTATTACTTTATAAGCATTGCACCATTAATCAGAGGCCGTTATGAGGCTGCCTATGCAAGAGCTTAAAGCATTTGCCTAGTTAATCAAAAAAGCAAAAATAAAAAATTTGAGCATTTCATAGCACCAGAATCAACAGGGTGTGAGCTGGTCAGAAGGTCACTTGGGGCTGGCAGGGTTTAGTAAAGAAAGCCTCCTTGTTTGCCTATAAAAATTACAAGCTTCTCTATTGAGAAAACTCTCCCCCCAGCCACCCATCCCAAAAAGACATCTAGCTGTCCAACCATGAACACAAAAGGATGGCTGATTTTCGAGACACTGAAGCCAAAACTGCATTGGTGAAACACCCCCAGTGCATTCCGTATGGACTTCACTAAATAATAAAATACCAGCATGCAGCAATGGCTACAAAACAATCATTCTTGTTACCATACACTCACAAAGTATGTAAGCCTGGTAAGATAGCAGTGCAAGTAAGGATGGAGACAGCGACATCAAAAGAAGACCTATCTGACTAGAAATAGTAAATGTATGAAAATACAATGTGTCCCAAATCTCTATGTTTGGAACTCACACCCACCACAAGCAGGCTCTCGCTTTAATTCATCTCCGCAGCACGGTCTAAAATTTGAAGTTGCACTTCACTCCCAGGTGTTTTAACTGTGATGTCAGTGTGCATTTATATACATTATAAATTACAAAGTCTACACCTGTTTGACCACTTCCTAAAACGTTCAGAGTGATGTATTTTTGCATTACCTTGTCAATATCAAAACAAGGCACAATAAGTACATTAAGAAAAACCTGAAGGCACTATTGCGTTCTTAACCATACATACTTCCCTTAAAGGCCCCACTTAGCTGGCAATGTGGTTCAGTGAGTTAAAGTATGACTTTCTCCACAGAAATATAAAAAATCGTGTGGTTCCTACCTGAACACCAATATATTCCCACACTGACTCCATTCCATTCGTCAATACCTATCAAACTCTCAAAGCATATATCTATGCATAGGCATGTGGTAACCTCCTCCACATACCTATGCTTGCGTTGCATCATTCCCACAACTACAATATGTCAGGTCTTATCATCGTGATGAAGCTTACACTACGCCCTTTCCCACAACTATACGCCAACATGTCCAACCTATGTTTGCAAAATTTTATTGCGCACCTTTCAGCAATATTTCATTTTGTTAGATTTATCGACTGCCTTATCCTGCACGCTCTTGCAAAGTGCCTTCTACCTAAACTTATTTTTCATACTACCTCTAGGATTGTTCCATGCCAACGCATCTTACCCGACTAATGAGAAGAAGCCTAGTACATTTTTAAAAACTTTATGCGTAAATATACCTCGTTTTGTCAAACAACATCCTGTAAAACGCTCTGGAGTCAAGACTATACAAAACATATAAAACGTATCTCCACAAACCTTTGTGAAATCGGACCACTTGTAAAATAATTCTTTAAGGCATCACGGGGTTCACTGCAATGAGTTCTTGGTATTATCTTTAAAATGACCTCATGTTTGAGTGCGCATGCAACAGCGTGGGAAACAATTCTGTACGATAAACGCTGCAATCCTACTGTAAGCGTTCGATTTACACAAAGCACCACCTGATTCAAACAACAACACCACTACATAATACCGTCAGTCAGAGCAAAACTGGGTTCTTAAATGTTGTCCATCAACACCGCTGCATTCCACGTGAAAGAAACGTTGCTTTAGAGACATCACTTCCAGGTACCAGAATGTCAGCGAGAGCCAGCCAGAGATGATAAAACACTGCCTTCTGTGGAAACCTAACAGGCGTGCTTCAGAAAAGCAAACTCTGGGTTTTACACTTTAGTGGGACTCCCTTGACAGAAAACAGGGCTCCGTGGTATGTTTATTTACTGCAACACGTTGAAGAAAGGTCAACATAACGCACACACACGCACAAGTGGTTCTGCGCGTAGGCAAACAAATAAACAGATGTAATGAAAAGTATAAACTGTACCAAGTGAGCTGAATAGATGCAGCTATCAAGCATGTGCAACCCATCATCAGGACACGGAATTGAAAAGACTTGCACTGTCTAGGCGCTGCACTGCTCCGACCTTGCCTCGGGGGTCCTTTACTTTTTGACCTGCTCCCTGCCTTTAGTTATATAGCGCCTAGAGACACCGGGCATTTGAGGGTTCATTCCCCAAAACAGGGCGATCGCGCCACATAAGCAGCTGAGAGAGTCTACTCACCGATGTGTCGTGGGGCAGGCCTCTGGCCTGGGCACTCACTCGTTCAGGCGGACAGACTCTCTGGGCACGGGCCGCTGGTTCCTCCCAGACAACCCGTCACTTAGTTCAGAGACAGTATCTCTGCATTCCAGAGTTGGAGGCCGCCCACTTTGGGGAGGCGGGGCATGCAGCAGCTGAGCGGTAAGCTTAAATTAAAAATAAAAAAATAAAAAAAACAGAGCGCGGTGTCCCTGAGGCAGGCGCCATACTTTGAATTAAAGTAAAAATAATAAATAACCAGAGCGCGGTGTCCCTGAAGCGGGCACCGTGCTTAACTTCACATTTTTAAAAATAAAATGTCAACTGAGCGCGGTGTCCCTAAAGCGGGCGCCGCGCTCAGCATGCACATACAACAAAAAAAGCATTGTCTATAAAGTAAATAGTGCTCACCCACTAGATAAAGTATGCCATGTTAGGAGCGAAGTAAAAGGTCCAGTCCTTATGGGTGGCAACAAATGGAGACAGGGCAGTAACAAGGCGGGACTTAGAAGCCTCATAATGAATCAAAAGCCAGCGTTTACCAAGGACAATGACACCAGGCAATGAAAAACATGGGTGGTGGGTAAGCGAGGCTTCCTAAAGCATACTCGACTACAGCATGCGCTGCTAGGCTCGACCTAAAAAAGGACCGCCGGAGTGAGAAGAGTGGACAATGGAGGAGTGAGGCGATGGAGAAAATCAGCACACGAGGGAGAGATCAACATGGGGGCAGGAGGAGAAGCATGCGATGAAGAGAACTCCACAAGGCAGAGGGGAACTGGAAGAACAAGCATTTGCAATGCAATAGGTCTCGCATTTGCGAGAGCTAGCGCTATTGGTGTTGTAAATGAAAATGTCTTTTTCCCATGTGTTTTGGTTTGGAGTGGAGTGGATGTATGTGGTTTGGAGTGGAATTATGTGGGTTGTATTGGAATTGTGAGTGGAATTGTATGTGTGTAGTATATTTGTGTAGTGGAAATATATATCATGGTGAATAGATGGGGTGAGAGATGCACAGAATAGATAGAAAGGAAGATAGGGAGGGATAGTTAGTTTGTTCACGAAGTGGTGAGTTATTGCCCAGAGTCACATGGTGCTGAGCTGCCACCGGAGCCGGGGATCGAACCGTGAGCCCTGTGCTCCGAAGTCAGATACCCTGGCCGCTGCACCACACCTCTCCACCTAAACAAGGGGGTTTAGCATTGCGGTTTGGGAAGGCGGCATACGGCAGTGCTGCATGACATGAGCAGCGCTGGTGAAAAGCGCTCGTAAAGGAATAATAAAAAAATAAAAAAAGAAGCAGCAACAGGCGGTAAGTGACGGACAGAAAAGCAACAAGTGGAAAGAAACGTAAAAAAAACAAGCTGTGCGCTGGTAAAGGAATAATAAAAGAAAAAGAAGCAGGGGCTTGCAGCGAATCATGGTGGGAGTAGGCTCCGGGTGGCCATGGATCCGGGGTCTGGAGAGAAGCAGCAGAGCTGTGTGGAGTGTGTGTTTGCGAGCAAGAGCGAGATGGAAGGGAGAGAGTGCTTGCAAAATATGAGATTTTGCATGATGAACCTGGGAAGATAAGACCTAAATTGAAACACAAACTACTAATTAAAAGTTTAAAGAAAGAACTTACTTTCCGTCACCCCTGTTCACGTCTTTTTTGAGAGTTGTCCGCCAGCCATACCTTCACTCTAAGCACAGAAGTAGGTGCCTGCTTTGGCCCGGGGGGGGGGAGGGGGGGACTACTTAGTGCACGATGATCGGGAATCACTTAAGTCGGTGCCTGATTGTGCCCAGGGGTACTTCTGAGTACACACTCAATCGGAGCATACGAATGCTTTTTGAAGCACGCAAAAATTGCAATCAGAATGAAGTCTAAATCCCCCACGAATCCTGTCGTACATGAAGGGTGTGTCTGCAAGTGGCCGTTTTGAAAACAAGGGGGTTTAGCATTGCGGTTTGGGAAGGCGGCATACGGCAGTGCTGCATGACATGAGCAGCGCTCGTAAAAAGCGCTCGTAAAGGAATAATAAAAAAAAAAAAGCAGCAACAGGCGGAAAGTGACGGACAGAAAAGCAACGGGTGGAAAGCAACGTTAAAAATTTTTTTTTAAAAAAGCTGTCGCCACGCCGAATGAAAAAAAGAGACGCTGTGCGCGTGCACATCTCCTGTCCGGGCAGGCACGGCAAGCAGGAAGGCAACAAAACATGCCTCCCTTCCAATGAAAATCACGCATTTTGGACCCGCACCAATCAGAAGCATGGGTGGAGCTTCCACCCCGCTTCCGAAGCTAAGACGTCGACAATAGATCTCGCACAGCGTGCAGCGCATGCGCTGCGCCGCTAGGCGAGACCTAAAAACGAGAGAGAGAGACACACTCACACAAACAGGGGAGCGCAACACAGTGTGCCGGGAATGGGTAGTTGGCGGGGGAGAAGCACACAAGGGCGAGAGCTGGAAGCCACCTTCCCACTCATGGAATGCTTAACCAAAATGAAAAAATAGCTTCTATTGCTCCTAAAAGTGGGCAGTGGAAGGATTCAAATAAGCCAATAGAAAGGATGGTAAAAAGTGTATGCTCCACAGGAGTGACAAACACACAAAAAAAAAAAAAAAAAAAGAAGGCAAGCCACTGAATAACAAGCAAGCAAATGAGCGTGGCAATAAAGTCAGCCAAAAGTAATGGGTGTGCTGGAAAGCAACTGTAAATTCACAATTGGTCTTTCGCAAACAGACAGCCTATGCTGTCTGGTAGGCGAGATCTAAAAATGACTAGAAGGGGTAAAGTACTCCGACTTTTGCTTTTGATTATTCTATTAAATGTCTGTTCTGCAACATTTGCTCAGATTCACAGCACTGCACAGCACTCCTGAATGTAATGCGTGAGAAAATAGGGAAGGAAAGTTGAATGTGGATCATTGTAGAGTTTTGGTCCAAATGATGCCTGTTTTGAGCTTTTATTGTTGAGCTGTTATTCTGATCCATATTATCACAACAGTAGTCAGGTGGGACTCGGTCAGAAACAGATACCTTTTATGTGCGTTAGAGGGATCCACAATCTAATCAGCATGATTAATTCCAATATGAATTAGAAAAAAGCACAGGACAGTTTGTGTAAAAATTACATTATACCAATTCATGTAGAACGTGACACAGGTCAATATAGTGCAGACCACGCAGTGCTCAGAATGTGAATATATTTACACAATGTACAACATAAGACACTGTACAATTCCCATTATAACATACATAACATGGGTATTTGTAACGCACCCGAAGGCATCTTGGCGCTGAATAACAGATGTTTATTGTTTCCCAACTCAATGGTACTCATTTTATCGACCTCCGATGGATGAAAGGCGGAGTGGACCCGCCGGGATTTGAACCTGTGACCATGAGGCCGAACACAGGCCCCTGAAGTGGATGCATTAGTCCACTGAGCCACCAGACCCGGCATTGGTTGTATATATTATTTCAACCAGCTGAAAACAGGGTAATTGTAGGAGTTCACAGTCCCTTCATATTATTTGTGCATGCCAACCAAATATTTAAGGGGTCTCCTCAGTACGTAGTCACTTGATTACCACACCTGCATATGCTGGAAACAGAAAACGAAGAAATCCTAAGACACTGTGCTACACCTTAATTACTTCTGCCAACATCCCATAGTCCTTAGTTACTCACCATCTTAGACAGGATGTAATCAAATGTTATGAATTCATCACAGGATCTCCAAGCCATCTATGATAAACCAAATTGTCCAAATGATTGCAGTTACCTGTGAAGAACTCACCGCTCTAATAGTAAGTGCTACCCATAGTGCACATACAGTCAAAAAGAACACCGACCCTATGCACCAAAATGTTCATATGTAAAAAGTGGGTGGTAATTATACCCTTGCCCACATGCTGGTATAGCCAAATGACTCAGTTCAAACCACTATGCCAAGAGCTGGTGTAACCCTACCCCATATTAAGAAAATTCAGTACCATCACCAAAAAGAACAAAACTCATTTGTGAGCAACAGAGAATAAATAATTTCTTTCAGCTCAATAAGTCCACAAAATCCACATAGCTAGCGTCCACAACATTGGTGCTTGTCCACAATTTATCAGTATTTTACACAGCCTAGGCCCATGATGACTTCAGTAATACTATCCATCTGAAAAGACCCAGGTCCAAATTATGTTGCAGCTAACATTCTCAATGACTCAATCAAAGATCAGACTGTCAAACTCAGTCTATGCATCACGAGCGGGAGATTTCTCCGCTGCTCACTATGCCACCAAGCACCAATGTTGAGGACACTAGCTCTTTTTTAATTTACTCGTTCAAGATGTCTTGGTGCAATAAAAGTAAAAAAAATAAAAAATACAATATGCGCATACAAAAGCAACTTTTATAAAAGGAGCGACATGGCAGAAAATTGCAGCTCCTGGCCCCTCACAAAAACAAACATTGGGACCCTCTGTCTTAGCCAGAGATTCCTAGCCATGCTGTACAGGCATCCTGCTGATGTGTGGCGTAGCTAAAAGCAATAAACTTTATAATAATAAAAATAAACAAAGGAGCTGTGACGCAGCAGATCATTTTGTAAGTACACGCACAACGCAAGTGTGTACCTAAAAAATGACACACGAGTTTTTCTTTTTTTTCTTTGGAGGACGGGTGTAAGGGAAGCAGCAACATGGAGGGGGTCAAAAACTACGGGAGAGACCATGCACTCGCCTCAACGGACTACATCCTCCTCGGCGACCTCAATTTCCACCTGGACAACCTCGTCGACCACAACACCTCATCCCTACTGGAGAAACTCGCCACCGTCGGTCTCTATCAACTGATCATCCCTCCAACCCACTCAGCAAGACACACGCTCGACCCAATCTTCTCTGTAAGCAACAACATCTCCGTCAGCCACACCTCTGAGCTACACTGGACCGACCACCACTGCGTCCACTTCTCCTTCACCTAACCGACCGTACACCACAACACCCACCGACATCCTCGCAGAAGCTGGAACAAAGTCACTGAAGATCAACTCCCCGCCTTCCTCAGCAAAACCCCACCACCAACATCCATGGACGCCAACACCTCAGCACGCAACCTCCACCATGGATCTCTAACTGCGCTGACACACTGGCCCCCCTCAGGAAACCCTCGAGGCAAGCAGCCCTCCAAGAAAGCCAGCTGGTTCTCTCCCACCCTCCAAGAATCCGGGCGCACCTGCAGACGGCTCGAGAAAAGATGGAGGAGCAGCAAGATCTTGGCAGATCACGCAGCCTTCAAACCCGATGTCACTGCACACCACCACCTCATCAGAACAACAAAGAAAACAGCCATACAGGAACGCATCAACACCAACAACAGCAAATAACTTTTCACCGTGGTCAAAGAATTCGCCAAACCCAGCACGGAGACAGCAGACGTTTACCCCTCTCAAGACCTCTGCATCAGCCTTGCAACCTTCTTCCACCGCAAGATCGAGGAGCTCTGTCACAGCTTCACAACCAAAGACCCACCCGCAACCTCTGCACCCAATGGCTCCAGACCCCAGCAGACCCTGCCCAACTAGACCACCCTCACCTCTGACGACCCCCTCAGGAGAATCCACTCCGGAGCCCCCTCGGCTCCCTGACCTCACCTCATCGTCAGCAGAGCTGGCACCTCCATCAGCACCGAACTCTGCTGTACCATCAACTGCTCCATCGAGACCGCCACCTTCACCGAAGACTGGAAACATGCAGAGATCAACCCCCTGCTGAAAAATCCCTCTGCCGACCCGATGGACCTCAAGAACTACAGACCCATCTCTCTGCTCTCCTTCCCAGCCAAAGTCATTGAGAAGGCCATCAACGCCCAACTCTCTGAGTTCACTGAAACAAACTACATTCTGGACCTCTCCCAGTCGGGCTTCAGAAGATAGCCGGGCCGGGCTCTGCCACCACGCACAACGAGCACAGCGCCTTACGGTGTAGGCACTCTGCACCCTCATCTTCGCCTTGCATCGAAGCCTGATTCAAGGCTCCGAAACACTTCGGGCCAGCACCCAGACCCCGCATATCCCGATCACCAATTCGGCGAGTATCATTCTGGCACTGCGCGCATCTCGATACAGAGGCACCTTCTAGCCTGTCTACACTGGTTTCTGCCACTTAGCCTTCCTGCAGACTCACTCCCATTGTCGGAACCGGAGGACGTGACCTCGTTCTCTCTTACCACTTCCCCCCCCCCGGTCATCTGGACCCCCATTACGCTCGTACTGGCTGAGCCTTCCTCCCTGTGCCAGCTCAACCTTCAACCTCTAGAGTGTGGATCTCCACCAGCCAGGGTTGGGACACCGATCCCTCCCTTGTACCAACAGCCTCATCACTTGCCAGCAACTTCCCAGGCATTCTTTTGATTGTTTAGTCCTGATGATGATCCCATAACCGTTGTTGGGGATCGAAACGCCATCAACAACCACGTCTTAAACTCCAACCTTCATTTGATACTTATGTGGAGTATAAGATGCTTTTGTTATTGTGACTATTGTAATTTTGTATTTTCACCAAGAGTCACTTTTAAGTCACATGCCTGTGGTAAGGAAATCTGTTGATTTCCTCTAACCCCGTCACGTTTTGCTCACTTAATTTTTTCATGTATTGTTTAGCTTTAACTTCTGTAAATAAAATTCGAAATATCAGTCAATTGTACATGAGTAGACCCGATCCTGATTGTAGTATTGTGACTATATGTATTTATTTCTCTTGAAAGGGACCGTTGTCTCTAATAACTCAGAAGAAACCACAGCACACAGACCGCGCTCCTTGCCGCCACAGACTACATCGGTGTCCTCCTCCACAGAGGCAAAACTGCAGCCCTCATCCTCCTGGACCTCTCGGTCGCCTTGGACAGTCTCCCATCACACCCTCTGCGCAAGATCCACGATGCCGGTACCCGCGACAAAGCTTTAGAGTGGATCCGCTCTTTCCTCACTGGCCGATCACAGAGAGTCAGACTTCCACCGTTCCACTGAGAACCTACAGAGAACAGCTGTGGAGTGTCCCAGGGACCCTTCCTGAGCACCACCCTCTTCAACATATACATGGCCCCGCTTTCAGCCATCGTCAGAAGCCACGGACTCAACATAGTATTCTACGCCGACGACACCCAGCTGATTCTCTACCTCACAGACGAACCCACAGCCGCGAAGAGCAACTTCCACAACGGGATGAAGTCAATCGCCACCTGTATGAAGGACAGCTGCCTCAAGCTCAACTCAGACAAGACCGAAGTCCTCATCCTGGGCTTCACCACCTCCACATGGAATGACTCCTGGTGGCCTGCAGTGCTCGGAACCCCACACCCACGGACCACGTTCATAACCTCTGCATCATCCTGGATTCCTCGCTCTCTATGAACCGCCAAATCAAACCAGTCTCGTCCTCCTGCTTCCACATGGTCCCCCCACTTCGTAAGATCTTCAAGTGGATCCCCACCGTTCACCCATGCGCTCGTCAGTAGCAGACTCAACTACGGCAACACACACTACGTCGGCACCACCCAAAAACTCCTAAAGAAACTGCAGAACATCCAGAACGCCTCCGCTTGACTCATCCTGAACATCCCGTGCCGCAGCCACATCACCGATCACCTGAGAGACCTCCACTGGCTCCCGATCAACAAAAGAATTCCCTTCAAGCTCCTCACACACGCCTACAAATCCCTCCACAACGCCGGACCTGCTTACCTCAACCACCGCCTCTCCTTCTACACTCCCACCAGACATCTCTGCTCCGCCCAATTGGCCCTGGCCACCATCCCACGGATCCACAAGACGACAGCTAGAGGAAGATCCTTCTCCCACCTAGCAGCGAAGACCTGGAACTCCCTGCCCCTAAATCTCAGGCAATCACCGACTCTGTCTCAGTTAAGGAAGGACGTCAGATCCTGGCTCTTCGATGGAACAGCAGATTCCCCCCTCCCACACTCAGCGTCTCAAGACCCTAACGGGTGAGTAGTTGCGCTTTACAAGAATCCTGAGCGATTGATTACAAGAATCCGGATTGAAGGAGATTGCCGGTGGGGCCGAAGCAAAGCGGGGGGCAGAAGCAACAATGAGGTGGGGTGGAGGGAAGCAATGGGTAAGAGAGCAACATGAAGCACAGGGGAGCAAACTGGCAGACAGAGAAACATGGAGCGAACAGGAAAGGAGCAAATGGGTGAGAAAGCAATACAGGTGAGAAGTATATGATGGTGAGCACATCACGGAAGGGGGGCAAGGAGAAGCATACAGTAAGAAAGCAGAACATGGAACCCGGAGGGTTGGGGTCAAGAGAAGTACATAAAGACGACAACTGGAAAGCACATGCACACTCATGGAGCGCTTAAGTCAAAAGAAACATGTTGTTCCCTAAAAGTGAGCAGTGTAAGGACACAAGTAAAGGGACAATGCTCCAGGAGAGGGGCAGACAAGATGGACAGGGCAAGCCATCAAATAAAAAGCAAGCAAATTAAGTGACAGAAATGCCAACCAATGGTAAGCAAAAGGCAGGCTCCAAGCTTATCAATGCTCTTGGTAAACCCAGAACATGTCTTACAACAGACAGCGCATGAACTGGTGGGATCGACCTAAAAAATCAAATTAAAAAAAAAAAACGTTTTGGGTGGGTCAGGGGCTGATGGTGAAGTGAAACAATGGGGAGGTGGTGGGAAAGTAATGGACTTGGGTGGGATATGGGGAAATATGAGCAAACACAGGGTGGGGTGCATGTATGAGGGGAAATAGCACAACAGAGACAGAGTTAGAAAGCAGAGGCATTCTCTTGGAGAATTGAAAGAATAAGAAAAGTACTTTCCTAAAAATGGGCAGTGGAAGCATACAAGCCGCCCAATCAAAAGTAAGGAAAATAAGCTTAGCTCCAGGGGAGGGCCAAACACAAGAAGGGGAAAGCAAGCCATCGAAAAGGAAGCAAGGAAATGAGAGGGACAAAGCCAACCAATGGTAAGCAATGGGTGGGCTCTAAGCCTACTGTAAGTTTTTGTTAAGTCCACAATAGCTCTTTTGCAACCAGAGTATGCAACACCAAGAAAGATGTGAACCATTTCTAGGAATAACTGTGGGGCGATTTCACAAGGAAAAGTTGTACTTTTTTTACACACAGTATACTCCTAAGCAAGGATCTAAACGTACAACTCTAAGGAATTCACAATCATTCCCAGCAGTATGCCTGGAAAGCTGTGCCAGTTGCAGCTTTTCAGTTTTACTCCCAGGAATGTCTTGTGATAGCTACTACATTACGAGCTGGGTATCACTTCCATTGAGGAAAATGCAGCCCAATGTGCAAACACAAATGTTTCTGCATGAAAAGCCTTTATACCCGTGGAGAAAGCCCCTGCACCCCCATGATGTCTGTGGATGTTCTGTTCCCTCTCCAACCGTGGAGAGGTAGTTACTTTACCCATAACTATACTAAATCAATAGTTTTCACGGTGGGAAGGAGTTGGAGAGGAGTTTGTGAATGTCAACCAACTCACCAGTTTGTGGGCTTAACCGCCTTGGGTGGAGTTTAGTACTGCATGATTGTTTACAATCGTGGCACACAATTATGTGGTAGTTAAGCCATTTATGCCGGACACGTGACATTTCACTGGTCACTGTCAGACTTAAATGGATCCATTTGCAACCAAAAGGGGTATGTGAATTAGGCCCTGGTTCTATAATGGCCAGGCCGTAAACAACCACACTGCAGAAGCAAATGGACTAAGGCCTCACCTCACATGCGGAAGCAACTCTTAATTGCATTCTGCATTAGACTCTCTAAGGCAGATGAAGCCCCATTACCTCAAAGTATCCCCTTAATAGCCAACTTAACACCCCTACTACCTATATATCTGGGAGTTTTCTGGAGCACTGTGCATCTCCTTTCAATCACTTCAGAGCACAAATGACCTAATAGTGCTGCAAGGTCCAGATGGAAGGAACCTAGGCCACTACTATATCTCAATAACACACATATCCTTCTCAGCAAACCATTATGCTTAAATCACTAATCCACATAAAAGGCCCAAGTGTGAACAAGTGCTCTTAAGGGGCAGTAAGGCGTACTCCTACAGCAAGATAAAATCATCCTCAATAAATCAAGGCGAGAATACCATCCTTCAAACCAAACACAAAAAGCAAGCACTTTCTGCAGGTTGGATGTTGTACCCCAGAGATCACGTGCAGCCTTCAGCGAGTGCCAAGCTGCACTCTTCTTTGTGCCCGATTTCCTCAACACTTCGGGACTTGCAGGAGTCCTGAAAGGAAGATCACACAAAGATGGCAACATCATATGCGCCTCTTCCTCTCCTCTATCTTTAACCAAGGCTGCTCTTAAGACATTCATGGAAACCAGGGCAACCTGTCTGCCGCTGAAGTGGTGCAATGCTGCACAGGCGCGAAGGCCTAGTACGAGTAAGTACAACCTCTGTGCCTTGGAGGGACGGAGATTCAGATTAGTAAAATAATTTAGGAAATCAAACTGCGTGGACATAAATTTAAAGCAATAAACTTAAGGCAAATTGAGCTTAGAGAGGGAAGTTGGACACAAAGAAGTCCAGGGTCATAGTCATGGTTAACAAGTTAAGCCTAGGGGCCCAATTGAAAAGCAAGTAAAATCGGAAGGTCACAGAAAAAAAGCCCAGTTCTAAAAGCAAGGGAGTACTAAGGTAATGAGGAGTATGCGGTGACATTGGAGACATCCCGTCAACATATACATCCAGATACCACAAAGAATTAACTAGCATTGGCAAAGCCAATAGGTCTGGCTTTGCAAGCTGATGTGACAGGTACTTAATTTTGTTATTGCAAACATTTGCCCAAAAATGTTAAACATGCTCCCACCTAAATGTGTTGACCATTTATTTGCTCTCAATAAAACATTTACATTTTTGTACAATAAATAACCATTGTCTATCATTTCGATAGAACAGTAAGGGTGATTTTTAGAAGGCAGGCAGACTAAGAAACGGAATAGAAACAATTTTTCATTTTAATGCACATCACAGGAAAATATGATTGACTACAGTTTGTTGACTTAAGGTGGCTCTTTGACCACAGTTGGGGGAATAAAGTGAATCTTGGAATACAGTGGGAGCATAAATTGAGCCTTTGAATATAATCTGTGGGCATAAATTCTATATAGGAATTTAGTCAAAGAAACCATGCGAGTTAGAAACAATCTGTGGGCACAAATCAAGTCCGAGTGGAGAGTCTTCCCGTTCAGGGTGCCCATGACTGGGATACACAGAGGATGTTTGGGCATACATTCGATGTCCAATAGGTAAAAATGAGGACAGTGTACAGAGGGCAGCGCATTCTTAAAAGTAAAAACATGAATTCGAGCTTAAACCTGCAAAATTATGTTTGGTACTACATTATGTGCCCCTTTTATACTGGAATATCCATGCAGTGCGTTTGTATGTCTTGGTCTTGAAGTTGCAAACATGGGACCAACCACACTGCCCAACATAAGATATATGTAGTAGCGGGAGAAGAAAAAGGAGATTTCAAGGAACTTCAAAATGTGAGCTCTCCCCAAGAATATCATAGGTTCGTCTAAATAAGAATGTGGTCCCATTTCGATGATTGGCTCACATTGAATTAATATACATTTTTGTACAGATGGTTATGAAACTTTTAAAAGTAAAATTCGATCATTTACGTGTTATATGTAACAAGAATAGTCCACCATCACGTCATTCGTTGCCCTCACCAAGAGAACCTTTAGGATGACTGCAGGCGCTTACACATTATAGCTGCGGCAAGGATCGAAGCTATGTTTAACAGATGCCACTGATCTATGCCAACACAACTGCTCCGGGGGCGTGGCATCTACCGAGAGAACTATGTTATAGCCTTCCACTATTTCCTGACCAATGAGCAAAAGATATTTGCGTTTGTGAGTCAATCTATGTAATAAAAAAAAAAATTGGCAGGAGTGATTTAAACAGATAAAATCTAATACTATCTAGTGCATGGAGCTGCCTATAATCCGACCTGAGCCCACTAAAATCACCCACATGCTCTGAATTCCTGGGCACTCCCCTGCTAGTATTCATAGTTGGCACCACTTCAAAACAGACAGAAGGCCTTCGACTTTTCGGACTGCCTGAATCTATAGGATTTTGCATTAATGTCAAACGCTAGGAAAGCCGCAATAAAACATTCCACCTTAGGACGCTAGGTTGCCGTTCTGTAAATAGAACGAGAAAAATATTCCTTACCTGAAATGTGGCTCCCAGCAGTATCCCTGGATGAGCTATGATTTATAATTTGGGGAAAAAATGGCAAAGAGTGCCGGCAGACTGTGGCTGCAATAATGTAATCTGCAGGATTCCTGTTTTACTACATAATTGTTCTCGATGTACGAAAACCTTTCCCACTGATCTAACGCCAATGAACCGAACTTAGCTACTGGAGTCCTAGCCTCAGAAATAAGCGCAGGAGGTGTTTGCTGGCCGAGGTCTCGAATGTTTACATTTTTGTCTACTAAATGGTGGTAAACCGCTGGGGGCCTCAGAACTCTGGCATCCAGTCGTGGGCAGACTGGGCACCGGTTAAATGGGCTCCAGGGAACGGTCTCTACAATCGAGGTTAAGTAAGGGTAACCGTTCTGGAAGTTGATGCTCAGCGAGGGGAAGGCCTTTAGGTTAAGTGCTTGTGTATTCAGCCAGAAAGAAGGCTTTGAGTTACTGCAGGTTATTAACAACTACTACACTCTATAAGTCGGGACAAAGAGCAGCAGACACCCCAGGTCTGGAGAGAAATGGCAGATCTGAACTGCAAATCTTGTTGATCGAAGCAAGGTCCATCAGAGGGCAAATGGGGAGGGGGGGACTGGGTGACTGGAGGAATACTGATGCCCATGTGCTACTTCAATTGCTGAAGTGAAAGACAAACATTGGCAAAGTGAATAATCTCATCTTTGGGTCCTACTGGCTTTGCTAATGCTTCATGGCAGTGCTGTTTAGTATTGGCAAAAAAGAAAAAGATACAGTGATGCAGCTTTTTTTTTAAATTTGTTTTTATTGAGATTTTAGAACATAATCATAAGCAACTGGTAGCTTTACGTGTAGGGTGCGCCCACCCATCTGTAATTTACAAGGACTGTTGGTTAATTAACCCTAATGTCTGTTGTCCATGAGTGAAGTTTCAACAGAAGCCATTTGTCCGTAATTTTAGCCTTTCCACTAAAATATAAAGGTTAATTCCACCTTTTGAGATGTCTCAGCTATAGGTCATGGGAGGGAGACTCCTGTGCCTTGACGTTGAGGGAGGGGCAGACAGCTAAGAACTGGTTAATTTGCAAATGTAAAGGCTGCTTGGGAGCCCATAATAGGCGTTAATTGATGGAGTCACTTTAAGCTTCTTGATCACAAAGATTTATTGTTTTTGAGAGGTATTGCAAGATTAAAATAATGACTTGCACATTCACAGTGCTTTCTGTGGCAGGTAGGGACCTTCTAGCACTGAAAATATACAAGTCACTATTCCTTGCTCCACCGGACAGGATTCAATTCTATGGCTTTCACAATATAAAGTAGTGCATTTCCCACTGATTAGTTTAACTTTCATGTATTTTTCATTTAAGGTGAACGTTACTTTATATGCGGTTACCTGAAGGAGAAAAACCAACAAAAAAGTTACAGAAGATTTTATTATTTGTTCTTTTTAGCCCGCTTTTGACTCTGCCTAACTGCTCACTGACCCCGTCCCAAATGCAGGCAGGATCATAGTACACATGCTTCTTTTTAATGCACGTTGACAGCAGCATTGAATAGCTATGTAAAGTCTGACAAAGTCAGTGATATTAGCATATAGTGTCCTACCTTCCTTTACCTTCACGATATACCTTTGTAAAATATTGTGTCAGATAACCTACGATCTGTACATAACACAGTGTACTATTCATCTGACAGAATTGTACAGAAAAAAGTCCTCTGGCGTTAAAGGAAATAAAAAAAAATAATAATAATAATAAAGTCAGTGGCTTATCTGCACTGCGTGTGACCAGCAACCCCGAGTACAGATCTCGGCTTCCCCACATGGCTGAATTGGGTGATTCAAGTCAAATCAATTTACTTTACTTGATAGTGACATTTGAAAGCACTTAAGTAATTCAGTTCAAGATGGATCCTGTACATAAACCTCACTTGTATATTATTTATGGGCCTCTAATGTTCCACCATCCATAATAATAATATTGGCCACAATGTAAGGGACATCATACAACTGGTTCACTTTTTCCACTAAAGCCGTTGGCAGGAGGGAGCGTTAATGATATTTTTAATACATTTTTTGAAGTTCATGTTTAGAAACTTTCCTTTCAAATACATGGTAATGCAATGTTGTGATCTAATATACAAAATTGAAAAACTTCCCTATGTTAAAGAAACACTTTCCATATTTTAAAGTCTTTATCATGTTCTACATGTTATTTGCTGTGTAATTTACATCCCAAATATTTTGAAGATTCTACATGTTCTCTGGCACTTCGGGATGAGCAAGGCCACTGGGCCAGTCATGGCTCAACTGCAGAGCCATTTTAAGAGATGGACAGAGTGATCAATAGCCCAGGACTCAACCTTCCAAGGGGACAGCCCCATGACCTCCCTCCACAAGCATGATCAACAGACCATTGCACCAGCACAGTTTGCTAGGGTTGGGGGTTTCTACTTGTTCAACCACTTGACCGTGCCTCTTGCATTTCTGGCCTCTCTGCTGAGACTACTCTCCAGGTATGCAATACATTCCATACTCATGGTGGGCCCATCTTTTCTGCTTTTAGGAATTGTCCCACCTTGTTCTTCTCTTGCTTATTTGTCCGGTTCTCAGCAACAACCTTTTGAATCAATTGCTGCAGATCTCCCATCTAATCTTGACTTCATCCTGCTCTTTGTCTGGTGGTTCGGGCTTCCAGTTATGAGAAATGTAGAGTCCCTGACGTACAGTCTAATTGGTAGTCGGGATTGCTTGGTGCTGCGAAACAGACAAAATGTAGGTACCTCAGATCCTGATACTAGGTGTGAGATTTGTTACAATGATTCTTATTCAGCTCACTCTAATCAACAATTATCAACCCTCATCTCTGTAGGTCAATGTCACAATACCCTCATCTACGTACAGTCAAGGGTGACGTGGTTTAATGTCATCACATTAATGCAATTATCCTCTTAAATAGCTCATGTCACCTCATTTTAGAGTTAACAAGTTGAAAGGTATGGTGAAAAGAACAGCCAAAAGCTCCCTAGAAGCATTTGGGAGGTGTACATTTGTCACAGAGGCATTTGAAAGCACTTCCTTGTAGGCAGGAGCAGGTAGAACATGTAACATGAAACAGCAAAGCAGAAAGGACCCCATCCTTCATGAGTTCTTGCAGTGGTTTAGCACACCGGTCTCTAGGAGGTCTGCAGGGTAGCACACAAGTCAGATATGCTTCCTGAACACTGCAACAGCTTTAAAGAGTACTCTGTAAAGAAAATATGCCCAGTCCTTGGTCTATGTTTATGACGAACAACTGATTTGAGTCTGTACAACATCATCTAGGGTGTAAATGAGAAGATGTGTCAAAACCGTCTCCACGTTAGGCTCAGTCAACTCGTTCCTTGTTCTTAGGTTCATAAATATTGCAATGGATGGGTGTGTGACCGGAAATGCAATACATTTTGCTTGGCCACTGCCCTCTTAAAAGGACTTGCGTTATTAGTGGTCCTATTTTTTATCAACCAATATAAGAGGACGGCTGCTTTTGTGGAAGGCAAATTTAGTTTGCGGTCTATAATTTTCTGTTCCAGTGACAAACTGCCCACCATTGTCTCCCGTTTCTCTCCTCCAGCCTCACTCTACCCCCACACACACACAAAAACACGTTTCCATGCACCACGCTTCATGTACAGAAAGATCCTGCTACAGTAAAAACGTTTTCCATAACCTCTTAGCTATATAAGATTTCTAAGGACATAGTCAAACATCCTAAATGGGATCTGAATACAACATGAAAATCTTAGCAGTTACATAAATGGACCAGCTTAATGCAAAAGTTAGAGCTATTACAATGGACCAGTGCCTCTGAAAGGCCTAGAGGTGGGAGGAAGAGTCAGTCCGATATTAAATAGCCTCCAAAACAGGTTCATGACCCTACTCATCCTGGGCATGGAATTGGTCATCTGTATGGCAGCGACTTTGGCTAAACAAAAAACAGACAAAACGCTTAAGGGACCCTTTCATTTGTACCTTGAAAACTTCGGTCCAGGCAACTCTCACTGTCCCAGTGCAATAGAGGCTCAAGTGACAAAGGCCGTCTGCAACACTGGTACTCGTGGGGAAGCAATTGGATGGATGAAGGGGGGAGCCAACAAGGAGGAAAGTGCTCTGGGGCAAAGGCAGGCCAACGAGAAAAGAATGGCCTCTGTAGGAGGCAAGTACAGGAGACCGCACACAAAATGAACCCACCAGACGCATGACAGGAACAGCCAGTCAGGAATGGGGCAAATAGCCACAAACACACACACAAGCACTGGCAAAGCCAATAAGTCTCACCTTTGAGAGCTATTGGCTCTGCCAATACCATTTGTTCACACTATACAGCATCTGTACACAAAAAAAAAGAAAGAAAAAAAAAGACTTGATGCTGCATCCTTTTGTGTGATCATGCATGTACACGTCTCAAAAAATGATGCAAATGTCACTTATTTTTTTTATTTAACGATATAAAATGGACCAGTAAATTTTAAAAAGTGCGGAAGAGCTTTTAACTTTTTAAAAAAACTATTTTAAAATGTTTACTGTAGTGGTGGGGGCAACAGAGGAGCTAGTTGGGGTGGGAAGCAAAGGGGAATTAGCTGTGGAGAGGAAAAGCAACTCACCTAGCTGAGCAACTAGGGAGATGGGAAGAAGTATACAAGCGACAGACAGCAACACAGAATTCGAAGTGAGTGACTGAGGTAGAAGCACACAAGCGAGAGAGCAACACGGAGTGCAGTGGGAAGAAGCAGCACAGGGCGAGAGACTGGAAAACACATACTCCCTTATACAACCTTAAGCAAAAAGATAAAAGTAGTTCCCTAAAAGTGAGTTGTGAAGGGCAAGTAAATAGGATATGCTCCAGGACAGGGATAAACCGAAGATGAAAAGCTAAGTCATGGAAAAAGAAGCAAGCAAATGAAAATAAAAATAAAGCCAAACAATGGTAAGCAATGGGAGGGCTTTAAGTCCACTGTTAGATCTAGGTAAACTGACAGTAGGTCTTAATATGGTAGGTGCAACCTGAAAAGAGATCAAACCACAGAATATGTAAACATCAGTTAGATCATCCAATACATAAAAAGCATTGGCAAAGCCAATAGGTTCTGCCTACAAGCGAGCTATTGGCTTTGGCAATGTTTTTTACCAGTCATGTTGTACAGCAGTGCAGCATGGCTTAAATGGAAAGAAAACTGCCTTGACGCGGCCGAAGCTGGCCGCTTCACCACATTTCTTTTATTGCTGGCAGGGCAGGACAAAGGGAGGGGCAACACAGAGGGAATGAAGGCATTTGGGGGGGCCACAGGACAATGGAGGAGATGAAAAAAAGTGCTTTGACTTAGTAGCATCAATTCGCTTTTTTTGTTTATTAAGGAGGAGGGTAGCTCGGTAGGCAACATGGAGAGAGGGAAGGCGAGTCTGTGTGCAACATGGCCAACATAGGGTGGGAAGTATGGGCTGAGAGCAAGGGCACGGACAAACAGAGGGTGGGAAGGGGCGACTGTGCACATTGGAATTGGTGCCTGCAGAGGTGATACACAAATCAGTCAATCAGGATTTGTAGAGCACAGATTCGCGGCTGGGTCACACGCAAGATGGCAGCCGACTAGAAGAGCTCCCGCTATTCGGTCTGGATTCTTTTTCTCCCCCACCCCCCGACCGGAGACCCCCTTAGCATATAAAAATGCCAAGAAAGCACAGCTGAACGGCAGGTGTAGGAAGCTGGCTCTGTATATGCTATACCAAAGTGAGTTATAGTGTGCACAGAGTCCAGTGAATCTCCAAAGGTAGGCAGAGGTAAAGTTAGATAGCACCTCACTCTCTATTTGTGGTAGTGTGGTCGAGCAGTAAGGCAGTATCAGAGGACAGTGTTAAGCATTTGTTGTACCCACTCAATCATCAAATGATTTCACACACTCAAAGACTGAACTTCAGACCAATTGGTTTTGTATAAAAATATTCTTTTAGTTATTTTATTTTCTAGAACCAAGTAAGCCTGGCACAGGTAAGTTGATAAATACTTTGCAGTAAATATACAGTTTGAAATGCAATTGTAAATGTACTTTGAAATGGTTACAGTTTGAATTACTGGTAATGCAATACTGTGAAAGGTTGTACATATACTTGGTATCGACTTTGCAATGAAAATTACAGGTAAGTGACTTTTGCGTTACTTTTGAGATTACTTTTTCTACTCAGTGTGATATGCCTAGATATCACACTGGGACATTTCCTAGAGAAAAGGTAAGTAAAATCAGTTTTGCACAATTGTTATTTTTCAGGTTTTCATACAAATCAACTCCACACTTAGAACATTTTTCAGAGAAAAACAGTCAATAGGTTCCTATGGAGAGAAATGAAGTTATCGGTTACCAGGTAAGTAATCGGTCTTTGGAGTTGAGCTTCTGGGGTTAGAACAAGGGTTCCCCCAGGGTCAAAGATGCACTCTCGTTACACCCTCAGCGGCACTAGGGCGACCGGGTACAGAGTGCTGAGGCCCAATGTTATCCAATGGGGCATAGGGGGCCTCCGGTTGGTGGCTGCTGGCAAGCAGGCCACTGGGTTGTGGGAGCAAAGCTCCTGGACTTTAGCTCAGGGCAAATGGGGAAACAAAGTAGCACCAAAGGTGCACCCTCAGCGGCACTAGGGCGGCCGGGTGCAGGGTGCTGTTTCGACGTCGGGCGCCCTGTTGGTTTCAATGAGGAACCTCTGGTTTGCAAAGGCACTGCAGGCTCGGGGACGAAGGTCTTCTGGGTGCGACCACCACTTCGAGAGGTAAGTTGGGAATTTAGGGGTTGGTTAGGCACCGTCGGTTTGGGCACACAAGGCCGTGGGGCGTCGGGTGCAGGGGTGCCTTTTGGGGTCGGATCTTCTTACCAGCTCCTGGTCACGGTTAGGGGGGCCTTCTGGATTTAGGCTGCCGGCGTCGGCTGGAGGCTTGAGGCAGGTCAGGCGTCACCGGATCTCGGGTCAGGATCGCCGGGGGGACCTCCTCATGGTGTTTGCCCACTCGAGCTCGGGCCGTGGATGGCGGGTGCAGAGTGGGGCGGATCCGCGGTGTCCCGCCGGAGCCAGAGGTTGCAGATGAACAAATCCGGTGTTCACGGGAGACACAGTCTTTGTGCTTGAAGGCAGGCAGGTCCTCCGGGGTTTTCGAGGTTGCTGGCTGCAGGACACAACAGGATTTTGCAGGAGCAGGTTCGAGGGGGAGACAGGCCGGTAGGGCTGGGGCCAAGTCAGTGGGCGTCTTCCCCTGGTTAGCTGCTGCACGACTGTTCGGTCCTTCTTCTTCTTGCAGGTTCTTGTCTGAGGAAGCAAGGTTCAGGGGTGCCCCTAAATACTAGATTTAGGGGTGTTACACGTAGGTAAAAGGCAGGGACCAGTGGGTCCCTTCCCTGGGGTGGGTACACCCCCTATTATGCCACCCTCCAGTGGGAGGGGGGCATGAGCCTGTCCCTGGTTGGTTGAGTCCCCTCATCTGCAAGATGGCAGGGACTGGGAGTTGTGCTTCACCTCGCCTCCCCCACCTGAGGGGTGGAGTTGGCAGAGGTGGGCATACCTTTCTTCCTCACTTGTTTTTCCCGCCGGTTCTCCCGCCCAAAGTGGGGGTCAGAACCAGTGGGGACCAGTTGCTGAAAGCAGCAAGTGGCCTGGGAAGCTCACAAAGGCGGCAAGCCTTTGAAGCTTCCCTTCGTGAACCCTGCCCATCCTGGGGAGGAGGCTTGTCACCTCGTCCCAGGATGTGCATTGTTTCAGGCCCCAGAGAGCAGCAGGCTCTCGACCCAAGGGTCCAGAAACATGTCTGGTGGTAGCAGCTGAAAGCAGCCACTCAGCCTGGACACTAGTGGTGGGTTAGTTTTCAGGGGGCATCTCTAAGATGCCCTCTGTGTGCATTTTTCATTAAATCCCACACTGGCATCAGTGTGGGTTTAATGTGCTGAGAAGTTTGATACCAAACTTGTCACTTTTCAGTGTAGCCATTATGGTGCTGTGGAGTTTGTAATGACAAACTCCCAGCACCATATACTCAATGGCAGCACTGCACTTACAATGTCTAATAATGGCCTTAGACACTGTAGGGGTACAGGGCTCATGCACCTGTACCCTCACCACTGGTATAGTGCACCCAGCTAGAGGGGTGACTGATCTATGCCAGGGCAGTGGGTTGTAGGCATGGCACACAGGGATGTGTGCCATGTCGACTCTGCACTTTGTTCTGCACCAAAACACGCAGCCTGCAAAAGGCAGTGTGTGTGTGTGTGTGTGTGTGTGTGTAAAGGTACAGGGCCTCTAAGGGTGGCACAATAAGTGCTGCAGCCCTTAGAGGTCTTCCCTGGTCACAGTGCCCTGGGTACCTGGGGTACCATTTACCAGGGGCTGACCTGTGGCCAGAGATGCCAATTGGGTTAGTTTTGGGGAAAGAACACAGGCCCTGGTAACCTGATTGGCAGGGACCCAGGGCACATCAAGTAAAAGTGCATCAGTAGTCTGGCAAAAAGTGGGGGGGGGGGGTTACTGCAACAGAAACCCACTTTCCTACAGCAGGGGCCTCAGATGGTGTTTTTTCTTTTTTAAAGTATTAAATCATCCATCAGCTAGTTAACCGCCGCATTGCATCGTGGCTCAGCGCGGCCAGCGCTTCTCCCGCCGTTTCTGATGCCGACAGGAATGTTAGCGCCCGCTTGTTATTAGAAGGTGGTTCCTGTCACAAATGTTTCTTTTTGGCCCCTGCCTGCCCAAATTCTTACCACTACCACCTTCAGGTGCTACACTTCTACACTTTAAGACTTTGCAGGACGTTTCTTCAGTCCTTTATTTACCAAATTTACGTTGAGTCAGAACGCTTTTGTACATAATTCTTATTGCTGCTGGATTACCCACTGCTGTTTTTCTTGGCCTGCTCAGTTATTGGTGGCCTTCTCTTGTTCCGCTTCATTGCTGGTGCTGCCTCTTTTTAGTTTCTTACACTATCAGGATGGCAGAGGGAGGTATGGTTGCTTCAAAAAATGGCTCACATGATCACGTGTCCATGCACCCTAAGATACATTGGGATGACGTGCCGAAAGGTGAAACAAAGAATATGTGAGCACAGAAGCAATGTAAAGTGTAAGAGAGGTACGACGAAAGTGAGTACCCATTACATTGAACTAAAGCACACTATTGACGATCTGAATTGGGTGATCCTGGAGACTCAGGAAACAAAAAACCAAGACGTGGAAAGATTACTCTTTGAAAAGGAACAAAGATGGGTACATCGCCTTAAGACGAACACTATAGGCCTGAACGACAATATTCCCTGGCTGAGCCTGACACACAGGGAATAGATGCAGAACCTACATGATCCAACATGCAGCGAATCTGAGAGCACCAGTATCGACTGACACTTATGGGCTTGCTCCAGAGATACCTCAATTGGGGGAACACACTGGACCTAAGTAAACCTCCATGGAGTAACTACATCTTATCTCTGTCCGTCCACAACGTGCAATGAGAGCCACAACTACAAAAAAAAAAACTTTTTTCTAAGACTGTATTGCTGCCATAAGTTATATGTAGACACCACTGACAAAAGAATCACACTGAATACAACAACAGCGTTGTCCAATTAACAAACTATCTTAATTCTTGACCTCGCAGTGTTTTCAAAATCGATGAATGTATTCAGTACCCCTACCATGGTGTTAAAATCGAACCACAAAGAAGAGTCACGATCAAACCCATAAAACTAGTTCTGTTCGTACCCGCTGAGAAAATGGTTAAAAATCATCATTTTGTAATACGATTCCAAACAATACAGAAACATCGACTTAGATATTTAAATATAGTTTTTATTACCAGGGTAAGAATACCCAACTTCTTGCTACACCAGTCATTTAAACGTAGTCTGTTTACTGTGGCCACTTCCGAGCTAGCACATTATGACTGCTCCCAACGGCCCCGCGTCACCCGGGGCACCGAAAGGAGAGCGAGCACAAGTCGCACTGTGCATTCAAGCCAGGTATAACAGGAGGAGAGCACGGACGTCCTTCTGTACCAGCTGACAGACACGTATCGTATGAACTTTCATTTAACCTTTTTTTAAATACAGACTTTTTTCCAGCAGGTCAATACGCCCGCCGGCACTCCGAGGAAGTCCGTAATTAAGGACTCAAAGGTATGCCGCATGGAAACTTCAAGCGCTCACACTCTAGTAACGGCATGCCTTTCCCTAGCCTTACATCATGAGGGCGCGTAATGCTGAAACTGTACGTTCTTCGTACGCACAATACACCTTCTGTGCTTGAAATAATTTTACAAATAATTTTACAGCTTAACTCAGTTTGGGGGTATATAGAGTTAACCAATCTTTGAGTTAATAACGCAGGTATTGTAAAGCGCTCATACCGTACATCATGAGGGCGTGTCAGGCTTCAACTCCACATTCCTGGAACTTCTGTGCATAATACGCACTTGCAATAATAATAATAATCCCGTATAGTTGAATGCAGTTCGGGGGCATTAAGAGTGAACCGCGTATCTGCCTAGTAACGCATGCATTATATACACATAAGACAGAAACACTGCATACAACTTATGGCCCGCATTTATGGAACAGCGTGTACACTCTCCATTTTCAGCCCTCAGCCTCACACATTGAGGGTCATTTTTCACAATGAGGCACCAACTTGGCTTTCGTGAAGATATATAAATACGCGCGCCACCGTCTTCCATGTACATACTCCATATGTACCTCACATTTGTTCTGGATAGGATCTAGAAATGTTTAAACGCTATATATGCTAACACCTACGTTACATACAAAGGTTTAGTCCGTCTGAATACATGACACCTACTCCACATGCAGGGACGTTGACTCCGTGGCACCCCTGACATCACTATAGTACCAAACGGAGGTAGAGAATTGCCATTTTTTCAGCTGCTTATCTTTTTCTTTTAGTGCACATTTCGTATTAGCTTTGCCTTCTCTTTAGACAATATGATTATCGAGGCGACACACATTACTGTGAGAGTATTTTGAATGCAAAATTAGACATCTTTTTTTTCCGCTCTACATCTACAGGTACTTTATGACCTTTATCTAATTAGGTGAGCCAAGGTCGCACTCACCCATGCTGTGACAACTCGCAGCCTCCACATTTCAAGGTCCTGAAGAAGGCCCCCCGACCCGTGAGGGCAATTTATGGGGCTGAAACATGTCGACTGTTCACATGGACAATTCAGTGCGTTAGACGAATAATTTGTCTTTCCACGCACAACACTGTTTTTAATTGCCTCCATTCTGAACTGAATAAAGGTACAGTTCAGGTAATGCGAGGTTTTCCTTTTTTAACTCACCTCACTTGAGCACTTCTACGTTTTCATCACTGATCACTACTGTAATAACCAGTGGTTTTTCTTCCTGGTGGAGGAAAGCATACGAGAAAAGAAACCCAATGATGATGCTGTCACGTTTTTAACAAGGCGGAGAACCAAGATATACCGCCTCACGGCCTGTGTACGTGAATGAGGGTTTTTATTGAAAGACGGCAAGTACATTGAACCCTGGTTACTCAGGTACAAGTGATCCATTCCTCTTTTGATATTTTTGCATTACTATATTAGTCATTTAATTATAGTGTTGTCTCCTTTTTTACCCAAGTCCTTTGTTTGTCAACATTAGCGTCTTTACATTGTGCTTTACCCACTTGTTGTCTAGTCTTTTGTCCACCGAACGTCCATCCCTAGGGTCTTCTTCTAAATGGGTAAGATCTTCATTTTTATTTTGGTTTCAGTCATGTATTTTTGGCAGTACCTCATCTGCATTTCTAGTTCCTTCTTGTTCTTTGGTCTTAGTTTCTTCTTCCTTTTCATTTCCGGGCCGGGCTCTTCAGTTGGTCCATCACACAAGGTTTCTCATTGCGATTCAATCCTCACTTTCTTTTTCTCTCATTTTTTCCCCAGTGGCTTTAGTCTTTTAGATCTTCTGTCATCCTACTTTAACTTTTCTCCTTGAGGGTCTTTTCGGACTCACACCCTTCCTTTCTTTTTGCACTTTTCATGTACTCCCTTTCTCTACTTCATATTTTTATGTTTTGTTTGTTTGTATTGAATGGTATGTAGATATGATATTTTGTTTTCTTTTTATTTACGAGAGGTTATTCTATTTATGTATAGGATTGTTTTGCACTCCTTATGAATAGTTTTCAAATTATGTCCTGGAATGTCAAGGGGCTCAGAAGCCCGATTAAGTGACAGAGTTCTTACTCAACTTTCTAAATTGTCTTGTCATATTGCTATGTTACAAGAAACTCATCTCACCGAAAAGGATATTCATATGTAAAATACAAAGTTGGGTCCATTCTGTTTATTGTTGTTCTGCTGTTAATCATAAAAATGGAGTGCTAATTTTGTTTCATAAATCTCTAAATGTTACTATTTTAAAACAAGAAACTGGATGTTAAATCGCCAACATTATCGGCTGTCATTCCTTTTTAGGTTGGGCCTGAGCCAGCGCGCAAGTGCTGCTCTGGCGATCTGTTGTAGGGAGAGTACGGAGGAGAAGCCCCGCCCATATTTTTCATTGGCTTGTGTCTTTGTCCTTCATGAATGCTGGCGTCCGATTTCTTAAAAGGCTTGTTAGTCCCTCCTTAGTACGGCCATGTCGTCATTTGTATCCTGCTTCGGATGGCACTCACTGGTCGCGAAAACCACACGTTTTATCTTAGAGTCTCGTTTGCATTGATCCAGCGCGGCTAATCTAAATTTCTCCTTAAGACCCTAATCCAGGAAAACACTCATGTCGGTGGGGCCCACGACACCGCATACATACATTCATTCAAATATTCTGGATCAAACCCTCCTAAGGAAAAATGAGTTGCTGGATAAGCGGGATACCTTATTAAAACGACAGAATTATACTCTATACATTATATACATAAACTTCGGATCCTGTCGGTTCTAAACATCAAGGCACTCCGCTATTCGGTCGATGGACCAACTAGTAGAATTAGTTGATGGTGATTAAGACCAGCTCAATCACAATTAAAACCTTTAACATTTTATAATTCACAATTTTATTTAAAGAACCACAGACTCATTTTAGAGTTAGAATATACTTTTTATCTAAATTTCTTCGAGCAATAAGTAAAATTCTTTTATTAAGTAAAACATTTATAAAATATCATTAGACATTTAAAGAAAAGATTTTTTAGAAAAATGAAAAGTTATTCATTACCCTCGGCCATGGGGCGATGACAGGAAATGGTTCACCAAAGGAAGATGAACCGCAGATCACAGGATAGGACTCCCAATCTGACTGACTGTCCCGCTAACCTCCTCGGACGCAATCCCTCCTGGGAAATTCCCGCAACGGTCTCGTTCCTTCCCCAGTCAAAGTTCAAAGTCCAAAATGACAGTCTCTTGCAGCATCAAAGTGGAAAATGCAAAGCAAGGTATCAAGCATAGCCATAGCATAGCTCTATCCACAACGTAAGAGCGGACTCTATTATACCCTATTTTCTGGCTCTCTACACTCAAAAGTTACAGTCTTTAGGGGCAAGTATCACACTCATTGGTCCATTGGAGGGGTGGTGATGGTCACCTCATCGCCCTCCTTGTTCGAACCGGTTTGGGGACAATAAAGCATACAATAAGTCTCATGACCGCAGTGTCAAAAGTAGTCCAATTTGTTAATCCATTTTGTAACTATCTTTGTTGGTCACACATTAGTTCATCCATTGTCACTCGGCTTTTTCCCATCCGTTCCCAGGAATATATGCTGAACACTTGGCACGCTCTTCATTGCAGGTCAGATTGGCCTTGACATCTCTCACTCCGAGCACAGGCCGCATACACGTGACTTGAGCTTTCATACTGCGCTTGGCGTGGGGGCCATTTTATCTGGCGCACGTCATCTCGTCCTTTCCAGCGGCCATTTTAGAAGCATGGCCTAGCAGGCCCGAACGAAACTAATATAAAGCAAACACAACAAAAATTAAAACATAGAAAATAAGCCTTTCTGTTTACCACCCACCATTCTAAAGACCCGTGTTAGATATTACATAGCTGAAGCGACATTTTAAGCCATTTTACTTACCATCTGCATTCTTTGCTGCAGTGCAATTTTACTACGCAACATAAATCATGCAATTCACTCTATTTACTACGCAAATCACAATACTTACGTTAATTAGCTTCACATTTGTAAGTAAATTAGATTTTGCACAAATCAGCATGTTGCCCACGTGTACTGTTTAATAAAAGGTGTATTTTGTTGGTTAGTTCATGCGTTTCAAACGGTTAGTATTATTAATGGTTATGAGATCATTAATTTTCAAGGGGTACAAAAAATATTTTGTTTTCCCATCCTCCATCAATTGCCCCCTTTGGTGATTTTTAATATCACCACTAAAACCTATCCCTACAAAATTTATCAGATAAATGTTTCTTGTCCACTTGCATTTGTTAATTTAGACAATCGTGTTCTTTCCATCTTGTCTTTTAGACCTTTTGTACATGTTCTCTTTAAACTCTTCCAACTCGATCTCTCCCATTTCCCGCTCTTTCTTTATTTTTCTCATTTTCTCTCTTTGCTTTATTTTCTCTTTTTCTTCTTTTAACACACACATATACTAATCTTAATAACATCATTATCACTATTACTAAAGTTACTGGAAATATTATTTTCCCAATAAGAACTACCTATTTCGGTGAACCATTTCTTCATTGAGGAAAGACTCTTACCAAGTTTCTCCCAAGAACCTTCAACCTCCAGTGGGGCAATTTCTTTATGCAAATCAGTAATGTTCTTTATATACTTCTGTATATTCTCACTTTTGTCTGGAATGTAAGTGCAACAATGTTGTACTTTCAGCATTCCACAGACTCCTCCCTCTTTTGCCAAAAGAATGTCAAGGGCAAGTCGATTTTGCATTACCATAGCTCTCATGGCAACCATTTCGGTATTTACCATCAAGAACCCTCCAGCAGTATTCGTTGATAAACGATCTACTACTGTAGACAATTTTCGAATTTTGTATGCATTTAAAGATATACCCACTGCTGGTATCAATGCTCCAAAAATGTCACCTATTATTTCTGAGAAGCTTTCCCTCCTCCTGCGGGTTAATGGTTTACCTATCTCGTGAATTCCTTTCGTTCCTCTTTTCACGTGAAAAATCTTTGGAAAGACCAGGCCTAAATAGCATGTTCCGTACCAATGGTCCGGCAACCTATAATAAGCTCTATTTCCGCAAATATAATAGATCCCTGGAAATACTGGATCTTTTCCTCCTTTGAATCCCCATCCCCCTAGAATTTTGTATGCATCTCGGCACTCACTAGAACCCACGAAATAGTTATCATACACAGTGTTATATCCCTACTAATACACAATTCTCCATGTTGGGGCCAATCTAGAACCGTAGCTGCATTTGTTTCACTTTTGTCATAACTTCCCTCTTCAAACACCCAAGGTTGGGTTTTTGTCATTTCTCCTGTTGCCTTTCTTTGAAATTTAGCCCTTCTGTCTTCTACCATGTCTAAGAAAACCTTTTCTTCCTTTCTTACCCCACAAGTAAGATTATGTCTAAATGCATATTCTAATGTTAAGTCTTTTGTTTCTAAGAAAAATTCTCCAAAAATCTTTGCAAACTTCACCTTATTTAGTTCAGGGATTATGGGAACTTTAGCAAAAACAGCATCTATGTCAGTGTAATAATACTCTAATTTACCTGTTTTGTAAAATAAACTAGCTAAAACACTACAAGTTATTCCATACGTCAAAGGAAGGTAACCTTCTGTTACAGACGCAGGTAACTGCATACATAAATAACAATCTCTCACATCCATTGTCTCCACATATTCATACAAAAGTTTCGTGAAGACATTTTTGGAGAAATCAGTTGACTTGTCCCTATGAAAATCAGTACTATCTATTAATGTTGCAGTGTTCTTTATGTTAGATTTCTTGTCACTACTCGTGTCATTCATAAATGCAGATGTATTTTCTTCAATTAATCTAAGTGGAATTATTATTGCTAAAATGAACCAAATAAGCATTAGTAAACCTGTGCAATAGAAACCCATTCTACACCATCTACGGAAAAACTCACATTTAACTCTTCTATTCTCAGTGTCTGCCATGTTGAAATATTATCTAAATATATGTACAGAAAAATGTGTTTTCCACTTCTCAAATGACTTGGCGTTGACTAGGATCAACTGCCTTTTGGCGCACCTTTCGGTCTTTCAGAAATTTCTTTGACTATCAGTTTGTGTGTCTATTCCGGTTTTCTTTCTTTGCTTTTCAGGATTTCTGCAGTTCACTCTCACTCACTTGTTCACAGTCTTTGTCTGCGTTATCGTGACTGCTATCCACTTCTTTAATGTCAGACAGTGCTATGTATACCCATTCAGGTGACTTGTACTTCAAGTTAGGTCTTTTCACTCTTTTGGGTCTCTGCAATTGTCTTTCTTTGTCTTTCCTGACTTATTTCATTTACTTGTTCTGCATTGTCCTTGTTCAGATTTATTAGTTTATATCTCAGTCTTTTAATTCCGTTGGGCCAATTGTCTCCTTTTCTTGGCCTTTTCAGTTCACTTTCTTTTTCTCCTCGTTCCGTTCTCCAAGTTCTTTTTCTTGGTCCTATTCTTTGCCTTCTTTCTTCTTCACTTTCTTCAGATTCTGTCTCAGATCTCACTTCACTTCCTCTAACTTTGAACTTTATGATCTCAATCTCTTTGTCCGAATCCGAATCTTGTGTCTCTTCTGCTTGAAATTCTGAGTCTAATCCTCCTCGTGTTTCTTCCGCAATTTCCCCAATCTCTCTATCTGAATCTAACTTTCCCTGTTTTTCTTCTGCTTGTAATTCTGAATATGACCCTCGTGTTTCTTCCGCAATTTCCCCAATCTCTCTATCTGAATCTAAATTTTCTTGAGTTACTTCTACAATTTCCGGAGGTATTTCCCCAAAGCTTGTACTTGGCTGTTTATTGTCACTGTTTATTAGTTCTGTTTCTCCTGTTTCAATATCAGTTCTCTCGTTTTCAGATTCTTCCTTTTGTTTTTCACTGGATTCAGGTTGGTCTGTTTCAGATGCCGAACTGGTATCCGATATTTCCAGATGTCGACTTACAGGTCGAGCTTCAAGATCTGGAACTCTGCTTGTTTCAGTCTCTGCTTCAGATGCTGAGCTGGTATCTGATATTTCCAGATGTCGACTTACAGGTCGAGCTTCAGGATCTGGAACTCTGATGGTATGACTGGCATGAATCCAATTTTTCACACCTGCACACTTTACTGCAGTTGTTGTCACCAGGATCACTTGACGTGGCTTATCCCAGCGTGGAACCAAGCAGTTTCTTCTTCTGTGGACTTTTATGCGACCCAGTCTCCTGGACTTAGATCATGAGCTGGTTTTCTTTCAAGAGTGGTCGCATCCGGTCCAACCTGATGAAACACAGAATGTACCACATCAGCCAATCCTTTGCAATAGTCCAATACGAGATCATCAGTTATAGTCAGCAGTTTGTTGACAGGTACGTGTGCTTGTCTCATTGCTCGTCCCATGATTATTTCATGAAGACTCAGACCTGTTTTTCTGTCAGGTATGCTCCTTATGGTCATCAGCACCAGTGGTAAGGCATCGGGCCATTTGAGTCCTGTGGCTTGACACATTTTCCCTAGCCTATTCTTTATTGTACCATTTACTTGCTCTACCACTCCAGAAGCCTCTGGTCTGTAGGCACAATGCAGCTTTTGTTGAATGTCTAGTGCTTCACATATTAGTTGGATAATTTCATTCTGGAAATGTGTTCCTCTATCTGTTTCTATCGTTACTGGAAAGCCATATCTAGGAATGAATTCTCTCAGTAGGAGCTTAGCTACAGTAACTCCATCATTCCTTCTTGTCGGATAGGCCTCCACCCAACGAGAAAACAAACAGACAACCACCAAGACATACCTCAATCTGTTACTTGGGCATTTCAATAAAATCTAGTTGCATTCTGGTAAAAGGACCTCCTTCGTGTCCTATTGTTCCCAAACTCACTACTGTCTTCCTTCCAGGATTTATCTGTTGGCATATAAGACATCTTTAACAAAGACTTTCAGCTATAGCCCTAAACTTTGGGTTGTACCGGGTTTGTTTGAAAAGTCTGATCATGGCATCCCTACCAATGTGTGCCTGTCCATGGTACATCCGTGCCATGTTAGAGATCATGCTATCAGGCATAACTGGTCTTTCATCCCTGTAAACCCACACTTCATCTTCCTCTCTGTCTGCAACCTGCTTTTATCCAAACATCTTTTTCCTCATCACCTGCCTCTTCTTGCAATTGTTTTACTTCATCCCATGTTTCAACTGTGTTAGTAAACAGCAAGGGACATGGAACATTTTCTTTTTCCCTTCTCCGATTCATTGAGGTCACATTTCTGGCACAATATTGAGCTAATTCATCGGCAAATTGGTTACCCATCGCAATGTAATCAGTTCCGTTTTTGTGAGCAGCGCATTTTACCACCGCAATCTGTTTAGGCAGCTGTATCGCCTCAAGCAACTTCTTTACAAACTCACTATTCCTAATAGGAGACCCGAAGAAGTCAGGAATCCCCTCTGGGACCAGATCTGTCCAAAACCATGGACCACTCCAAAGCCATATTGGCTATCTGTGATCACAGTAATTCGGAAGTTCCTTCCCAGTTTGCACGTTCGAATCAGAGCAATCAGCTCAGCAACTTGGGCTGAACGAATTCCTCTCAGACAGGATGCTTCCATTATAGTTGCCACTGTACACACAGCATACGCAGCACTTAAAACTCCTTCACTTGTTCTCAGGCATGACCCGTCCACAAACATCACATAATCTGACTCTTTTAGAGGTTCATCCCTGATATCAGGGCGAGGCTTTGTGCAAAATTCAAGCACATCCAAACACTTATGATCAACTTCATCTTTGACTTCTGCATTTACTTCATCTGGCAGTGAAGTGGATGGATTCACACTCGTGCATCTTACAATGGTTACATTGTCTGCACCCAAGATCCCCTTTTCATACCTAGTCAGCATCCCATCACAATGCCTTCACTCTGTTCCAGACTCACACAAGTAGCAGCTACTGCCTTCAGACATCCAGGCAACGCCTTTGCTACCGGGTCTAAAACAGCTGAAAAATAGGCTATTGGTCGTTTCATTTTCCCATGCCTTTGCACTAATACTGAAAGTGCACATCTGTCTCTCTCGCTATAATACAGCTCAAATTCTTTTTCATAATCAGGCATTCCCAATGCTGGAGCCTCACACAAACTTGTTTTCAGTTCCTCGAAAGCCTTCATTTCCTCTTCATCCAATGCAATCGGATCTTTGACATCCCTCTTTGTCAATCGCTGTAAAGGTTTTGCAATCAACGAAAATCCACTTATCCACTGTTGACAATAACCAACCATTCCAAGGAACATTCTCACCTCTCTTTGTGTCATTGGGGCTCTCATTCCTTTGATAATCCTTATCCTTTCTGTTGTCACTTTTCGCATCCCTTTCTCAATCTTATGACCTAAGTACTGTACTTCCTGTTGACAAAATTGCAGTTTTGATGGAGACACCTTGTGTCCTCCTTCTGCCAAATGATTCAATAAAGCAATTGTGTCCGTAACACATGCTTCTCTGGTCTTTGATGCCACTAATAGGTCACCAATATATTGGACCATTACAGATTTTTCAGACATTTTAAAATCTTCTAAGGATTTCTTCAGAATCTGATTAAAAATAGGACTTTCTGTATAACCTTGAGGAATTCGGCACCATGCCAGAATACGCTCTCCGAACCGGAACGCAAATAATGGCTGGCTGTCAGGGTGCAATGGAATAGAAAAGAATGCATGGCACAAATGAATAACTGTGTACCATTCTGCATCATGTGGGATTTGATACAGTATTACAGCAGGGTTTGGCACAACTGGGCAGCAAGGAATAACAATTTTGTTCACCTTTCTCAAATCTTGTACTATCCTATATGTTCCATTTGGCTTTTTCAATCCCATTATAGGAGAATTACATGGGCTGCTCATTATTTCTCTCAAAATTCCATGTTCAATCATCTTATTAATTACAGGTGTTATTCCTTCAATAATTTCAGGCGTTAATTTGTACTGCGGGGTATTTAGGTAATTTGTTCCCTCTTTTACAGTAATTTTTACAGGATCGACTTCTCTCATTAGTCCAATATCTTCGCCTGTGAAATCCCACACATCAGACCCGACTATTCCTTTCAATTCAATTGGGATTTTCTCCGCATCAAACACAGGAAACATCCACTCCTGGTTCTAGTTCTGCCATTGTCATTTTATACAGAACATCCTCATCTGGAAAGCAAAACCATCTGGAGTACAGTAGATGGTACAATTCATTTTGCAAAGCAGATCGCGTCCTAATAAATTTACAGGACTACAATCACACACCACAAAGCGATGCATCTCTTTGAATGGTCCAATTTCCACCTCTATTGGTTTTCTAAGAAGGGTTTTAATCTGCCTGTTTGAAACACCTACAACTTGGATGTATTCTCCTGAGAGAGGAAGGTTTGGAATTTCCACTGATCTAACAGTAGAACGGGTAGCACCAGTGTCCACAAGGAATGTAACATTTACACCATTCCCTTTTCCATCCACAAATGGACCTGACTGATCTACCTCTAGAGTTGCGCCAAGCACGCACTCTTCTTCCTCTCCTAGGCACCGTCATAAACTTTCATCCGATTCATCTCCATCCTGCCGTAAGCAATACTGCGAAACTGCAGCTGCGAGCGGCAATTTTGTTACCTGCTCTCCTCCGTAGAATCCTGCCTCTGTACTGTATCTTTGAGGATTTACACTCCTTGGAAGAGGTGGTTGCGGCACCTGACACTGTTGAGTAACTACCTGCGGCTGTTGGTAACTCACCTCATTCTGCACCTGTGGATTCAATGATTGATTTTCTGCATTAACATTCGGAGGAAATTTACACTCGTTTCTCCAGTGCCCTAATTTTCTGCAATTATGACATGGCCATTTCCTGTTAGCTTCTTCTATACTCATCTGACCTTTTCCCTTACCAATATTCGGTTTGGACTTGGTCTGTCCTGCGTCATTAGACTGATTATCCAACTGAGCTTCTTGTTTTTCTGCAACCTTTACTTGTGCCCACATTGCCTTTTCCTTGAGTTTACGCTGTCTACACTCAATATCGTCACTGCAATATTTTGCATACCGTAATACTTCATCTACTGTGCTATTCTGCCAACACAACATATGCTGCTTAATCATTTCACTTATCTCTGGTCTCAGACCATATACAAATCTATACACAAAATGACTCGTGTCTTTTTCACTTAAATTCTCGTACCCACTATACTGCTTGAAAACCAAAAGTAATCTTTCGTAATAGGCATGTATAGATTCCTTACTCTCCTGAGTTGTTCTATCAATCTTTACCCAGTCAGTATCTTTTGGTGGGATTTTATTTTTCAGAAACGTGATTGCCTGTTCATATTTTCTCATTACTTCTGGACCTGGGGCTCCTGTTTTTGCATCTCTAGGATATTCTTCCTTCGGCCAATTAATTGTAATTTTACACTCTGTCCATAAATCTGCAGGAACAACAATCTCAAATAGTCCATCCAAATCTTCCCACAATACCTTTGAAACTTTTACAAACCTTTCTACTCGTCTATACCATTCTACAGGTTTCTCTCTCAACCTTGGAAAATCATTCGTAAATGACAATATATCTTGTCTGGACCATGGGACATGTACATAACTTCCTCCTGGAGTTTCTCTCATTGGACATTCCATCACTGTTGGTTCTTTCTCTTTTACTGGAAAAGCCAATGATGCTTTATCAGTCGTTCCCTCCTTTCTCCTTATCCACCTACTTCTCCATTTGTCTACGTCTCCCCATTTTCTCAGTAACACAATCAGTTCTTTTATCTGTGTTAGTCGTCCTAAAGTGTTCAGATTTTCTATGTCCTTTTCACTAAAATCTACCCTGTACGGTTTCTGCAATCCCCTGATTTTTGCAAACTCTACTCCTAGTTCGTTCGCGGCTTCTTCCAATTTTTCATGCATGTTCCTAGCCCTCCAAGTGATGCTTTTACACATAAACATTAATTCATCATCTTGATATGACTTCAAATCGATCGGTACCAATAGTCCCTAGAATCAAATCCTCCATATCTATCTTTAATCTGACCACATCCAAAGGTTGTGGTTCAGCATCCTTTTCCTGCAAGCTCCTCACCCAATCATTTAATTCCTCTGCAGTCGGACCCACAGGGGTCTTGTTTACTTCTGCCCAACTTACACTTCTCTCCGGAGTTTCAATTCCTGACTCAGTTCCCATAGGAATTCTGTTTATCGGACTCTCATTAATTGTCAAATTTTCAGGTGGACTTGACCTAAATGGACCAACAGAATTTTCTTTCTCTCCATTTTCCGGAATTATTCCTTCTCTTACTTTTTGCATACTGGAATTTAATGGAATTGTTAAGGAGTGTTCATTTATCTTTTGATTTTCAAATACTGGGATTACTGGCCCTATAGTTACTGGCACAGTCACAGCTTCCATATTCTTCGTCAGTTCTCTTATCTTTTCAGTCAATTCTCTTGTGGTTCTGGCTAATTCAGCTGTATTACCATTATCATGTTGCACAGTCTGTGGTGCTTCTAGCTTATTTAATGGATTATTTTTCTCAGACAATCGTTCGGGGCTTTGGTTTACTACAGTTCTCATTGGCGGTGCATTTGGTGTCACCACCGCAGAATCCTGTTGATATGGGGGAGGTCTTTTATTTAAAATGTCCTCCAGCAACTCATCCTCTGTGTCGCTATCTCCACACCCATATCTCCCTACTACTGCATGCTTTTTCTCCGTACACTTTTTCCCTGTAAAATCCTCAACTGTTCTGACAGGAAACATGCCATCCGTCACGTTAGCATACCGCCATTGTCTCATCCTATCTTCATGATTCAAACCCCATACTCTTCCATGAACTAAACTAAAATTCTTTGCACCTCTGTGTCTTTCCCTTTCATACATCTCATCTTCCCATTCACCTAAGGCTTCGAACTGTGTCGGTCTAGGTCTCGGTTCAAGTCTCATCATCTTTTCTCTCAAATTTCGAAGTACTGCTGTGCTAAACGAACCATTTTCTGGAAATGCCAATACTCCATCGCCTTGAGTATATTTCGCCCAATTCCCCAACCATATGCAAGTATGATAGCCATATTTCAACATCATGTGAGATGCTGGCGTTTTCGGCGGAGGAAGTACTTCTCCTTCCCTAGTCACAACCTTCTTGTCTTTCTTGAAAAAGTTTTTAAGCTTCGCAAACCATGTCGGTTTCTCTCTACCATACTCATAATAAGCCATATTTCACTGTTCTTTTGCCCAAAACAAATTTACGCAATTCTTCACCACTCTTTTCTTTCTACTGCTCGGTTATTCGGACCTATCCCAGCGCGTCTCACACCAACGCACCAATCCGAAAGCTTTACTTCACTCTCACACTAACCTGTCCCAGCGCGAATCACACTAACGCACCAATCAGGAAGCTCTTCGTTCTTCCACAACTGGCCAATACCAGCGCGGTTTTTGTTGACGTCAGCTCTACTCCCGTTTCTGCTGACCCCTCCTTTACAAAAATTATCGGCACTTTTCTCTAACTTTTCTTTTCAACAAAATCGATTAGTTACAACGAAAAACACATTTCCATTGTCTGTTTCTCTAAACAAAAGAGATAGTTTATTCTAACTTACAAGAATACTGTTTCGTTCGATAAGTGTAGTACTTCTCTCTACCTTACCCTTCTTTCAAGCAAGAAGTAAACCCGTTTCTTTGGGGATAAAACACATGTGGAGACTACACTGCTCCTGAGAATTATGGCCAAAGTTTCACAAGAAAACCTGTTGCTATTTCACTCAATTACAATTCATACGTGAAATTTCCCTATCATAACACAGTCCTGTGTTATCACCAATTTGAAATCAGACAATGTACAATTCCGTGTGACTTCTCTTGCCACACGTGTCCACTTCCTACTTCCCGGAAGCTTCAAAATTCCGACCTACACATAACGTAATACAAACTCAACATAGAGTGTTAGACATGAATTAATCAATAATCACCAAACTAATCTATAGTAACAATAACTCTGCTACCAAGAAATCTGATCCAGCGCGGCTTATATAAATTTCTCCTTAAGACCCTAATCCAGGAAAACACTCATGTCGGTGGGGCCCATGACACCGCATACATACATTCATTCAAATATTCTGGATCAAAACCTCCTAAGGAAAAATGGAGTTGCTGGTTAAGCGGGATACCTTATTAAAACGACAGAATTATACTCTATACATTATATACATAAACTTCGGATCCTGTTGGTTCTAAACATCAAGGCACACCGCTATTCGGTCGATGGACCAACTAGTAGAATTAGTTGATGGTGATTAAGACCAGCTCAATCACAATTAAAACCTTTAACATTTTATAATTCACAATTTTATTTAAAGAACCACAGACTCATTTTAGAGTTAGAATATAATTTTTATCTAAATTTCTTCGAGCAATAAGTAAAATTCTTTTATTAAGTAAAACATTTAGAAAATATCATTAGACATTTAAAGAAAAGATTTTTTAGAAAAATGAAAAGTTATTCATTACCCTCGGCCATGGGGCGATGACAGGAAATGGTTCACCAAAGGAAGATGAACCGCAGATCACAGGATAGGACTCCCAATCTGACTGACTGTCCCGCTAACCTCCTCGGACGCAATCCCTCCTGGGAAATTACCGCAACGGTCTCGTTCCTTCCCCAGTCAAAGTTCAAAGTCCAAAATGACAGTCTCTTGCAGCATCAAAGTGGAAAATGCAAAGCAAGGTATCAAGCATAGCCATAGCATAGCTCTATCCACAACGTAAGAGCAGACTCTCTTATACCCTATTTTCTGGCTCTCTACACTCAAAAGTTACAGTCTTTAGGGGCAAGTATCACACTCATTGGTCCATTGGAGGGGTGGTGATGGTCACCTCATCGCCCTCCTTGTTCGAACCGGTTTGGGGACAATAAAGCATACAATAAGTCTCATGACCGCAGTGTCAAAAGTAGTCCAATTTGTTAATCCATTTTGTAACGATCTTTGTTGGTCACACATTAGTTCATCCATTGTCACTCGGCTTTTTCCCATCCGTTCCCAGGAATATATGCTGAACACTTGGCACGCTCTTCATTGCAGGTCAGATTGGCCTTGACATCTCTCACTCCGAGAACAGGCCGCATACACGTGACTTGAGCTTTCATACTGCGCTTGCGTGGGGGCCATTTTATCTGGCGCACGTCATCTCGTTCTTTCCAGCGGCCATTTTAGAAGCATGGCCTAGCAGGCCCGAACGAAACTAATATAAAGCAAACACAACAAAAATTAAAACATAGAAAATAAGCCTTTCTGTTTACCACCCACCATTCTAAAGACCTGTGTTAGACATTACCTAGCAGAAGCGACATTTAAAGCCATTTTATTTACCATCTGCATTCTTTGCTGCAGTGCAATTTTACTACGCAACATAAATCATGCAATTCACTCTATTTACTACGCAAATCACAATACTTACGTTAATTAGCTTCACATTTGTAAGTAAATTAGATTTTGCACAAATCAGCATGTTGCCCACGTGTACTGTTTAATAAAAGGTGTATTTTGTTGGTTAGTTCATGCATTTCAAACGGTTAGTATCATTAATGGTTATGAGATCATTAATTTTCATGGGGTACAAAAAATATTTTGTTTTCCCCTGCTCCATCAGCATTTACCGATATCTTTGGACGTTCATCACCAATTCCACATTACCATTTCTTGACATGATAGCGAGCACGGTCCAGTGCTCACCGCACGCCACACTTCTGTTTTAAATAAAACACCTGGGAGAAAGTGGAGGCACACCGAATGCGGTTGGTTACTCATGATATCTCTGTGTTGTTATTTTTGTATAGATTTTCCCCTGACGAAGGGCAAGCATTGCCCGAAATGCATTGGGAAATGTGAAACGTTAACACACAAATGCATCTAAGTTGACTTGAATGGACTTTGCGATATGTTTGATTCAATATAGTTTCAACAAATAAAACCTCGTCAACACATATGAAGACTGGAGCACATATCTTTGTTCAAATTCACTTAACAGACTTATTATATCGCTTTTTGCGATTTTGCTCAGCTGTACTCAGGGGGACATATCCTAACCCAGGCAACGCTACCTTACAGTCATTTGTATCCTCCCATGGCTATTGGCCCCTTTACTTCGTTTCTTACACGGTACGTGTTTATTTTAGTATTGTAAGCACTATTTTCTTTATTGAGTTTGTCATTCTTGAGGCACGATGACGTGCTTTGTTTATATTCAGCGCCCTGTGCGCACTTTCACTTTCTAAGCTGCCAGGACAATCGCGACCGCTTGTTATTAATAACTGTGAAAATCTAATCCGTGGTGTCACTGTAACACGGCACATTAACTGAGATGAATGAATAAAGTGCTCTGTACTGGAAAGCAGTGCGCCCGGGATCAGGGCAGGGCTGCGCTGGGAACTCTGCCGGGCTCTGCCATGTGCATCTGACTGAGAGTGGCAGGCCGCTTTCCTTCTCTTGTAGCTGCAGATGGCCACTGACCTCAACCAGCAGGTAATCAGCTGAGTGTCCATGCCACCCAGAGGGGTGGGGGCTGCACGGGCACAGGGAGTCCTGTGTTTTACATTAACATGCAGCGGTCTGAGCAGCTGAGCTTTCACGGGGACCTCACCTGGCAAAATTATAGATTCTGGACTCCGCTTGTAATATTCACTGCGCCGATTTTTCTGGTCCTGTCTCGTCCCCTCTCCCGACACTCCGCACCTTACATGCCTGCTCCGAGGCATCGACATCAGCTTGCCCCTTTTTACATCTCCTCCCCCTCCGTGCTGTGTGTTTGCTCGGACAACACGAAACTTCCTGTGCAGGCTTTTAGTTTTGGCTGCGGTGCCCGGCTCTTGGATATGTGTGTCGGTAAAAAAAAACAAGGTCTTAATATATGGTGTATTTTTATACACTTCATCTTCCGAGGGGGGGGAGGGGGAGACGGGATTATAAAGTGCTAGTAACAGTTCTGACATCTTGAGAGCACAAGCATGGAGGGTCAAGATTATTCGGTAACGTTCGCATGGTTCAAGAGAGAATTCTAATACTTCAAGCAATGTAGTTTAAGTTTTTTTTATTGTATTCCATTTTAGTTTACTTATAACACTCTGGCCTAATTACACTGTTGAACGTTCAGCCAACGGCTAAATCCTCTAAGGTTTCCTCCACAATGGAACTCAGGATCAGATAAAATCCTTTTCTGTGGCATAGTTTGTAGAGTGCTTTTTAGGTCTCGCCTAGGCAGCGCGCATGCGCTGCCCTAGGGGATGACCTTTAGAAATTGGTCAGCTCTTTTTCAGCGCTTGTGCTTGTCGTGGCATCCACCTTGCGGGAGCGAGCAGCGGCGCGCGCGCTAATTGAAAAACATGGATGGTCCGCGCGCCGCTGCTCGCTCTCGCAAGGGGTATGCTAGCACAAGCACGAGTGTTTAGCACGAGTGCTTATTTTTGTTTAGCCTCAGCTTGCTCGCCACCCCTACACCACCTCCCGCCCATTGCTGTCTTTCAGGCTTGTTTTTGTTTAGCCTCAGCTCACTCGCAGTCCTTACACCACCTTCCGCCCATTCCTTTGATGCTTTTTTTTTTTTTTGTTTAGCCTCAGCTTACTCGCCGTCCCTAAACCACCTCCCGCCCATTGTTGTCTTTCATGCTTGGTTTTTTTTCCTCAGCTCGCGTGCCGTCCTACACCACCTCCCGCCCGTTGATGACTTTAATTCTCTGACTTCCTCCGCAGTGGCGAGGGCCAGTGCTTAAAACTCGTTTTTTAGGTCTCGCCTAGGCAGCGCGCATGCGCTGCCCTAGGAGATGACCTTTAGAAATTGGTCAGCTCTTTTTCAGCGCTCGTGCTTGTGCTGGCATCCACCTTGCGGGAGCGAGCAGCAGCGGCGCGCGCGCTAATTGAAAAACACGGATGGTCCGCGCCGCTGCTCGCTTTCGCAAGTGGTATGCTAGCACAAGCACGAGTGTTTAGCACGAGTGCTTATTAGGTCGAGCCTAATCAGCGCGCAAGCGCTGCTTAGGATCTGACCTTTTGGAATCGGTCTGTACTTTTTGGAAAACTCGTGCATGTACTGCACTGTTTCCAATGAGTACTCGTGCATGTAAGGCATTCACCTTGCGGGAGCGAGCAGCTTCGCCATCTGTTTCCAATTATCGCGCCCGCGCTTGTTAATTGGAAACAAATGGCGCTGCAAGGTAGATGCCGTACATGCACGAGTGCTTTCACTTTCTTGCCGGCTCTTTGCTTCGTCCTGCTAATGGCTCCTCCCTCCTGTCGCCTCCCCTGTTCTCACTCCTGTGCTCTTTCTGCTCAGTACCTTTCCTTCCCTCCATCTCTTGCTCTCTCCCTTCCCGCCTCTGCCCCTCTCTCTTCTTTCCTGCAACCTTGCCTGGCTGTCTCCTCTCCCTCCGCACTGGGAGAGGGGTAGTCTACAAGCAAGCGCGTGTAAGTGGTTTCATGTCACAAGCAGGCGCTACACACAACGATTAAATGCGGAATTAAATATAGTTTATCTGTAGCGCTTCGAGGAATGAAGCTCCCAATAGCGATCTATTGCCCCGCAACGCTTTAAAGTGGAGCAGTCTATTCAAACATCCCACCACCCCACCAGCAGTCTATTCAAACATCCCACCACCATGCTCCTCTTCCCTCGCCCCCTTACACTTCCCTTTAGTGCTCGTCTTTTCCTTTCTGCTCCTGTCCCTTTGTAGTGCTTTGAAACCCCCTAGTGTCACATGCGCTAGACAAGCATCTTCCTCCTACATAAATGTTCCCCTAACATCATTCTTTCGTTTCCAGCGTCCCCGCCTTCCCTCACAAACGCAAACACCATATCTTATGTGACCTATCGTGACATGAATTGAGATGTGTTGCCCACCTTTCTCCACCACTTCTCACCTACTTTGCAGGGTGACGCAGTGCCCCGCCTCGGTGGCCGCAGCTTCTGAGATGTCATCAGTCGATCAACAGTCTTTTCCTCCCTCTGGCGCTTCAAAAGTTGTCTCACAAGGCTGGTTGTCCAGCCCTGTGATAATCCCTAGGCAGATACATATATTATCACCACAGTTGTTATGGACGGAGTGCATAACTGGGCGGGGCTACACACATGGAAGGGTTCTGTGACCAGAGGTCCTCCCGTCCCTAGACGCCAGGGGCTCTCGGCCTGCACTTTGAGACAGTTGCCGGACTCTCTCCGGTTTGTAAACTTTGTCCTCTGTCTCTGCAGTTCGAGGCACGCGCCTAGCGCAGAGAGGAGTCTGTCGATTTCTGGAGATGGACTCGATTTTATGTATCCATGGAATTGTTGCAATATACATATGGGTCGACCAGATGCCTTCATCGCATTTGAGATATGTGGGAGCTTTCATGGCTGATCTAGACGGGACCAGCACCTTCAGACCCCCTATGGTTTTGGGGTGCATGTGCAACCAGTCCAGATGTTAGGGTGAGCACCTAACTTTAGATCATGACAGAAACTGTCTCCAGTCCGGAACATTTCACCTACTAATCACCGATTACAGATGTGTTCAAAGCATCCGGTTGTCATCGTCTGCAGCCCCACCCTGACTCAACCCTGCTTCCAGTGATGGCCAGGGCCCTCAGGTGGCTGGGATGGCCTGCCGCACAGCTCTCCGACTTTACTAGTTAAAGTGCTGGTGCTTATGGCTTCTAAGGTGACCCTTTCCCGCTAGTCGCACACGGGACAGCCCTCAGCTTGGCTCAGCCCATGTCTGGCTCCAGGGCAGCACCACAGGACAGGCTGCTGTGTCTTCAGCATCACATTGCTGCAGATACTTCAGATGCGTCTGCACATGTATTTCTGTTGTCCGGAGATGCTTTATGGATGGTCGCCAGCCCTCTGGTTATGGTAAAGAGGGAGCCTGTTCATTGTCTCCAGAAGTGTGCGACTCATTTCTATAATTGAAGCCTCTGGAGCACACTAGCAGTGCTGGGTGCCGCGAGCTACGAGCTCACAAAGTTCCTGCATATTAGGTGTTACGTTAGTGTTCTTGGCTGCAGGTCTGTTGGTCTTTGCGAGTAGAGATGTCCAAGTGTGTTTTTTTCTTTCTTTTTTTTATAGCATATTTGCATGTTTTTTTTCCAGTGTCCATCCTCCTGTGTATGTATGTGCTGCATAGCTATACACTTAAAAGATCCCAAAGGCGAGACCTATTGGCTATGCCAATGCTTGTTATACTTGGTTGTTCGAGTGGCATTAGGTTGTGTTTAGTCGGCCTTGGGCACATGTTTGTTCAGCAATTCACATGCTCCATTTTCGTGTTTAAAGCCTTCAATAAACGGCAGCGGGCACTTTCAACTTTATTTTTTGTGTAGGCAACCTCCTACGCTGTTCCTGGCTTTGTACGTCATTTCACCTGTTGGCAATTAATAACAACTTTTCATAGTCTTCACCATCTGTTTTTCACAGGTGAATCTCGTTACTCATTTCATTTACTCAGGATCTCGTTTCAGGCAACAACCTGCATTGAATCAAGCAGGAGAAAGCTCTGTTTCCATTTCACGTGTATGTGATTCCATACTCAATACTGTGTCTTTGTAATTTCACCTCCAAATGCTTTTTGAGAAATGAGTTCCCCTTTATCCTTATACACATTAATTTCCTCCCTCTTAAAGTAGAACGATATTACAGTTCAGTACTAAGGAACTTTAAAAGAAGATTATTCTTTTTGTTTTAATAGGGTCGTTCAACTGAACATGTCTTTTTGTTTTTGGCTTCCAACAGTCAAAGGAGCGCTCCTACCCCGAGATTAAAGGGGCTGTAAAATGCAGACATTCCTCAGCCCTCTGATTCAGCAGCACTTATAAATGTGCAATACACCCACGGAGAGGCTGGCTTTTACGTGCACACATGCTACCTTCTTGTACCACCTCATGCTGTGCACTGGTCCACCTCTCGCCTCCCCCTCTGGGTGCCCCCACCCACTCGTCCGTCTCTCACTATCGTAATCTCTCATACCTCTCATGCACTCTTCCTCCCTCTCACATTGGTTCACTTCATATCTTCAAGCACAGTTTCTTTCCTGTGCCTTTTCAAGATTTCTGTCCCTCAAACCCATGCTCTCCTCCTTTTTTTGGGATGTCTTCTGCATACACAGGCTCATCCTATTTATGTGTCTGTGGCCTGCTCTCTCCATCTTTCTCTCTTTCTCACACACTCTTTCTGCTCCTCTGTACGGAGTTCATTCACCACTTCATGCACAAAGTACCTACCCTCTCCATCTCCCTTTCTATCGATTCTGTACAGCCCTCAACCCTACATATCACACAATTCCATCCCACACAATTAACAATTCAAACTCAAACCACATAATTCCACTCCAAGCCACATACATCCACTCCAAACCAAAAGACATGGTAAAAAGACTGTCATTTGCAACGCCAATAGCTCTAACTCTCCTAAATGTGAGACCTATTGCATTGCAAATGCTTGTTTAATGTTTATAGGTCCACCGGGATTGATACCTCCTTCTGGGATTCACTCTCATCCAAACTAATGTCTGTAATACACGCCAAATTAGTTTTTGGGGGTGACTGCAACAAGCTCATGTATCCCTTTCTAGATCAAAAATCTGCATTTATCCCTAACAATACGCAAAAGGCCTTTTACAGAACGATAACACAGAGGACTAGTTGACGCTTGGTGTCTTTATAACCCTGACCTTTTAGAATACTCTTTTTTTTCTCCTACCCATCATTCTTTCTCTACAATCTATTATATGTTTTTGGATAAGAGCAATTCACAATATCTCATACACGCTGAATTAGGCCCCATTCTTGTCTTTGACCATGCCTCGGTGATTACTGATTTAGAACCCACCCAATCTTCCACTTGCTCTAACAGATGGCGCTTCAACAATTGGCTGTTGCAAAATCAGCAGCCTGTCACGAGTTTTGAGAAATTCATTACTGATTTTTTTTTTTGGGACAATATTAGACCAGATTTCAAGTTTCACCATGTTTGGGACTCTTTTAAAGCTACAGCGAGAGGTTATATCATAAATTATGTATCGGAGGAAAAAAACGGCTGCTGCCAGGGAATCTTCCACTCTTTTACAGCATATAAAGAAACCAGAACATGCATACTACTCTTCGTCTCACTAAGATGTTTTAGACCAACTTATTCAATCCAAACTTGATTTCAATAGATCTTCCATCACTAATGCTAACAATGCTCTTCTAAAAAATCAACTTAAAGTAGTTAGTGCCTCTAACAAAGGAGGTAAGATGCTGGCCAACTATTTAAAAGTTACAAAACAGATCTAGGATAGAGGTCATACATAACGCCTCCGGTACTAATTTGTTTAAAGATCAGGAAATTATGACCAGTTTTGCAAACTTCTACACTAATCTTTACACTCAGGACACTTTACCCTCTGAGGATTCCTTGGAATCCTTCTTCAAAACGATTCCTAAACCACAAGCCCCACAGGTTGCATTCTCCCCACTAGAAGTAGATATTTATCTTGCTGAAAAACGTACGGCCATCTCTAAACTCCCAAAGGATAAAGCTCCGGGCCCAGATGGCTGAACGGTTGAATTCTACTCTAAATTCTCTTCTCTTTTGGTTCGTCACATGCTCTCTTTTTTTCAACATATTTTATCTATTGACCCGATGGTTGGCTCGTTTACAGAAGCCATGATTTGTTTAATCCCTAAGAAAGGCAAAGACTTGGCAGAATGTAAAAACTATAAACCCATTTATGCCCTTATCAACACGGACTGTAAACATTTCTCAAATATTTTGGGACTCGGAGCTAATGATTTAATACCTTCTTAAGTTGGAATCGAACAGTCCGGTTTTGTTAAGGTTGTAATATCTCTGATAATTCTTGCACATTCTGAAATATTATTCATGGAGCTAACAAAAGTAAAATACTGATGGCCGCTATCACCTTGGATGCAGAAAAAGCTTTTGACCGTGTCAACTGGGATTTCCTTTTTGAGCTCTCAAGTGGCACGGCTTAGGCCCTAAATTTTTGCAGTATATTAAAACTTTATATTCTTTTCCCTCTACTTCCGTCATTACTAATTGTTTCCAGTCTGCATATTTTACCCTCACTTGAGGCCCCAGACAAGGCGGCCTCCTTTCCCCATTACTGTTTATCCTTGCTTTAGAACCATTTTTAGAATCCCTACGTCTTTCCCACTCCCTCATTGGCTATACCCATAAACATTTGCATATTACATTTACAGCTTATGCGGATGACATATTACTATGTTTCTGACACTTCCACCTCTATCGCAGAGTTCTTTCGAGTTTTGTCCCACTACTTTTCGGTTTCCGGGTATCGACTTAACATAGACAAATCTGAAGTTATGCCTCTAAATAATTTTTTTCTTAGGGATATGTTTCAAGATACTGATTTCTTATGGAATTCCTCTAGGATTCAAACTTAGGAATTCTTTATCATCCATCCCTTAAAGAAACACTTAACACCAATATAGAAGCTCTAAGACTTAAAATTACTACCCTTTCTGCCAAATGATCCCCTCTTTGTCTTTTCCGGTGGTGCAGATTAGCCACTATTAAAATGGTGTTTTTGCCTGTTATTAACTTTTATTTACAAATGCTCCCTCTTCAGCTTTATCATATCTTCTTCCTCTCCATTGATAGTTTTCTATCTAAGTTCTTATGGAACAAGCGTCCGGCCCCAATTTTTTCATCCAAACTCAAGAAGCCGAAAATAAAGGGTGGCGTTAACTTTCCTGACTTCTCACAATATCATTCGGCCTTTGTCCTCAAGCAGAATTGGTCCTCTCTAGGTATTTCCAATCCTTCTCTTCCCCTCTTTGGCGATCTCTCAAATTTCCTCTCCTTTCTCCCTTTTATTCTCTCCAATGTATCCTTATCTCTCAAATACTTCAGCATTTGTCTTCCCCTTTATTAAATGATTCTAATTACATTGCTAAAAAGTTCATCTCCCAGATATATCCTCCCTCTCAACAATTGTTTTTATCCCCCATTTGGTACAATGGTACAATCACCATATCTAACAAAGTTCTTAACTGGCCATTCCGGCTCACCTCTGGTATTACATCTATTTTCCAAATCACTTCTAAAGAGTTTATCTCCTTTGAGGAACTACGTAGCCATTTTCATATTGCTCTCTCTCATTGACACAAATATTCTCTGCTCTTGGACATTCTTCGTCAAAACAATACTGAACCCTCTTCCACCTCAGTTCAATCTCTTGGTGATCGCACACCTCCTCATGACTTTTCTCCAGAAGTTAAAGCTGCTTTAATATATAAACAGCTTACTTTCCCAGATCCAGACCAGGCCAAAACTGAACTTGCCTGGGAACATGACTTCCAGTCTACTTTTTCAATTAATTTATGGAACAAATTGTGCTGAAGATACATTATACTTCCCGTTCAGCCAGCACTACTCAGATCATGTTTTTTTTCTACAACAGGTTGTTTCTAACTCCTTCCATTTTGTTCAAAATGAAACTATTGCTTGATAACGACTGTTTGTCTTGTGCTCCTCTAACAGTGACCTTCTTCATATGTTCTTCCTTTGTACCAAGCTCTCAACCTTTTGGCATCAAGTTTGGCGAAAGATTTCTCAAATATGCTTTGTCTCGTCTCCGTTCCACATAGTTATTCTGTTCCTCGGCAGTTGTTCGGACATATGGTTAGGCGACAAGACCAAAGGTATGTTAGTGGCTCTTCTACAGGCAGTTGCCTTTCAGGTTACTTCTAATTGGAAAGATTTTGACAAGGATTCTTACTTAGCATGGTGGAACTTGATATGTCAATCAGATTGGATACCTCTCACTTTTCCTCATTACAGACAGCTACTAAGAGATCTGATATGACTTCCCTTGACATCATACCTTTCATGCCCTTTCTCTGCTTATGCGAAAACTAATTGATGTCTCCAAACCTCCTTGAATTAAAAAAAATTCTGGATCCCCCCCTTCAGTTATCTCCTATCTCACTACATATTCTTCTGTACACCTCTTACTCTTACATTGCTTTCATTTTCTTGCCATCCTCCTTTTTCTTATTTCTTTATCAGGCTCTATATTATATAGTTTCTCGCTCTCCTTTTTCTCTCTACCCTTTTTTTCTTTCCTCTTTTCTTTTTATTAAAAAAGCAAAATTGATAAAATGCTATTAGTGTTAAGATGCAAAAATGTTTCCTTATTTTCTTTCTGAGATTTGTCTTATCTTATATAGCCTCTGTAATTATATTGTATGCATACTGTGGTTTTCCTCCATTACTGATTCTGCTTTCTATATGACATATCTCATTCTTAAGATTATTTACATATTTTGCTGCATTACCCTTTGCTTATTTTCCAATAAAGCATTATTAAACTTTAAAAAAAGGATTTGTAGAGCGTGGCTGCTTCACCCTTGAGGGTCTCGAGGTGCTGGGCTGCATGTAGCAATACTCATACCTGAAGAGTGAGCGCAAATAAATCAAAATGTGGCCCTACTTTGTACCAGATTATATATAACAAACAGAGAAACAGAATATTACAGTTCACGCGTTTAGGGTAAATTAACTTGGAGGCTAGTGGAAAAATAATGCTTCAGAAGCTGAATGCTTATAGCTGAAAAATATTTAAATAGTTGCGAGTATGAGCAAAGTTTTTACAATGACTGCAGGTTGAAAAGCTGCCATTCGTTACGCAGGGTTGCATTGTTTTGGAGCATTAGAACCAATGTCTACAAGACCAGGAGGTTCTTAACCACTAGCGTGCCTTCAATTTGTGTTTTGAAAGTCAACTTGTTTTACCTTTTTATCATCTGTTATTTGCAGTTATGTAAAGTTTTGTAGATTGTTTTATTTGTATGACACAAAAAAGTGCTATGATGCAGCCAGCAAAGGCTGCTTCATAGCACTTTTTAGGTCTCGCCTGAGCCAGCGCATGCGCTGCGAGACATTTTGTAAGTGGGGTTTTCAAAGTGCTACCCCACACGCTTTTGCTGGCCCAGCGCTTGCGTGCACGCAAGCGTGCACGCGCGCAGCCGCCAGCTTTCAGCGCCTGAGGCCATCTGGAGCGCGATCGCTTTCACATTCGCGGCCGAGCGGCCAATGCTTTTTCTGATTGACTTTCACAATCCCAACTACACGGGGTTTGTGGGCCGGGAGTTAAACGATCATTTCCAGGCTGTTTAGAGCCCACAGCCTTCTTGCAAGTCCCAGGATAGGAGCACCCCCCACCCTCCAACACCTTCCCTGCATTCGCTCTTTCGCTCCATCCTTCGCAGTTTAAAATGTATTTATTTATGCGTTTATATAGCGCGAACTTTGCCCTAAGGCGTCAGAGTGCTTTACAATAGGACCAGTTACATTACTTAAGGACTTCAGAGTACACGAGTTACATAAAAGATAAAAACTCTATTTCTCTCTCTCTTCCCCTCGTCCTTCACGATCTCAACAGCCTCTCTCAGTATCCCTCACATTTACCTCACTACTCCCACCCCACACACTCCCGCCCGCTTCTCCCCATCCCTTTCACCTTCAGCACTCCTCCCCTCTCTTACAGTCTCACCCCTCCCTCCCCATCTCCCACTCTCTCGTCCCCTGTTCTATAAACCGGTCGCTCCCGCCCCTCCCTGTCTGGCATTTGTTTGCTCACTGGGGCAGGTGCCTTGTCTTCTCCTCCCAGTCATATGTCTCCTGCGCTTTGAAGTCTAGGTAGGCGCTGCGGGGAGGAGCTTTGGGCCTGGTAGATAATGAGGTAAAGGGTAATCTCCCCTATGAGATGCACGCTTACATGTCACTTTTCAGTGCCCCAAGCATCACCTAGCATTTGATTTATACTGATATATTTGAGTCACACTTAGATGCCACAGCGGTGTTTTATTCCTCTTAGGGTGTCCATACACTGGCTTTCCTGTATCATGTCCTTATATAGGCACAATTCGCCATGCCCTTATATAGGCATAAAATCCCAGTCCTTATTTAGGCATTAAACCGTGCACTCCAAATACAGGCATGGTCTCAGACATCCGTCCACCCTAACGTCACAACGAGTTCTTGAAGAACAGACCCTTAGGCTTCGGGAATTTCCCTAGCACAGGACTATTGATTTCTTCAAGGACTCCTCTATTATGCATGAACCATTATACCTTAGGGGTTCATTCATGACGTCTTCCGCTGTCCGATTCATGTCAATGCTAACATTCTGAGGTACCTCTCAGGTATAAATATACCTTCCCTAGCCCTTGTAAACTAGAGGAGACCTCGACTTCAGAGGAGCCCGTTTCCCGGCCTGACGCACTGCGAAGACGCTGTCATCCCTGCACGCAGAGAGTCCAGCTTCCAGTGATCTGACTTCCCTTGCGGGGTGTTGGAGTTCGAGTCTGGCAAAGAGATTCCTACCTCTCTCATTCTTAAGGTATTGAGCGGACTAGAACCTAGAGGGACTCTTGGCATACTAGGCATACTAGACTTAACATACTCTTAGTATACCATAGTAAGGAATACTTCACCTACTTCATACCTCTCCCTACACCTAGGTTAGGTACATTGGGGTAGAACTAGTTTAGCAACGCATCGTATGAGTACTCGCATTTTTAGTCTGTTATTTATGTGAATGAATATCTGCTAAAAGATAATGCTATCGCAGTATTATTTATTTCTACTGCTTACGCTGTACATTATTTATCTTGCATACTGTCTTGTGATCGTAACAGCACATATTACTTACACGAGAAACAAGACTGTTCAATAAATCTTTTATTGAAACGCCCGTCTATTTCTTTCTGTGTAACTTTGAGGAAAACTAAGCATGCACGATTGAGCTGAGTGAAATAGTTATCTATTGTTTCCACGACTCTGGGACACGTTCGGATTCTAAAGGGAAACAAAGTTGTCATGTTTTGCGGCTGCCAGAAACTACTCCCTTCTTGTCGTCAAGGAGTTTCTAGTGGCCTCTGAGCTAGCTGGCACAAGTAATTACGTTTAATATACTCGATAAGGACATACTGACCTTAGTCCTATGTCAAACCTATAGGGGATATTATTCCAATGCGCAGAGCCTATTAGGGAAATAGGAGCTACACTACATGGCGCCCGTTTGGTAAGGCGGTAATTTAACGCTAGATACTGAGTAACTCAGCCGTGCTTTTTCTCTCAGAGACCCCTACCCATATACTCCAACAGACGTCTGGAGTGGGCAGGGTTAAGTATCCACCACGGCTACATAGGGAAACACCTTATATATTAGCTGTTTGGTTTGCTCAACGTTGAAGGATACACTGTTCCAAAATATTGTGCACCTTATCTTTGTTTCCTTGAAACTTGTTCTACATTTTTCAAACAATAAAATGCCTGACTCCGACAATGAAACCGGAAACGGTGGAGCTGCGGCTGATCCAGCCCAAGCAGCAGTTTTTAACATTACCGGTTTAAATGAAACCGAGGAGGGTGTTATAGACATCGCTCCAAACTTAAGAAGAGCCATTACTCTAAAACTTATAAAACATGGCCTACCACCAAGAGGCGGTAGAGCAGTTTTCGTGATAGAGGCACACGAATCCTTTCAGACAGAGGTATTCTATTCATGGGTAATATTTCCTGAATCCAATCCAGTTACAAAACTGTTTCACTTCTACAAAGAAGATGATCCACCAGAGGAATATATTCCTTTCGAGGATATTGAAATTCCTCTAACATACCAGGAGCATCAGCTCTGGTTTAAAGGCGCCCTAAAACATCACAAAAACATTACCATGCTTGGTCCACTAGGTAGACCAGGAGCAACATGGCCGATTCTAGCCGGCTACACACCTCATCCTGACATTGAAGAGATGTCAGACGAGGAATTACTTACTCAACTCACAGAGTTAATAAAAATCTACAGACAACTAGTCCAATATGTCATGCGGACTTTCACAGTCCAACCACCATTGACACTTCCAAATCCAACTCCTCACCAGGGGAATACACTAAAAATTACACCACAGACTCTATACGCAGTCATGGGTAAAATGCCCACAAAACGTGAGCAAATTCCATTCTGGATAGCTCAAAAAATTACTCCAATCGAAGCAGTATTTCCGAATACTAGCCCGTATGAGAAACACAGAATCCTAACAATCAGTTTATCGATGGGGATCACACCACAACTGGAAGACTGCACCACTTGGGGCTCAGTCTTTGCTGCCATCTATACTAAAACACATGGTATTCCGTCAATTGCGGTAATCCCAGATGTCCTGAAACAATTCAAAATGAATACGGGGCAGAGCCTGCTTTAAATTTAGGTATGAAATTACTGAAAAATTTCGACCAGGTCTCAACAATAATATTATCTAATATTAAAGGGGCGGCAGCAGCAGTGGCGATCCACCAACGATTAAGGGAATTCGATGTTACAGAACATCAAACTGAGCTACCCAGAATTATAGAACAATCATATGCAGAATTAGGCAGAGATAGTTGGGGTGGAAGACCAGTGAAACCAAAACTATCTGAAAGTCCTGAGAAGGACTCTATTAAACAAACTCCTACATCTTCTAAAAAGAAGTGGGAGTCTACTAAACAAAAATCAAACTAGAAACGTTCTCAATCCCGAGGTAGGTCTCCTCAAAAGGAGCCCTCTGAAAGGAGGTATAACCTCAGGAATAGGGATAATTTAAGAAAACCTGACAGGTATCAAGACACTGATACACGTTCCTCTCGTCCCTTTCAGATCTCATCACAGACTTCGGAAAGAAGAGGACGATCAGAACAGAGAAGAACGCGTGAAATCCAAAGAAGAAAAACATGCTACAAAAAACAAAACAAAACCTCAATTCTCCAAAAGAAAGTAGCAGGTCTGAAGATCAGACATGCCGAGAATACTGAGAACACAACTCAAGAACGGAGAATGGGCTCAGACAATGCTGGACAGTGCAGCAGAAGTCACAATAGTTCGCCAGAACCTGAAGGAACTTCTGGAGATAGTGGACTTGAATGAGTACATTACAGTTGAGACTGTAGACACCAGGGTTAGTACTCCACAAAGGTTATATGAAATAACACTCCGGATGGAGGGAGACAAACCTAGACAGGTGAAAGCACTTTTTTGGGAAAGACTATCAAGGGGCTATGACATACTCCTAGCAGAAAAAGACTGGCCACCACAATTTGTCAGGGAGTGCCCACACGGCGAGGACATTATTATGCCTGCCTTCTCCAACCATATTCCAATTCACCTAAAATATACTTATGCCAGGAAATGGGCAGTAGCCCAGGCCCCAGCATTATATAAAAATCATGTAGGATGGGATGAGGACTCACCTCACCATAAAATACATCTGAAACATGAACCAACTGAACAAAGGCAGTATCCAATAAAGCAACAAGCTAAAAAACAGGTCAGGGAGATCTTAGATCAACTTGAATACCAAGGGGTGATTGAAACATGCACCTCCTCAATGAACAATCCTTTGTTTCCTGTCTCCAAACCAGACAATACATATCGTCTAGTTTTGGATTACAGACATCTAAACACTTGTTCTAAAACTTTTGCAGTGCAAAATGCACCTAGCACAGCATTAATGAATAACATTGTGCGTAAAAAATATAAAACAACATTAGACATCTCAAATGGTTTCTTTTGTCAAAACATAGCACCTGAAAGCAGGTACTTAACAGCATTCTCCATAATGGGGACCCAGCGTCACTTTTGTCGACTCCCACAAGGGTTCAAGAACAGCCCAGGTTTATTCTCAGCGAGGGTAACGGAGTTACTACAAATTTATGACAATGAGGCATTGTCCTATGTCGATGACATCTATCTGACGGACGATGACCTGGACAAACACTTGAACAGGGTAAGCACCATTATACTGGGCTTCGCCTCTGAGGGCTACAAGTTCAACTTTAAAAAGTCCCGAATTGCCCATCTCAATGTCCTATTTCTAGGATATGAGCTTTCAAGTGAAGGCAAGAGCTTGGCAGCTAACTTTCTGGAAAAGTGTGCGCTGCTCCAACCTCCAAAAACGCAAAAAAACTTACAATCCATCCTGGGTTTCCTAAACTTTGGAAGAACATACATTCTAAATTACGCAGAAAGGGTTAAACCTCTCTACGCATTAATCAAACCTGATTTTTCAATCAAAAATTGGACAAACGAACACACAGAAATCTTGCGTTCACTCCAGGCTAACATGTTAGCAACAAATCACTTACAAACACGCGTAAGTCAACGAAACCTGGTGATCCGAATAGTTTCGGGTCAATGCGGATTCACCTACTTAACCTTCAATGAGGGTGAGAAAATACCAATCGCATACAAGTCTCATTTGTACACACAAGCGGAAATGCGCTTCAGTTCAACTGAAAAAATTCTGACAGCAGTTCAAACCGCTGTAGCAAAAGAAAGAGCCTTAGCCCAAGGGAAACGCATTATTGTCGTAACCCCAGTACCAGCTTTAGAAGCGGTCACAAAAGCAAGCATTCCGAATGCTAAAGCATTCCATCCAAGATGGATACAATGGGTTAATTCTCTTGCTGCCACAGATGTTGAATATGTTTTTGATCCTGATTTAAAAACACAAGCATTCCTGCAATATGAACAAGAATGTCCTCTGCCTACTAAAATTCTGCCTCTCGATCAGTACGAATTCATAATTTACACTGACGGATCCGCACAGCCCGCAACAGGGAGTAAGCAAGCTTACAGTGCAGCGTGTGCAATCGTTAAAGGTCGCATGCGAGATGGTACCTTCAGACCTATGGTCACAAAAACTCAATCTCTAGGAGATTGTACAGCTCAGCGAGCTGAACTACAAGCATTCAAACTGGCACTTGAAAGTACAGATCGAGAATTCCCCACACTGATAGTGTGCGATTCCTTTTACTGTGTTCAGTCGTATAATGACTATATACAAAACTGGCTTGAAAATAGTTTCAAAGATGCGAAAGGCGGCACAATAAAGCATAAAACGCTTTGGGAACAAGTAGTTCAGTTGAAAAACAAACTACCAAAGGCTCACGTGATCCACACACTGAGTCATCAACGTGATGGCGTTCACGTTGCAGGGAATTCATTGGCTGACGAAGCCGCAAAGGGGGCTTTTCAGACGGCTTCCGTAGCTGCGATCACTCGTTCAAAAACAAAAATAGACGGTGAGATAATGTTGGCTGTCAATGCTTCAAGCAAGGGCAGCAGTGCAGAGTTACCAAAAAAGTTTCCACTCAAGTACTCTTATGTAATTGATGCGAACAACGTTCCTTTGCTCGAATCCCTGGAGTGGGGGATAGGGTAATCCCAAACATGGAACGTAGAGCAGCCTTGATTTATGAAACACATTTGGGGGAGGGTCTGTCACATCAAGGGATCTCTAAAACAATTTTGACGTTAAAAGAGATGTACTGGTGGCCTGAATGAATACAGAAATTCACATATTCATCAACAACTGTTTAGACTGTAAATTACAGCGAGAGAGCCACCAGACACCATGCTGCGAATGCGGCAACCCAGTACAGACACCACTGTTAGACAGCATTAGACTATCTACGCGCCTACGTCCTACTGGACAAGGGCAATCCCACAAATACTGAATCAAGGTTCCTATGGATATGGACTCATCGCTCGGCTGACGCTCGAACTGTTATAAAAGATGTGCGAGTCTTTATCGGCACATACGCAATAGGCACGCTACATTCTGACCAGGGCCCTGCGTTTAGCTCTCGGGCTTACAAAGAAGCCATGGCCAGTCTGGGCATTGCATTGCGGTACTCCTCTCCATTCCATCCCGAGGGAAATTCGGTTGTGGAAAGGAAAAACCGGGACATAAAGCAGTCTATAACAGCTAGGGTATTAGGTTCGGGTGATGGGTGGGTCAAAAATCTTAATGGGGTCCAACGCTCATTGAATAATCTGCCAAGAAGTTCTCTAGGGGGATTCTCTCCATACGAGGTCCTATTTGGGACAAGAATGTGGGTACCAGATCTCGATGACGTAGGCCCAGTGGTGGAAAATAAAACATTTGATATCAAAGATCGTTTGGCTGTTTTACAGGAACTGAATGAGGTAAGAACGAAACAAAGCAACGTATCCCTACAGCCAACCACCACTGGGGAAAAAACGGCAGTCCCAGCAAGGCCTGTCTGGATTCCAAAAGTTGGGGATCTAGTCAGAGAAAAAATTGCGGACAAGAAGGAATTTGGACCTTCTTACAGACAACCCGTACCTGTCCTAGCAGTTCAAGGAACAAGAACAGTACTTCTGCCGCCCCTTGCTGGAAGAAAGGAGAAAAGATTTGTGTCCATCGACCTCATCAAACCAGAGTATGTGGCCAATACTAAATAGTAGGCCTCGTGGACTCAGACCTAGTAGCAGACGCACTCCTCTCGCTACTATCCAAGAGGTTCAGACTGAAAGACTGATAACAATCGAGAATTCAGCTGTAATGTGAAAGGCAGCGAGTCTTCTAAGACCCTCAATGCTGCCCGGTGCAGGGTTCCACCTCTAATTCACTTTGGGTTCGCTATCAAAATAATGAGGCAAGCGCTGGAAACTGGAAGACAAGAAAAAGGTTTATTTCTCATGAGGAGATCACGTCAACTGCAGACACCGGGATGTCTGAGGGAAGTGTTCTGCTGATACTCCTTTGGCTCTTCCTTTTATACAGGTTTGACACAATGCATTTGTTTCATTACCATGGTTACACAAGCTTGGGGTCCCCGCCCCGGGCAGGTTGTCACACAAGCCCAACAGTAATTCTCTTCCCACCCAGGACAAACAGACAATCTTATCTTGCAGCTGGACCTTGCTTCAGGGTCTAAAACATGTGAGACCGGCCAGATCTAAGAGTCCGTTCTGTTGATAAAAACAGGTCCCGTTGTTGGTAACAACAAGTCTTGCTGTTTGCAGTGCAATAAATCATGTTGCAAGAGTCTTTTTGGTGTTTGGAACCTGTTTGTGTAACTAGGTGCAGTGAGGGGTAGAGTGTCCAAAGGTTTGCCTGAAAACAGAGATGAGAGGAAAACGAGTTTGTGGCAGCAAGTGGCGCTGAGGTTTGTTGTGGCAATAGTTTATAGCCCCCAGCACACATACCAGGTCGGTCAGAGGGATGCTAGTAAGGGCAGGGTGAAACAAAGGTGACCAACAGAGTACAAAATGGCTGTGATAGATTAAAATGACTGCAACTTATGTGCACATAGAATTCCACCAGACAAGATGGCGCAGGTAATGTTCATGATTAGCGTTTTGCTTTTAACAGTGGCCCCTTTGAACATAACTAGCCAGCTTGTCAGTCTTTTTCGATCTCCATAATGTCCCGTATCTCTTGATCATACATTACTCTCATTTTTGTTAGCTGAGTGTCAATAGTCTTAGGGTGCAAGGTAGTTATGCAAAGAGAACACAAAGGTGGTATACAGTGTATACCCAAACAACAACCACATATTGTCAATACTGGGACCAAGAGAATCATTGATATTTTCCAACCCCACTCCTTCAAGATGCCCCAAAGCCAACTTCCAATTGTCCAAGTCTCTGATCCTTGATGAATTTCTGAAGATAGTCTATGGAGATGTTCGATTGCTTCATAGACAGAAGGTGAATTATCATGAATGTATACACAGCAGCTGGCACCGATGATGCGGCATGCTCCTCCACGGTCCGCTAGTACCACGTCCAGGACCATGCGATTTTGCAGGGTAACCAGACGGATCGCTTGGAGCTCAGCAGTGTTGTTGGTGAGGATGCCAGCAGTGACGTTCAGGGCGGTCTCTACCGCTTGGGACAGATGTCTGATGGCTCGGCTGTTTGCCATCGGACCCCATAGCGGGACGAGCCCTTTGCTGCGTCGAGGAACTGTGATGAGGCAGAGTCTGCTTGATCAATGTCTTTAGAACGCTTTTCTCGATGATGCTCTGCAGGGGCTGTGTAGGTTGGTGGCAAAACAAAGGCGATGTAGCACGTGCCCCCCAGTTTCTTGGGAGCCAGGTGTAGGCTTTGGTTCCACAAACAAAGTACATATTGGGTGATGCAACAAGCGCTGGGGGTTGGCAGTGTTCAAAGTCCTTACAATGCTACAGGTGCTGTGACCCACATTCTTAGTCCCACGGCCTTCAATGCATACAAAGCCAGAGACGTTCACCACAGATAGGGCCACAGTCAGTGTTGCAGCAGTTCTTTTCTTCAGGTAGGAAAATGTGGCTCTGTTAGGATTATTGAACACTTGCATTTCCACTCGTTCTTTGGAGGGGACATTAATCTGGAATGTCGCATTGAAGGTGTGAGGGCAGAAGGGGGCGGCTGTCCTTCCTGTTTTGTTTCACCAGAACTCGTTGTAGAACTGGGCGATTGTTCCGTCGGAAGTGGCATTGTCTTTGTAACTTTCTTGTAGGAGCATCATCCAGGCAAGGCAAGATCCGTGAATAGAAAAGGGCGAAGGGATGAAAGGGATGGAATGTTCAGTGGCATGTGGTAACAGCCCACAGACCCAACAGTTGGTAGCATTGGTGGCAAGATTGTGCTGGTGCAACATCTGCACGAAAGAATTATTCCAGAATTCTTTGCGTCATTCTCGGAGATGTGGCGGTAGTGATACCAGGTAGTGTTCTTTCTTGGTGGTTGGTTGCATGGTGGGTGACAATGTTCTGTATGCAGGTGCATTCTCTTCAATGATCCAGAGTGCGACCATTAGCAGGAGACAGGTGAGAAATGCGGCTACAAGTGCAATTGTCTTTGTGCTGTGCAGGTTAGCAGTCTTGGTGTCTTTGCGGTGGTTTTGCAGGTGTTCAGTTTCTTCCATCATCTTCGAGGAGCTCAACAACTGTAGGACCACAGACTTTTGTCTGGCGCTTTCCTGGTAGCGTTGTTTGACTGTGCTACCGATCTGAGGCCTTGACTTAGTTAGTGGCCTGGTCGTTGGAGCTCCCTCCTTTCGTCGATCTTAGGTTGTACCCTTTCCTGGATGGCAACGTGGGGTCGGGAAATTCTGATAGTTCGAGAGTGTCTTCTTGTGGGAAGCAACTCAGAGCTGGTCGGTCTCTCGCGAGTACTTCCTCTTGCACCTCCACCCCTTCACAGGTTGCCAGGGTTGGAGGGACTCGTTTGCAGTGGTGGGCATGCAGCCAGTTTCGTTTTCCTTCCACTCGGAGGGCAGTTCGGGTGGTGATCAGGACTTGCCAGGGGCCCGTCCACCTAGGCTCCAGATTCTTCGTTCTTTGGAAGTTGCGAATCAATACATGGTCGCCTGGCTTTATTTCATGTCCCGGGCCCCTGGATACGTCAGGCAAGGCTTGCTGCACCTGTTGGTGGATAATTGTTAGCTCGTTTGTCAACTTATGCAAGTAATCCGACATTAATATGTTCGGGACATCGTTAATGGAGGTGGGTCTTGGTGCCGCCCAAATGCTCATAGGCCTGCCGAAGACCACCTCATACGGGGTCAGTCGGTGTTTGGTTGGGGTGCAGCGCATCGATAACAATGCCAATGGGAGGGCGTCGGGCCATTTCAACCCGGTCGTGGCAACTATTTTGGTTAGTTTTAGTTTCAACGTTGCATTGTGTCTCTCTACCAGGCCCGCTGATTGGGGGTGGAAGACGGCATGGAACTTTTGTTTTACCCCCAACCCTCTCAGTATGTTCTGTATCACCTCGGCTACGAAGTGGGGGCCGTTGTCGCTCCATAAAATTCTGCAAAGGCCGTATCGGGGGAAGAATTCTTTCAGCAATACTTTTGCAGTGGCTAAGGCGGTATGGTCGCGGGTGGGATATGCCTCCACCCATTTGCTAAAAGCGCACACAACCACCAGGACATATTTTAGACCAAGGCATCTCTCTAGTTGAATGTAATCCATTTGAAGGATTTCAAAGGGGTGGTCAGGGACTCCAAACCCTCCCTGTGGTACTACTGTCCCCTTCCCTGTGTTGTGTTGTAGGCAGACTATACATTGTTGTACTAGGCGTTTTGCAGATTCTGCTATCTTGACGTTATGCCATACTCTGGTGATTAGTTCAATCATGGGGGTGGAGCCTATGTGTGCTGGTAAATGTGCCATGGTCAATATGGGGATGAGGTAGGCATTGGGTAACAGCCATTTATTTCCGTCTTTAGTTCTCCAGCAATCTTCCTCGTCTTTTAGTCCCACCTTTTCCCACTCGGTCAATTCGTCTTGTGTGCCTGTAGTCTGTATGTCCCTTACAGTGGTCCTAGCGTCAGTCCATCGTTCAGCTTGTGACCTGGTCACATACATTCGTGTCGTAGTTCTGTCTCCTGCCGTGGCTCGGGCAGTAACGTCTGCTAGTGCATTTTCCTGTCCAATGAGATCAGTCACTTTCCTATGTGCTTGGCATTTTATCACTGCTAACTTCTTGGGGAGGAGGACTGCTTGCGTCAAGGCGGAGACTAAATCTCCATGCAGGATGGGTGTACCGTGTGAAGTCAGGAACCCTCTTTCTTTCCATAAGATCCCAAAATGGTGAACCACCCCGAAGGCATATTGGCTGTCGGTGTATATGTTAACTGTCGTGTCAGTCGCTAAGATACATGCTCGTGTGGAGGGCAATGAGTTCTGCAGCCTGGGCTGAACGTTGGGGAATACGGGCTGTTTCCAGAACGGTTCGGGCTGTGGTGACAGCGTATGCAGCTGAGGTGGTGCCGTCGGGAGTTTGATGCACGAACCATCCACCCATAGTTCTCCATCTGGTTCTAGAAAGGCGGTGTCTCTGAGATCTATTCTACTCTTTGTTTGTTCATCGGTTAGTGTCACACAGTCGTGTAGTGGAGTCACGCTAGGATCATTTTCGGGTAGGGGTAACAGTGTGGCTGGATTGAGGGTGGTGCATCGCTTTAGGGTAATGTGCGGTGCTAGCAGGGTCAACTCATATCCTGTCAGTCGGGCGCTAGTCAAGTGTTGGGTTTTGGTCTGGTTTAGTAGTGTGTCGACCTCATGGGGTACTAAAACAGTGACTGGATTGGAGAGTACTATTCCTTCGCTCTGGCGTATCGATACTGCTGCAGCTGCCACAGCGCGCAGGCACGCTGGCAGTGCTCTGGCTACTGGATCGAGGGTGGCAGAGAAATATGCACAAGGGCGTTGTTTGTGACCAATTGATTGTGTTAGGACAGACAATGCACATCCTTCCCTCTCGTGCGTCTAGAGAAAGAATGGTTTGGAGTAATCCGGGGTTCCTAGGACAGGCGCTGAACAAAGGGCATTGCGTAGTTCTTTAAAGGCTGACTGGCATTCGGGGGTCCAGGGGAGAGGTGAGGGGATGTCTTTAGCTAGGAGGGAGAGAAGGGGTTTGACAATGAGGCTAAAGTTCGGTAACCACTGTCGGCAAAATGAGGTGAGACCTATCAAAGAGCGGACTTGTTTCTGATCTTTGGGGACAGGGGTGTCTAGAATTGTCTGGATCCGGTCAGGCGTGAGTTTCCTCCCTTCTTTGGATAAAAGGTGACCCAAATAGGTCACTTGTGATTTACAGAACTGCAATTTCTTTCGGGAGACTTTGTGACCATTCTCAGCAAGAAAATGGAGTAGTTTGATGGTGGCGGTGACGGCTATTGGTATGGTGTCCGCTGCTAGAAGGATGTCGTCTACATATTGTATTAGTGCCACTCCATCTGGCAATTGTATGGCGTCCAACTGTCTTTTAAGCGCCTGGCTATAAATGCTTGGGCTCTCAGTGTACCCCTGAGGTGCTCTGCAAAATCTGTACGAACGGGAGTTTAGGGTGAATCCAAATAGATAGCGGCTGTCCTTGTGTATAGGTATGGAAAAGAATGCGTTTTTGAGGTCAATTACAGTGAAAGTGGTGGCAGTGGAGGGGATTAAAGTCAAAATTGTCGTGATGTCGGAAACTACTGGGTATTGTGGCACTACGATTTTGTTCATCTCCCGCAGGTCAATGATGAAGCGGTAGGCTTTTCCGATCCCTCTCCCTGTCTCTTTACAATCGGTAGTATGGGACTGTTACAAACGTTGCTCACTACTTCCTCTACCACCCCTGCCTCTACCAAAGAGTGTATGATCTCGGTCAGTGCCTTCTCACCCTCTGGCGATATTTTGTACTGCGGTACTTTCGGTAGGGTTGCGTCCTGTCGTATTGTTACGTGTACTGGGTCAATCATCATTCGTCCCACGCCTGAATCAGCCCTAGCCCATAAGTGTGATGGCAAAGTGTCCAGTAGGGATGCGTCAGTCTCGGAGATGGGAAACATGTGCTGAGAAGGGTTCTCTCTATGGCGCTGGGGGTTGTCATACAGGACGACACGCACTCCGTCTGGTGAGCATCTGATAGTCGCATGGAAGTGTTTCAAAAGGTCGAGACCCATAATGGCGTCTGGGGTGTTGGAAGAGAGGAGGAATGTCATTTCGACGCTATTGTTGTCAAGGTTAAAAGGGATCGGTCGGGACAAAGGGTTGGTGGAGGGCGTACCGTCAAATCCTATTGAGGTCACATGTGAGCCTGACAAGGGTGCCCTTGGAATCAGTCGTTTGGATAGTGCACTACGTGTTGCTCCCGTGTCTACCAGAAATGGCGACTTTGTGCCCAGGACCTCAGCGGTAACATAAGGGCCTTGCTGATCAACATAGAGCTCGACTGGATCCCTCCCTTGCCCCTGGCTGTCCTATTCAAAGTCGTACGTATTGTCATAATCTGTCTGTTGGTACTGATTCTGTTTGGGATGGTCAAATGTGTTCACTCTTCCTGGCCTTTCCTCGCTTACTTCACTCGCGCACCCTCTCCCACGTCCTCTTCCTCTCTGTCCACTTGCTATTTCCCTCGCCCCTCTGCCCCTACCAGCTCCTAACAAAGCCGGGCATTGGGTTTTCCAGTGTCCATATTCTTTGCAAAATGCACATTGATCCTGTCCTAGGTCTTGGCGTCCTACATATGATGTCGATGAATTGTTTCTAGGTGGCTGTACTCTAGGGGTATTCTGCTGGTATCCTCCCCTATATTGCTCCTTCCTGTATTCGTCCCCTGGAGTTGTGCTACCATTACCCTTTCCTTCAAGTCCTTCTTTTTCCTTTCTGTAGCCCTGTCATTTTCGTTTTTCTGATGCTCATAGTACTGGGCCATTTGGAGAATGGCCGCCGGTTTTAGATGCTGCCCAACTACTTTCGCTGGCTTGTAATTTCTGGGATACATCTGGCAGTAGTCCTTTGACATAGTTCTGCACAAATAAGTGGTGTCCGGTTGCGGTGGACATGTCTTGTCCACTGTAATCGGAGAACACCGTTTCAAATCTGGAGAAATACTCTGAGACATCCTCTTGTGGTTTCTGGCGGTACGCGGTTACTATGGACCAGTCTATCTTTTTCTCTGGGATCAGCGTTTTCACTTTCTGCACTATTTTGTCAGGGAGGTCCAATATTGCTTTAACCGGTTTTTGACCAGGGTTCCGCTGTTTATCTAATGTGTTGAGTTGTTCCCAGGTATGACCAAGCAGTTCGGTATGGTCTATTTTCCTAATCTGTTTCCACACATCTGCTGGCAAACATAACCCGAAGAACAAGTCTATGTCGGCAAGTGTCATTATTGTTGATCCCAGAGCGGTACCTAGCTCGGTGTAAAAGGCGGTGGGGTTCTTTCGTAGAATCCGGTAAAGATTTACGGAACGTCAAAATGTCCTGTCTGTCCCATGGTTGATACACTCCAATTGTAGACCACCCTTCCTCTAGCGTCTTGATGGTTCATATCGTCATGAGTCCCTTGTCCTCTAGGAGGTACCCAATAAGGGGCAGCTTCTTTTATCGGCATCATGCTATCTGGATTTTCCACCGGGGGTCCTGCTATCTTAGATGTCCTGTCCTTATCTATCCGTCCTTGTTCCACGAGGTGACGGAATACCTCCAGTGTGGATGAAAAGAGTTCTGTAACATCGTTGTCGCCTTCATCTCCGGTGTCTACCTTCCTATAGAGAGCCACTAGCCGCTCGGGCCCTACATCTTGGTACTTCTCTTCATATGCAGTAAGAGTGTGGTAACAGAGACGTACAATAAAGTATCGTTTGCGGTTTCAACATAGGAGTTGCATATGTCAGTTACATACTCTTCTGTCTCCTTCCTATCTATGAGGGATTTAACTATTTTATCAATGCCTGCTCGCTCATTTTTACTTAATCGCGGGACCCTGGGCGCTCCTTTTTCTTTTGATCCTACCTCTACTACTGTATCCTTTGATGAGGCATTTGGTGTGGGTGACTCGGTGGGAGCAGAGGCGGTGGAGACTGAGGCGATCGTGCCATCTCCGGCTATACTTTGGTGGTCCTGGCGTTGTGCTACGGGATGAGTAGGGGCGTAAGGGGGTGGCATGTATATAATTGGGGGACCCAACTATAAATCATCATCTACCCTTTGTTTTGCTGGTAACTTGGGGTAAAGAGTCAAGGGCGTTCTAACAGGGCATTGACCTGATATTTTTGATTCCTGTTCCTTTTTATCGATTTCCTTTTCTTTTAGTTTTTCTTCTAATCTTTTTGCAGGCTTGGTAAGCTCATTTTCGCATTTCTTTATCTTGTCTAGCTTCGTCCCTTTTCTTTCTTTGAGCTGCCTCTTTTCGCCATAAACCAAAACTGTCAAACATGGCTGGTCTAGTTTTCTTTTTGTGGAGAGCTAATTCTAACGTTTCTATTTTAGCGAGATCGAAAGATCCAGTCAGTGGCCACTGATTTACCCGGTCCTTCCTAGTGTATTTATGCCATAGTTTGCTATAAGCAACGGTGGCTAATCCATACTTTACGTACATGTCCTTGTTAGGGGTGCTTCCGGCGGTGCCGGCTGACTGACCTCTAACGAACGGTCGGGTCCAAAACAATTACAATCAAACAATCTAGAGAAAACAGGCATGACGTATTTATCGGTCAAAAATGAATATCTCAATCAATCAATTTAGACAAGAAGTCTGCACTACCTGTCCTTCGCTGCCTGCAAAGAGAGAGAATATTCCTATTCTTCGTTGTTTGCAAGCAGGGAAATGTCGCAAATAACTCAAAAAAAGGAATACTAGTATTTCAATCAAACTATTCAATCAATCAATCAATTTAAGTCGTTTTTTCACGACCTTAGCCGGACCGTATGGACGGTTCTTCGTCTTCCCCTTCCAGCGCCTGGTTGTCCTCTCACTCCAACAATCAATGCGGCGTTCCTCTAAGGTCCCAGTCAGGACCGCAGGTCACTCGAGAGAGGTCCGTTCGGAACCGGTGAAGTTCTGTCGATCGGCAGCCAGACAAGGGTCTTCTCAGGCAGGTATACCCCAATCGTTTAGTCGTTCACTCCGTCGTTAGGACCTCTCTACCGGACCCACGCGTCGCTGATGGGCGCCAATTTGTGAAAGGCAGCAAGTCTTCTAAGACCCTCAATGCTGCCCGGTGCAGGGTTCCACCTCTAATTCACTTTGGGTTCGCTATCAAAATAATGAGGCAAGCGCTGGAAACTGGAAGACAAGAAAAAGGTTTATTTCTCATGAGGAGATCACGTCAACTGCAGACACCGGGATGTCTGAGGGAGGTGTTCTGCTGATAACTCCTTTGGCTATTCCTTTTATACAGGTTTGACACAATGCATTTGTTTCATTACCATGGTTACACAAGCTTGGGGTCCCCGCCCCGGGCAGGTTGTCACACAAGCACAACAGTAATTCTCTTCCCACCCAGGACAAACAGACAATCTTATCTTGCAGCTGGACCTTGCTTCAGGGTCTAAAACATGTGAGACCGGCCTGATCTAAGAGTCCGTTCTGTTGATAAAAACAGGTCCCGTTGTTGGTAACAACAAGTCTTGCTGTTTGCAGTGCAATAAATCATGTTGCAAGAGTCTTTTTGGTGTTTGGAACCTGTTTGTGTAACTAGGTGCAGTGAGGGGTAGAGTGTCCAAAGGTTTGCCTGAAAACAGAGATGAGAGGAAAAACGAGTTTGTGGCAGCAAGTGGCGCTGAGGTTTGTTGTGGCAATAGAGTTTATAGCCCCCAGCACACATACCAGGTCGGTCAGAGGGTCAGAGGGATGCTAGTAAGGGCAGGGTGAAACAAAGGTGACCAACAGAGTACAAAATGGCTGTGATAGATTAAAATGACTGCAACTTATGTGCACATAGAATTCCACCAGACAAGATGGCGCAGGTAATGTTCATGATTAGCGTTTTGCTTTTAACAGTAACAGATGGAGGACTAAGCAACAACGCTATGGAACTCATCCCTCTTGAAAACCAAATAACAGTTCGTCCAAATACACCTATCTACACCAATGTAGCAAGTGATCAACTGGTTCCAACGATTTCTACAAATCCTGATGCAATTCCAACAATTGACAGAACTGCTTCTGGCTATTTCATTATCTTTGATACGTTCTCAGAAGATCCGAGTGAACCTGAAACGACGCCAGCATCATTGAAACTCAAGCAGCAAGTACAAGGCTTTCTTCACTTTCTGAAAAAGACTTATTTGGTTTCTCCATGGATTGAACTCTGGATTACATCTGGACTTTTTGTTTTCCTGCTCTGGCTAGCTTTGGTTACAACTGTGAGCGTGCTTATAAGTGGCAGATACATCCATGTGAATACTGAAGGAAAAGACATTAACGTACTTTTGAAACCTCATAAATCTTCCCATCGTGAAGCAAGAGACTTGTCATCAGTGAACATCACAGCTGTTCCTATACAGGATGGTATAGTGTGGGACACAACAGATTTTGATATCTTTGGCCCGACGGAACAATTGAACATTCCACATTTGTTTAAAATTTCACTAAGTGATCTAATTGCGTCCAGTACCTATTCAGATGATTGGGACTTTGAGACTGTTAATGCCATAATGTTTGATCTAGAAAAATCTGCTGCATTTTCTAAAAATGAATATTTAGAGGGTTCATCAGACTATGAAAAGCAGTATTGCTATAACCATTATGGTCATCATTTGCATAAATCTGCATATCCTAGAAATGTGTTTATGTTTAACCAATGGGAGCATTGTCCTACACCACCACACGGTAGTTCAAAAACATTTGCTAACAAGTTTCCATATTTTTCAGGGTACAATACATCTGATCCAGAAACGTTTTACTATAAAAATGTAAACAAGACAGGACTGAAAATTATGTTAACAAATACGAAACAGATTTACTCTGCAATATTTATTGCCCGACTGTCTAGACAGGGTTTCGACTTTTGGAAAGACACAATAGACTCAAAAACTGTGTGGGGTACTAAAGAATGGCAAGTGCAAGGGATAGAAGCTTTATTTAGAGCCTGCATCATCCCTGAACAAATGATGTTTTTGAATGAAACTGTCCAACAAACATCTTGTCTTGGACTAGCCAAGATCAAAGAGATGAACACACCTTCTGTACCAACACCTGCCAGTGATAATAATACACAGGCAGTGGTGACAGTTGACAATATACTACAACTCAACAGATCTAATCCTAATTGGGAAAAATGGTTGATCTGGCCCACAGACACGAACAACTGTCAGGAAAGATTCCTGAATAAAACTCAGGGCTTTACTATTCATAGGCCAGACCCAGGATACGTCCAAAGACAGCATCCGGGGGTAGTAACAACATATAGTGTAGGAAAATTATGCCTCGATTGGCTTCAGAAATCTACACTACAGGATGTGAAACAACACTTATCCTTACTTAAAGAAGATGCAGACCTTAGGGAATTCTTGCTTGGACCAAGAAAACCGCGTCAAAAACGTTTCATATATGCCGGCATTTATGCTGCCTATAATGAAGCATGGAAAGTATCACAGATGGAGGCTGCAGAACGAATACGTGAACTTGATCGTATTAATTTAGAGAAAACCCTCTCTGTGGTCGACAATGGGTTAACAACTTTGTCCTCCAGAATATATTCATTGGATGGCATTGTATCCTCTGCTATCGACATACTGGAACAAGATTTGGCGATGTTACAACAAGGCCAATCTCAATTACGTTCTATTATGTTATTAAGCTGGACGCTGTAATCTTTGCGAGCGGGCTATGTGCCTTGGCGTTTCATCAACACATCGGCTCTGTTTGCAGAATACAATCTAACTGATAAACAGATCGAACTGGCACAAAGAGGAGCAGAGTATACAGTGCTGAGCATTGAAAAACTGGAAAAGTTACCATTCACAGTGGCAGAAAAAGCAGCTACAGAATGGCTTATTCATGGCAAAATCACATTACCTGTGACTACTTTTCAGTTTCAGTATTGCCTCACACAAATGCAAGCAGGCAAATATGAAAGGTTGGGTAAGGAATACATTAAGACATCTTGGGATTTACCGTATACATATAGATGTTGGAGTGGGGATCGTGAAGTGTTCTTGAGCGGTTCACTTATATGTCAGGACATTTCTTTACACGGGGCTTGTAATGGTTCTGTGGCAAATTTGTCTTGCCATCAGCAGGGTACACCAGCTGCTGTGATTAATCCAACGTTTGGACAACTTTCTAATGGGAGTTACCTCATGTTGAATGATCAGAGTTGCTGCGGCATGTTGCCAGGCATCCCATATCTAGTAACTGTCAACTCCAGGGTCACTTGCTGTATGGAAGTATTATTTCCCCCAATAGACACAGTCAGTGAGTCGCCTTTGTGGCCTTCGCTGAACGTCTCTTTTATAATATTTGATACTTTAAGCAGAATGAAAGCCATGCTTTTACAGCAAACAGTGCATTTGACCTCGGCCAAAGAAACCTATGATCTACAAGTAGCAAGGACTTCTGCTGAGATACAGACTTTAATACGTACAAACTGCCCTATACATTTCGTAGAAATGATAATACGTATCTTCAACATGTCTGATACAAGTGGAATTGTACATGTATTTAAGAGCATCTGTACCGGTCTGTTAGCACCTTTCCAGGCAATACTCGGAATCATCCCGAACTTTGCACATTCGGTGTTTGGTGGCATACCATTAATTCTAGCACTTGTTGCCGGAATTCTATTTCTCTTCCTGCTATTGCGCTATGGCCAGCCTATTCGCAGACATCACTCCGAGCGAAATGGAGAAAGCTCTCCTTGAACGAAAGTGCCGTGAGCGAATAGTACAGCTTTTGGGCATGAATCGTCTACGGGAACTTAATACCACGTGGTTCCTGTCGTTCAGACCAATCTGGCAAGATTGCATCTTAACTGTTCTACGTTGCCTGCTATGCGGTGAAGAATGTGTGTTAGACATCTGTCGAACATTTCCATCAGCTACGCCAACGGATGTCGATACTCTGCTGGTCCCAATAACGCCCCATGCTCTGTGTTGTCCCCAGAGGCTGCCTATCCTGATGTCAGCATTCATTGAGATCTCACAGACGCTTCCGGCTGCTGCTGAGGTACGAGAAAGATCTACAGGCACACAGGTAACAACGGACGCGAACATTGCTGCGGCAACCTATGCTGAAAGCGGTGTTTCACATCTCTGTGCAATTAATCTACTACACGAGGTGTTCCAACTGACTTTCTACGAATTGAATACACAAAAATATGTATGGTTTTTTTAAATCAAGAAGAGTGTTTCCCATCTCTAGCGAATCCACCACTTTTCATACCTATAATAGGTAGGTTATTACCGAAATATGTAGGATCATATGTTGTTTCTATATGTTGTAAATATGATGTTGAGAGGGTCACTGTTAATTTGCCAATGTTGAAAACCACGTGGAGGTGGTTTATTACAATGAACGTTACTTTAGAATGGCAATCTAATTTTTTTAAATTTTTTTATGATATGGGAACAAATGTATAAATGTGGCAATATGATTACAGAGGAGAATAGAAAAGTTAACCTTACATATTTTTGTGTATTCAATTCGTAGAAAACTCTGTCCTGAAGAAGGTGATCAATCAGCATTTCACCGAAACGCTGCGTCGACTTTTATGTAGTTTTCTGGTTTCTAACCATTGTTGATGAAATTTGTTGTATGTATTAGGTGAAAAAATTTTAATGACATTTTGAAATATTTGCCAATTATGTTTTTTAAAAGAATTTACGAATAAAATCGATTTTGTACATTTTGAAAATATTGTGTTGGGATTATTGTTTGGTTGATTCTCAAGTGTCATTGTAATAACCTGGAAGGAGAAGATTGGGCTTGTCATTGAGTATTATATTCACAGTGGATAGTCCTGCCTTTTCATTTTGAGGTTTTACACATTTAGATTACAGCATTTGATCCACATATTTCTACTAGGGACTTGTTGTTTGTTGACTGTAGTTACCCTGTCCCTATTTTGAATAATAGGGTGGCTCTTTTTGTTGCTTTTGCCAAGACGGTGTCCTGCCAAGACGAAAGTCCATTGTGCTCTACTGTTTGTGAGGTATTGTGTACCTCAGTCCTCAGACGTTGCAGGACTCGGAGACCTGACCTGCACCAAGGCCCTCGTGTTCTTTGCACTGACTTCACAACCAGTGTCTCCTCTCGCACACAGGAGAGTTGGGTTCTCTTTTATCACATGATCTGTCACAGCGGCCTCTGTAGCTCTGCTGTGCACAGTATCTAACTCAAAGTACTTTAAAAAACGTATTTGTAAAAAATGGCACATACTTAATAGGTCTCGCTTTTGGGACCTTATAAGTATTTAGATATGCAGCACAATATCCTTGGTGCAACAACATCAACTGTTGCATGACTAAACACTTATAAGGTCCCAAAGGCGAGACCTATTGGCAATGCCAATGCTTGTTCTTTATTGATGGCGGAGCTGGAGAGCAGGCGGGGGCAACACGAAGGGAGGGAAGGAGGTTGGGGGGGGCAACAGGACGACAGAGGGGTGGATAAAATGCTCTGAAACTTTGCCAGCGATGGACGCATAATAGCGCTTTTTTGTTTATTAAAAGAGGGACAGTGGATCAGTAGGCAACATGGAGATAGAGAGGGGGTGAAGTAAGGGCTGCAACACTGACAATGGCAGAGGGCAGTGAACGCATGGGGGCAACACGGACAACACAGCCTGGGTTGGAGGGGTTGGGAGCAAGCACATTTACAAATGGAAGGAGGGGCTGAGGCAAGCAACAGTCGGGAGGGAGGTACCCACAGGGGGGAGAAGTACATGAGAGAGGGGCTGCTGAAAAAGCCGGACTCGGGTAGAGTGCTTAAGCCCAAAGTATAAAGTAGCGCCTCAAAACATAGGCAGTGGGAGGACACAAATAATGGTCATGCCCAAGAGGTCGGGCAAACACACGAAGAGGAAGGGTCACTACATCAGGTGACCTACAAGAAACAAGTAAATGAGACTGACAAAGACACAAACCAATGGTAAGTAATGGGCGGTCTCCAAGTCCACTAATAGAAAACAAAATGTCTCAAAGAATCAAAGCATACACTGTCTAGACATGACCTAAAAAGATAGATACAAGATAAGATAAAAGTGCATAACTGAAGTCGATTCCGAGGATATCAGAATATTAAATGCTATGAGAGACAGAGCAAGGGTTTACCATCTTTGCACATGCAAAGCATGAAAATGTCTCCGAATAAGCTGGGACACTTGAAGAGGGACGATAAGGCCTCATAGCAATCTTTTGAACTAGTGTCATGAGACTGATTACAATCGATGGAGATTGTAACCAAGGGGATGATGGAATGTAAAAACAAACTCGGCAGGTTTCTTATGAACAATACCTTAGTGTTTGCAGGAACAAGCTTCCTGTACAAAAGGGAGTTTCAGTACTTTAAGAATGTAGCTCCTGGAATGGGTTCAGTAAACATCAGCTTAAAATATCCCAGGGCATTTCATAAAAAATGTAAACTTTGCTAGTGTTTATTTTATCTAAGAAAGCTCTCCCGAACCTTAAGAGGTGAAGCAGGATAAAATATACAAATATGCTGTCAAAATAAAACCAGAAATAACGAACACATTACAACCTAAAATAAAAGGCAAAAACAAAATAAAAGACAGTCCACATAAAAATAAAAATAAACAGCAGGAGCAAACCTTAGACGATTAAATTACTGGAACATCAAGAAATCAACCTTGTAAGGACTCGAAGTAGGCAGACTTGGGCAGAAATAAAGTTTATGTTTCGAAAAGTTAAAAAAATGTCTGGAAACTTTTGAAACAAAAAAGTCAAAGAGTTTAAGAGCTTACCCGTGGGGAAGGCATGGTCTGACTGCATGAACTCTTTCTTTACTACGTTGTGTTGTTGCGGCCAGATTTACAGATTTTCCTCAGGTAAGGGCCTTGAAACTGCTACAGGCAAGTGTAAAGAACAAGCATTTGCAATGCAATCGGTCTCGCCTTTGGGACCTTATATGTATTTAGCTATGCAGCATGTAAGCCTGGGTGCTGAAACATGTACTGTTCTTTAACATGGAGGGAAAGTAAGCACCAAACTGTGTGACACGCCAGGTATGGGAACACATGGAGAGAAATATTGTCTTTCAGCGGGGAATGGTATAATCCAAAGCTCTGTTTTTAATATAAAATCAGGGCCTTTGGTGGTCATATCACTGAAAATACAAGATTTTAAAGAAATATTATTGTCTATGGGTGCTCATGGAAGAGACAATTTCTATGGACTGGAATCTAGAGAATGCTAAAGTGATTCTGGTATTTTACTGACCTCTACTCGTTTTCTATCAAGAAAGTTAAATAGAGGCAGTTGCCAGAAAAATTAAAAAAAGAAAGTCCCTCAGCAGAAAGCAATTCTGGTATTTTACTGACCTCTACTGGTCGTTTTCTATCAAGACAGTTAAATAGAGGCAGTTGAACAGAAAAAAAGTCCCTAAGTGGAAGCAGACAAGTCCTAGGGCTGATCTCCAGAGCCCACAAAGTACGTACACATATAAGTATATACTAAAGTATATACAAGAGGTCTCGAATGCTCGACCTAAATAAGAAACTAGAACAAACTTGAAACAAAGCCAGGACAGATGCCATAAATTTTCTCCTACAGCAGTATGAAAACAAGCAACGACAAAACTAACAGGTCTGAGTTTAATGTGGGGAGAGAGAGAGAGGGAGAAGCGGCCAGTACCATTAGGTGAGAGATTAGTACTACGCTGGTCTGAATCAAGACGTGATTACCAAAGTCTCCACCCAATAGCCAAACTAGGCTGGTTTAAGAAAGGCAATGATTGGGAGGGGTAGACACACAGATCACTCTGTGTATATTGTTAGCAACAGGTAAACTTCACAAAACTGTTTCAAATATGATACGTGCCGATCGCAGGCCAAAACCCAAATTTCTCAGCTGGGGTGATCCTATAAAACTCTGATGGTCACTTCCAGTACTTAGGAATTTATATCTCCAGGAACCCATAGCAAAGCTGGGATCCTAATATAGTAGCACTGATGGTGCGGACAGGAAGGGATGAGTCGGTTTAGGAGAAATTGCCCCTTTCCATTATGGGCCGGGAAGAACCTTTCAAAATGGTGGCACTACCCCGATTCTTACACTTACTGAAGAACTTCCCCTGCGCTATGCCCAACCCTCTATGCTGACATCAATAGTGTACTGGATAATTTTTGGGGCAGGTGCACAACTTCGAGTCCCCCAAGTAAAGCATGTACAGGTTCAATACGGAACGAGCTGAACTTTTCCACAGGATTTGGATTCCGTCCTAGTGTTGCTCGCTACCAGTTCACAATATATCGAACAATGGAGGAAGTCAACGAGATCATCTTTGATGACTTGCCCTACACAAGCTATCTTGGGCAAAGGGAGGTTCAGAACTCTACTGGGACCTGTAGGCCGTTAGCCATTGGCCTGCTGGTGGCAAAACAGGATATCGGCAAACACTGGATGGCAGCTATCTCGCACACAATGGATGAATGTACCAGTGGAATGGACCTCTGTGCAGTAGCCGAAAGAACTGTTTATAAGGCATGTGGATATCCATGAAAGGGCCATAACATATGGGATATTTGGTGGGAACGAAACTATTGAACGAAATTTGCAAATGAGGAGGGAGTGAAAGATTAGGTTTGCTGATACCCACTGATAATGGAGTTTGTGTTAACTATGTTGAATAAGCCGCAATATTCTGTTTATTAAAGTGTAATAAAAAAAATTGAACAAAAAACATAAATTAAAGGCTTTATCAGTGTTACAACAAGGCTGCCATGGCCCCTAATCAAAGCAAGCTCCCCACTTGGCACCCCGGTTAGAGGTGGACGAGCCAACAAATTAACAGGGAGAGCTGAGCCAAGGGTCTGGCTTGGCTCTTAGAGCCCATACATGAGTCCAGCCCTGATGATGTTTGTTTTCTTATTCACGCTCTTTCCGAGGGACCGGCCTCCCTCCTTTCCATTTGATCTACCATCGTATCTAGCTCGCATTCAATGTCATCTGTTTCAGGATCAGCCCCACCCCGCGTTTAACGGAACTAACTGTTGGCAGGTCCAGAAGCAGCCTCCACGAGGACACTTTACTGTAACCTGGTGCTGAGAAAAAGAGTGCCTCTAAGAAGGTTTGGAGACACTTCAAGGCGGGCGCTCCTACATAAACCTTCATGGCCACAACACTCACACTGGGAAGGGCCGGCTCCTTCAGTTATCAAGGCAAAAAGACAGGCCACAATAGATAGCAGAGAGCAGCCAATGCAGCGCAGCACAGCAGCCGGTGCAGTGGCCACACCCAGCTCTGGGACCCCCTGAGCAGCACCACTGATTAATAGCTGCGCCCTTGGGTTTAATCAATGAAGTATTCAGAGTTGGAAATGACATGTCTTGATCAGCGTAGACACAAGAGCAGTTGTGGGTAAAGCCTAAAAAGTGAAAACTAAGCAAGGAAGGAGAAGAGATGCCTAATGAGGGAACAGAAGAAATGCTTGAACCCAAGTGGTGAAGGAGGAAGGCAAAAATGGTGGAAACTCTGTTTATGTAGGAGGGACAGGACATTGCTTCCTCCTGGGCACTCACAACTGTCCGATGCAAAGCACATCAGTTACAGGAAACAATAAAAAAGACAAGGACAGTAGAGTGCCATCAAGGAACGAGAGTAGCACCAGCATACTGGTGGAGGGAGGAACCGGTCCAGGGCTCTAAATTCCTAAACAGCGATATGAAGCTATTAAAAATGGTGGGAGTTAAAACGGACTCCTGGGCCACCTCATTGGGTTCAGGGATATAATCGGATACAGTGATCCCCATCTGAACAACTTGTAAGGGAGTGAATCACTGTAAAACCAAACCACTAATATGCATTTGCCCAGTCATAATTGTAAACAGGACCTCATGGCTAACAGTAGCTTAAGTCGGAGAGAACCACAAGCACCTGCAAACAGACTTTCTCATTACCAAGCACACTTATAAACAACACTGTCTACCATCTGAGTAGCCAAAACGTATACAAAACAGTGATGGATGGAATGCTTGAATTAATCTCAGCCACTGGTAATCCCTCGGGCCGCATCCCAATCCAGCATTATTTCGCACACCGTGTCACCTCAGTTTGTACTCAGCTATATGCAAACCTGTCTTGACCCTGCTCCAATCGAAACATCCCTCTGGAACTGCCAAGCTATCTGAGTAATGGCTGTTCCTGCAGAAAGAACATTGCATATACACAATATGGGTCGTGGTGCTCACTAAGACACCAGATACCACTGGTGCTACTATTTACTTGGATTTTGACAAAAAACCTTTCAACAGGGCACATTTACCAGACATCAACATTCATGAATAATTATATTCTTTACTTTATGTCCTGATTTGAATAATCCGCTATACAACACATTTTTCATGTTCGATCTAATCTTGTGGCAGAATAAAAAAATATCATTTAAGTGTCCAAACAGTGTCACAGCATAGGATTATGGCGAGCTCTGTGAGTAGTTAATTATTTTTTAAGACACCAACTCCTTTAGATAGGTGTTGTTGCAAAAAAGTGTACTTCATATCAACTCATCTCAGGATTTCTCCGATAACAACGTTGAAATGCTCAATCAACTCAGCATACCTACTGGCAAGCCTGCATGATAGTGACACTGCTTTACAATCTTTCAGTAGAACATACTGGTAGTAAAAAGTCTCAACGACCCTCACTCTTTAACTAACTTTTAGCCTTTACTGAAGCTCATGAAGTATCCGACAGTATTCTGCAGTTTAAACCACGAAATGGTTTGGTGAGTTGCCAGCATCTGTTCCTACCTATCCTTTCTTATGACTATATTTAGAAAGGCAGTCATTTTTAGGTACTGGCTAGACAGTGCATGTGCTGTCGCAAAGAGACGTGTAGTGTTCTGCCTGTAGGCTTCAGCCCCCTCCCCCCATAGGCTTCCCATTTGCTTGCTCCCTCGTAGCTCTCAAATCCTTTGTCCCCATTTGTCCACTGCATGAATGTGTCATGTCTCTCCTGTGTCTGACCCTCCCCCCCCAGAGCATGGACCAAGTACTTGTAAACATCCACGGAACCCATTTTGGGAACTTCTTTTTTTCTTTGCCTTAGAGCACTCCATACAGTGCTCGTGTTTTCAGTTCACCCGGTATGTCCTCCATCTTTCTTTTTTTTCAAAATGCAGTTTTATATAGCGCAAACACCACCTGAAAATATTATTAGAGCGCTTTACGTGAGCGCCAGTTACTTTACACAAAGACACATTCATTTTTGTAGGAACAGGGAGATTAATTGATTTGCTCAAGATCACAGGATGTTGTGCCGGCGACGAAAGAGTGCTTTACGTGAGCGCCAGTTACTTTACACAAGTACTCGTTTGTTTTTGTAGGAACAGGGAGATCAAGTGATTTCAGCTCTGGCCGTAACGCCATATCCTCTCCTCCTGTCCTGAACCACTTCGCACTTAAAAAAAAAAAAAACATTTTAAAACTATCACTTTAAACAAGTACCTCTCAATGCCATGCCATGCCATAATGTGCCGTATTAAAATCAAAGTTTGCACATCTTGAAGAAATGCACTCTTCGAGTATTTTATAAACCCAATCATATTTTACGTGATGTGTGTTGTATGATCTACATTGCAAACACTCTCAGAGCTTTGCACGGGCTGTTAGCTCTAACCATGGTAGCTACAGCTCCCGCTGTTTTGAGCCCCTATCTCCTCAGTAACTGGTCTTAGTCAAGCCAATTGAAGGCACTGTCAGCATCTGTTTCGCCACTGGGTATGGCAGTGCAAGCGTGATCCTGAGTGTTAAGCCACTGGATCTGAACTCAGGAGCCAGGAGTTGTGTTTCAGTAGCATCATTAACTGCGACACAGAGCATTATTATGCAAGAATTTGAGGCATTATTTTCCTTCTCAGTATATTTACCATCAGCAGGCAGCGAAGGATCTGGCTAGCCTGCTTATTACATGAGCTGATGGCAATTGATACGAGCCTTATTTATTTATTGGACTTCCGAAATCAGCGGGATTACGTGATGGCGGAAACTCAGTTTATGTAGGAGGGATAGGACATTGCTTCCTCCTGGGCACTCACAACTGTCCGAGGCAAAGCACATCAGTTACAGGAAGCACAATAAAAAGACAAGGACAGTGGAGTGCCTATATACATGACGTATCAAGCTGGTCAATCCAAGCCACCACCTTCCCTAGATGGGCTGCTCTAAGGGTTGCCAAGCAAAACCTGCGTCTTTCTTTGTGACACCTGACACTCTCTGAAGTTTTGGCCTCTGTTTGGGGTTTTGCAAAGCGCTTCGGTAGCTTCAGACCACTAATATAAATGGGCCATTCCCGTCGTCTTGTTTAAACCAGTCATTAGCCATTTTTTCCCCCTAATTGTCCTACTGTCAGCTAGCCATGGTGATGCAGTTCCAGTTTTTTTCATAATCTACTGCATGAACTGCCATCCGTAAAAGACATTTCAACTTTCCCTCTGTATGAACATGCGCATCTTCCCAGCGGTTCCATTTTTGCTATGGGCTGTAGGCGAGGGCATGCAATCAACGAAAGCAGGCCATAATTGTTGTCCAGCATTCCCTGTAAAGCCAAGTTCACAATCACAATACTGGCCGTGAGGGTTCTACGGCGGCAAGTGGCACTGAGCTTCCCCTTTACCAGAAACAACCCCCCACACCTTTCACAACAAATGTTACAGTAGTCTCCACCGGTACGGCTCAGTATTCTCCCTCCTTTACAAAGCAGTGTCACAAAAGATTGCAGAGGGCAGGCACTGTACTTATGCAACACACCATTCTACAACTGGTCTTGCTATTCTGCAAAACAGTATGAAACTGTGTATTGGAATTTTAATAAATGCTCTAATAAATTGTTATTTTTTTTTTTAAACTGCGACAGCAAGGAATTCCATTAAAAAGCGTTCAAGATTTGGACACCAATTTATAGCCTTTTTAAATGTTTTGCACTCCCACATAATTACACTACTCAATATCACATAAATACACCCCACATAAATACACTCTATGCCACATAGCAACAATCTACATACATACACAAATGTATGACAGTATTCCGCATGCGTTTAGGACGCATGCGTTCCGAACGCCGTCTTTAGCACGAACAGAGAAGCATTTGTTCAGCACGCAAGTCGTTTTAACGACTTGCCTTAGGGGGATGCTTGATGTTGGAATAGTTTAATTTACTATTCCAACTTCAGTCTGCACATCAGTAGGGAAGGTGTTGGACTTTAAATCCAACACCATTTCACCAATGTGTCCCCTAAAAGCAAGTCGTAATTATGACTTGCGTGCTGAACCAATGCATGCTAATGCCACGTTCGTTCTATTTCCAGCGCTGTGTTGGCACAGCGTGATTCCGGATTCGTCCGAAAGGACGTTTCCCTACATACACTCCACACCATGCCACATAATTCCCCTCACCGCCACACAGTTCCACGTCACACAATTCAACTCCACACATTTCCATTCCACACCATATAATTTCACTGCAAACCACATAATTCTACTCAACACAATTCCACTACACACCACATACATCCAATCCACACCACAGAATTCCACATTATGCCACAAAATTCAACACCACACCACTTAATTCCACAACACACAATACCACTCCACATAATTACACACCATGACACACAATTCCACTCCACATAACTCCACTCAAAACCACACAATTCCACAACAAACAATTCCAATCCAACCCACATTATCCCACTCCACACCACACACATCCACTCCATAACATATGACTAAAAGACATTGTAATTGACAACCCCAATAGCTCTTGGAGTGCCGAGACTTATTGGCTTTGCCAATGCTCGTTAACCTAAGTGGTCCTTCTGGGCCAATACTGTGGAATATATGATGCTACTTAGCATGCTATTATTACGCATGCTTTTAGTGCGATGTTTTTACATCGCAACTACCATTACTTTGCATATTTTTAGTGCGCATACCATTACTACGCAAATACATATAGAATATAAGATTTAGCTTTTACTGCGATTATAATTACATCGCAAACCACTACTACGCAAACAACGACAATTTTTAATATTTTATAATAAAGAAACCTAACCCCTGGCACGGGATTGCGGGGAAATAGGGGTTTTGGGTGGGGGAGTACAATCACTGTTTTAGGCAGTACAACAAGTGTTTCGGGCACACGCAGCACTAATTTTCAAAGTAGACCCGAGATACATCTACTGGCACACTACGAGATAAAGCGTCTATTCTTCACAGTGAATTGTCCGTCTTCGAGTTAAGCACTTTCACGTAAATGGCAGTTCAGCTGTGCGATAGTCAGACTTACTTATGATTTAAAGTATTGTCTTCTCAACTTCACAGAGAGAGGTACAGCAATTCCATTCAACGACCATAGTCAAGTGCACAAATACTGAATCGCTGCACTCTGTGTAAAGTACGGAATCCCGTCTCACAGCTGCGTGCCGCGCCCTGAGCCTTCAAGCACAACTGTCTCCCAATCATTCTACTAAAATATACCACAACACAATAATGCCCTATGCACTCTCACCAAGTCACTTATATGCCCTTTACTTGCAACACGTTGACAATGCAAAAGCAGTACTTTACGCCCTGTATTCGGATGCCACAAGAGAAGTACGAGGTAAAACAAAGATGTATCAGGGGTACAAAGCATTAATATAGTTACTCTGCACTAACATCTTCAACACTACCGTTTCTGCCAGCGGGGGTGTGAAAGAGCGTTCAAGAACGCACATTGCGATTCAAGTTTACTTTATGAAACATATCACAAGGAGTAGAAAATCATGCGTGCTAACAAACACAGGCTCACGTCCTGTGTATAACAGGCACTGAAACTGTCACGATGCGGTCAAGGATACTAGATGCTCATGTACATCACAGTAGCTTCCGTCCGTGCTATTACTTATCGAGCAGCCCCCATCCCCCTGCCCAAACCCCACTCCCGGATTTGCTAGATGCTTTTTAATGCTCCTACCGGTTCCGAGGATAATTACATCAAAGTCTGAGGGGTGACTCTCCGCCATCTTGGTACAGTTGGATGGAAGTGTAATTGATTACGGAAGTGACAGGGAATTTCTGTTCGTGTGGCTGAGTGCGTGAATGAAGTTGTAGTTTTTACTACAATCCTAATTATTGGTGCCGCTCCCTTTTGAAAAAGAACTTTAAGCTCATCTCTAGTGTTAAGTGTGAATTGTATACTTTGTAGAACTCGGCGTTTAACCGCTTCGCGCTCAATGGTATGGAGGTTTCCGTGTCCCAACTCGCATTTGACAATATGTTGAAAATGAACATCGCAAAGTAAAATAATGCGTTGTAAACGCTTTTATGAAGTAAAAGCATGCTATGTAGCAGCATGCGTAGTAATGGAAATTGCGAACTATAAAATGCGTAGTAAAAGCACATTGAAGTAATGCCCGCATAGTAACGGTGCATTACCTTGAAAGCTACACGCAAAGGCCAATGGAATGTGTGGGAGGAGGCCAACCCACACGGAGAAGTCTCTTGGAAGTCTGGAGTGATTCCAAGAGGCCCTCTCCTAGAGCAGCGCATGCGCGCTGCGCTAGGCTCGACCTAAAAAGGAAGCACTTCACAAAATGTAAAACGTGCTGCCAGAGAGTGGTGTCAAATTTAAAAGGCACGCCCATAATGGTGTCTATGCTGATACTGATACACGTGAAAGTTTAAATGAGGAAGCAGGAGACAAATCATCGACTCACAGCAGTGCGAGACAGTCGCAAACAAGGACTATGCGTAGCAGAAGAAACAAATTGCCATTTATGACTACTCCTAGACAACTTGCTCCATTTTCTGGTGTCCAGTTTATTTAATAAAGTAAAAAAATAATCTGATTTAACAACCTATTGAATGAGTACAAGAAGACAATAGAAGAAGGTTAATATTTTCGTACAAAGAAGAGTTTGTTAGGCTGACACAGAACCTCAAACAATGATCTAAAGATGCAGAGCTTTTCTTTTTCTATACATCTTTTTACTTTTTTGTTTGCATGTCGACTGTAGCTCATCATGCATACTTAACGCCTGGTTGTGCCACCGAGGCTTCTCAAACTTTTGAAATCTGCTCCTGGGTGAACAGCAAGGACCAAAGCTCTAGAGAGAAAACTGGCCAGGAATTTGAGATAAGATGCTAAAGTGTCTAAAAGACAGAAGAATCATAGACCAAAGGTATAAAAGCAGAACAGTTTGGAGTCCAAATATTTGCCTTGGTGCACTCCAACGACCAGGACATACATTTTGAAGGGATGGAGGATTCCAATGAAGTAAACTCTAAGAAGTGAATGAAAATGGGGATTATAAAAGACAGGAGTACTTCGAACAAGAAGTATCAGTTACATAAAGAGAAATTGCCTGCACAGTTGCTCAGACCACCAACAGAAATAAAATAAAATGAGAAAAGAAATAATTTAGAATTTTTATGCACCGAAAACAAAGGTTGTTCCAGTGAAGGTTTCAGTTGCCCAGAAAAAAACAACGTTATTCAATATGGTCAGTAGATGACAAGGAGAGCATATGATTCCAGAAGTGACCAGAAGAAAAGTGTAAAGTAAATTACACTGAAAATTGTCACAAAATTGTATGAACAAGGTCGACAGATGAAAAAATAGACCACATACCTAAAAATACATTTTAGGGTGAATTCAAAATAGAAAGCTACCCACTCTATGGTACCGAGTATTTGACAATAATAATGCTGGGAGGAAGTCAAGTATAAGGCTAAAATAATTACATTAAAGCCCAAGTAGATTGAGTTGTTTAATTTATATCCAAGCTTAGAAGAAAAGTTGACTTCTTGCTTTTACATGCTTTTTTATTTTAACCGAGCAGGTAGGGCATGACAGCATAATACTATTACACAACTATTATCCTCTCTGCTCCCTCACCATTCCCAAAAATATATGATTCAAATCTCAACTTATCAAACTTTTCACAAATGTGACCACATTGTTCTTTAGCCATTCAAATGTAACAGTGTTTCGACTATGCTATGTTGCTGCTACTTGGGTTCAAACTTATAGTAGATTTTTAAGGTCACAGCAGACAATGCATCAGAGATTTCCACTGTCCCTCCTGCTCCCAGCACACGGCAAATGCTTGTACAAAAAACTGCGTGCTGGAAGTTGCTAAACTAACTAACTGCTTGCCCATCACATTTCTGAACAGGAACAATGTGTCTGTGTAAACCTACTTCAGCCCAGAATAGCCTTGTTTCGATTTTACGTTTATCCAAGCAGCTACAGAGTATGAGAAAAACACTGACGCCGTAACCTACTTAGTCAGCGAGAGAGAAATTGTTATTCTTCATTCAAAGTGTCCTTAGGCGCAATAGGAAGAAGCAATTGAACCCTTTAGAGAATGAGTGTAAATAAATGAAACGATATAAAGCAAAGCAGGCGAGTTATGGGAAAGTGGCTACTTACATGAGAAGAGAAAGGTTTTCTTGGAGGCGGTCCGGAAATCAAATGAGTGGGTGCTGCGAGATCCATGAGAAATCTTGATCCCAAGGTACATTGGGGTGCTAGAATTAATTAACTCTTAGACAATGACTCGCTGCTTTTAGATACTGTGGGCGGAAGGAGCCTGGTGAATTTTTTTGTGTTTGGACGACCTCATCGCATTGCCACAGATATTTACCGAGAGGGCCACAGCACAGATGACACTCACAAGTGCCTTTAGGATGCTGGGCAGCAAGTTGTTGCCTTCATCAAGATGGGACAGGAACAATGTGATTATGACAGCTCTGAAGTCTGCTTCTAGGAGAATGGCCTCCATGCTGCGAAGTAGGTGAGAACAGCACAAGGAAGGCCTTCAGATATAACAGAGTATTGTCAGTATAATAATGGAGCTTAATGTTCTTGTAGGATCAGAGGTCTCCAATGGGCTACAAAATAGAGACAAAAAGACACTAGTGACCAGCTGAGAGTCTTTGGGGATGGCACAGGTTTGAATCCTGAGAACTCTTCTGGATGAGTTGGGGTCGGTTTTTTAGATAAAAAAAAAGAACCACTGCAGGACAATGCAACTGAAGCCCATTCTTATGGTAATAGAGTTTAGTGGTGTCTAATGGTTTATGGTGTCAAATACTTTATATGGCAGAGGAGACAGATGTACTTTTAGGCGATCTAAAGTGCACCATAAATCACTTGCTTTTTTGTGCTGCATTGTGGCATGAGCCCAGAGTGGTATATTTAAGGAAAGCATTGCTATCGATTCTTGTTGTGTAGCTGGTAGGAGACTATGGCTTTCTTAATTATAGAAAACATGAATGGCATGTGGGTGATTGGACAGTGTTTTCCAGGTTCTAGGATCTATGGTGGATTTGAGCTTTAGTAATACAAGCTCCCTTTTTGTTGAACGCACATTTAGCCAGTTCAACCTACGTACCATACTCACCTGGAAACATTAATGTCACATACGATACCTCCAAGATTCCTCAACTGTCTTGGGCCTCATTAAGTCCACCTATCATCCCATAGTGCTTGTAACGGTTTCTGTGCCCAAAAAGCACAACAATGCACTTTAATGCAATGAACCTACATTGCTGTCTACCCAGCCACAATGACAGCCTTTTAAAAGCGCAATGCAATGTTTCACTGAAATGGGGAAGTTTCACAGACTGATCTGTGTATCTTCTGCAAATGAGTTTAAGTCATTCTCTACTAGCAACACAGTAACTTTTAAGTGTGTTGTAAAATATCACACGGAAATTTCATCCTTGTGCTGACAGATGGTCACCAACACCCTGCAAATTGACTACACGAACCATAATCCACTGTTGTCTATCATTCAGCCAACTCACGTCCCAGTTTACCTACTAGGCCCAACACTCATCATTATGCAATTTGTTTAATAGTGTTTTATGGAACAGTAGATTGGTTTTATAGTGGGATAGCGTGAATGTCTCTAGTCGGCTGTAATATACTTTGTACTGGCCAGTTTGATCAGAGCAGGTCCAAGCAACAAAGAACTGCTCTTTAAATCTATAAAAAAGAAGTACTGTTTTGATTTCAGTCATCAAAGGGGGCTGTTTCCTTCTAACTCAGTGTACCCCTAACAATGAGAAATGAGAGGATGAAAGATGCTCTTCAATTCACTTGCACTGAGCAGAACAGAACTAAAGAGGGATAAATAACATACATGCGTGGAAATGTCTAGTTATGATCTAGAATATTTATTTTTTCTTCTCTAGTAAATTGATTTTAATATTTAAAAAAACTTAGCAATGGTGCTCAGACTTAACAGGGAGATTAAGGGCCCGATTACGAATTTGGCGGTCATTGGACTGCCATAGCGTCGGATTCACCGCCAACTAGGCAGTCCGCCGGCGTATTATGATGTTGTCTGTTTTCAGAACGAAAGACCACCAGAGCACCACCAGCCATTTGCAGACCGCTGCGGCGCTGGTAGGGGGAAAGCAGCTTTCATAGGGCGGTACAGAGAAGCTCAACGCCGTCCGAATTACGAGTTGGCTTTCCGACAAGCCGACTGTGGCGGGAAGACCGCCTGCTTAAAGTCATCAGAATCGAAGGATTTGGGATGCATACTCAACCATTTCAGTTCTCCCCTTCACAGCATCATCTTGACCCCGATGAAAACGACCCTGTGGGTGCCAAAATCCACGTAAGTCCATTTTGTAGTATTTACCCATTGACTGGACTGGGCACATATGGCTAGACTACAGCAATGGGAAAATACTAGTAGTAGGTATTTTTCACATGTATTATGCATATGTGTACATTCAACACTTGTGCAGTCAAAATATACACAAATGCATTGATCGACAAATATGAAAAACACTCACCACTGTCAGAAAGACCGCCACCGGCCCATCGGGAACATCGTAATACAGCAAGCGGGAGATAGCTGCCTCAGTACGAGGGTAAGACCGCCAAACTTGTAATCAGGCCCTAAGCTATTTTCCTAAAATTAAACACCTTTGGTTTTGAAGGTGATACCACAATTGTAGCCAACACCGTATTCAAAAACCAGCAATTTAGCACCTTGGCCACATCTTTTCCCCTGAAGGTTGCATCTTCATTTGTTACAGTATTAACACTTGATTAAATTAAATAAAACAAAGACTTCAACTCACAGAACACAGTCTGCCTTCAAAGGAGAGGCAAGGACTGAAAACCGTGTCCTCACTATATGAATAGACGTGGCAATCCTTTACTCTGCTCCTTTAATCCCTTTTCTCTCCTTTACACTCTTTCGCACTGCCTTCATCATTCTTGATTTCCTCCCTCTCCTCCCAAACCTTTTCCAGGTCTTCTTTCCTACTTTTCCTTTGCTCTCCTTCAATCTCCCATTTCACCCCCTCGTTCTTTCCTTCCAATAATCCACCGGTGAACAGCCATCACATTGCGGCTGTTACATCGCATGCCGCTACGTCGCATACGTTACAACGCATGCGACGTTGCGACGCGTACACAATATGACGCGTCCCATTACATCACATGCGCTTTTAAAACGCATGCGCTTTTAAAACGCATGTGATGTAATGGACGGCCGCCGGGACGGACGTGCGCCGGGACAGAGACGAGGAAGAGACGACGCTGGAACCGGGAGAGAGGAACCACGAGGAAAGAGAGGTAAGGGACAGTGTTTTAGGCTTTAGGGTACTGTCAGGGGGTCGTAGGGTAGGGTAGTGTTTTAGGGTTTAGGGCTTAGGGTAGTGTCAGGAGGTCATAGTGTAGGGTAGTGTTTTAGGGCTTAGGGTTTAGGGTAGTGTCAGGGGGTCGTAGTGTAGGGTACTGTTTTACGGTTTAGGGCCGTGTCAGGGGGTCGTAGTGTAGGGTAGTGATTCAGTGTAGGGGACAGGCTGGGCGTAGGGGTAGGTTCGTGGTGGGAGTACTGTTTTAGGCTTTAGGGTAGTGTATTGTTTTGTACTGTAGGGTACTGTTGTGTAGGGTACTGTATTAGTGTATGGGGGTTATTTCGAAAGACAAATTGCGATGTAAAAGCATGCGGGGATTTGGGTGCGTTGTAAAGGGATTTTGTATGCATTTCAAAGGAAATGCGGAGTAATGGTTTGCGTTGTTGAAACTTGCGTTGGGACGGTACATGCGAACTAAAAACAGCGATGTAAAGGCATGCGTTGTTTTAGTTTGCGATGTATCGTCATACATCCTAATCCACCCTGCCTTCCCTGTTCTCTGCCCATACCCCCACTCACATGGCAGGGACTAGTGTCACTGCACAGGTCGATCACTTTAAAATATGCTTTGCTAACTTCTGTGGTTGATCACATGCCCTGCTGCAAATATTTATGTGAGATCAAAGAGTATCACAGCCTCAAATTCTCTTGCAGTAATCAATTTATATATAGGCACGACCGCCAATTACTTGACCGATTGGCGCTTTTACTTGCACTTATGTGGCAAACCATGCTTTTACTCTTTCTATTGGCAGTAATATGTCCATGATTGCCTGAGATTAACAGCAGCACCTGTGCCCTACAAATATCTCCAACTTGTTGACAACAGAGTTATGTTTCCTGCTGAGCTATGTCAGGTAAGCACACAACTAACTACCAGTAGCATCCTGTTGCTGCTTCATGGGACTGCAGGCCCCTCCTAACTGACCAACTTTCTCAACCACAGTGACAGTCACACCAGTTGCTGCTGAAAAGAGTGTCTCCGTAGTGCCAGATATCCTTAGAGGAACAGCACGCTTTTGTCTCTGGTACTTCAAAAAGAGTGCTGTGCAAAGCCAGTAAAGGCTAAATCGAACAATTACGCGTTTTTATAAAGGTGCTCTAAAATTAAATCCTCTTACAGCATTGTGTTCTTTTTAAAAATAAGTAAACTACTTGAAGCAAGAAAAGTCTCCACTTGTAATTTAAACTATCATTGCATTACTTTCGGTTAATTTATTTGATCTGAAGGATTATTTAAATACTTTTCTGCAGGAGGCCAAAGAAATATAATATGGAATAGTGCAATGTTTGTCTTACTAATCTTTCAGCTAGTATATCAAAAAATTACTGCTCAATCATGGAATGTTACAAAAGGTACCAGTCTAAGTAGACGACACCATCTGTGAACATCCTGCCAAAAACTTAGATATGCATGGCATTAAATCTTCTTATTAAACCACTATGTAAAAGATCTGGTAATATATGCTCTTCAATCATGCCAAAGTAGATTCAGCAAACCTGTAGTTTGTAAGTTATCAATCAATGACTCTCTTTAGATACAGTTACATTTTACACAAATCAAAGCAGGCTGTAGCTCCCATAGACTTTGTCTGCGTGCTGCAGAGAAGAAAGTGAAATCACTTGGCCCCGAAAGGGATAGCTTGTTGAGTGTACATACATACATCCATAATAATGGTATGTATACTTAACATTATTATAGTTTAAGTTTCAAATGAATTTTTTTTAAATATATATGCATTAAAAAAAAAAATATAGCACACAAAATATAATAATTAATTTAATAATCCAATTACACATACTTTTAACAAGAAATTGGCAAAGCCAAATCGGTCTCGCCTATGTGACATCTATTGCCTTTGCCAATGCTTTTTTGCCATTTTGCACAGCAGCCCGGCCGCTGTGCAGCATGGTTGAAAGTAGGAAAAAGAAAGAAAAAAAACAATATTAAAAAGGTGCGTTATAGCGCATTATTTTTTGCTTTCAGCCATGTTGCACAGCAGGAGCGCTGCTGTACAACATGACTAAAAAAAACACTGACATAGCCGATAGATCTAGCATAGGCTAGACCTATTAGCTTTGCCAAAGCTTAACATATTGCATTGAGTGTTAATGTCATACTGAGGATTACTGTAAAGTTGTATTGTAATGAAATTATTTCATTGTGTGCAGATTTTATGGATAGGAACATTGTAGTCCCGTAAGTAGCAGAATACATAGCTAGACTCTCACACTTCCTCATCCATCACACCACTAAGCGCTACGTCCCAAATCACGATAACCACACCTCGGTAGTTATGAATGAAATGGAAACATTTCCCACATAGGCTTAAAGCAAAGACAAACACCCAACCACATAGTGTAGTGTGCTACCCTTGTGAACATGAGCTTCAGCACCCCAGATAGGGTTAGGAAACGCTATACAAATACATTTTTTTTTTTTATTGTTGGGGAATATCACATATTAGAAAAGCATTTTTGGTTAATTCATACCATTATACAGCTATCATAATTTAAGATTAGTATAAAATAATTATATTTCATTAAAATTAAGAAAGATCACAAGAGCAGTCAAAATACATTTGATTTAGATCGTAACAGTCCATTACTGGACCTCAAGTTCTTAAAAAACGTTTCCTCCCTTCTGGTCCTGTAAGCAGCTGTACTACCTGGTTCAAGCTCAAAAACGCCACATGGAAATCCACCATGTATTAACATTCAGAGAAACAGGACTAATCCAATCAAGCGTAATGCAACAGCCTCGTAATTATAGCCACGGTACAAATAAAGGCTGCCATATCACTGGGTATATTTTCATCAATCGCCAGCATATAGTTCTAGGGTAAATCAGGTCATACTGCACAAGTATAAATAGTACTTTTGCTACTTCTATCCAAAAATCTACAATATAGATCAAACAACAATCATATGCAAATCATCGGCCTCTTCTATTCCACACACAGGACACTTTGAATTTATTCTGCATTTCCAGAGGTACAATACAACATATTCAAAACTAAATTGTCGCAACTGTAGGTTAACAGCACGGAATTAACCATTCCCAGCACTTACTGCATCTTCTAAAGTTCAGTAGTCAATGTTGGATGTCTTGTGTTCATGATAGGCCTGGTGACATTGTATTCTACAAGTCTTAAAACAATTCTCCTTTATTATATGTGAATAATGATATTGTCATTCCTTATGTAATGCTTTGCACAAAAACAAAATAAAATGTTTTGAATTAAAAAAAAACGGATTTGATTAATTTCCCTATCACTACTGATGGACTTCCATCAATTTCCGAGTTTCATGGATGGGGCATGAAACTAGAAATATGATGTCAGTGAAAATTTCAGAGGATTCTGTGCTAAAGCAACCTTGTTAGCACAAGACACACATTTAACTTCATGTCTTTGTCACAACAACAAACACCAGAATGGCAAGGAATCCAATACCCACATGTATTCTTTTTTAATGGATAAACGGCTTATCCAGAAATGGCTCTGTAAAAAAGTCTGCTACTATTCTGTACTATATTTAAACATTATCACAGAGAAAAAATAAAAATATTCCTGTTTCCGTGGAAATTTCCTGGCGACTTTCACAACTACTAAAATGAAAGACTGCATCGTTGCCACAGACAATATACCGTTTCGTTCTTTATTTTCATGAAATGTTTCTGCCAGACATTACATGCCAATGCCGGGCATTCCCTCAGCGCATTACTGCATTCTATAAATGCCATAGCATGAGAGGTGAAGACGTTATCATTTAAGCATGGAAAGTAAGGATGTACAAAGCAGCCAACAGTACAGGAGGGCCTGCAAGCGGGTATAGGAGACGTGCCATAAATAGCCACAGTATCTTTGAAAATACCAAGCTAATAGTATCATACATTGCGTGGTGGAGGGCAGAGAGACCCTACCCTTGGAAATAACAAGATACCAAGACAATACTACCATACACTAGCAGAAACAGACCCAACCTGCTCGGCCAAACAGAAGCTGCTTGGGCCACGTTCATCCCTGGAGTAAGTACCAAGTGATTTATAAATCCATTCATCTACTGCTCCATCAGTGGCCTTCGGGTCAAATAATAACAGTCCTCAAACAATATAGGTAGCAGGACTGTCAAGCAGAACCATTTAGCAATCAGTCATGCAATAAATGCCAAATAATGGTCAGAACGCCTTTCAGATGTGTGCCTGGGTAGGTCATTGCTTCAGATTCTAATTCGACACTCATTAATAATTACTTTGAGCCAGTAGAAGACTCTTATTAAGGTCTAACTTTCTATTGAGGGCTAAACAGAAAGCGAGCAGGATTTCAGTAGGGCCAATTCAAAAAGGCACAAACGTCAAAGGAGCATACAGAAATAAAAATAATGTTTTGGGAGAAGGATGGGAGGCCAACACATAAAACTAGTGAAGGATCAGAAGATAATAAAGTTGTTTCTTTCTAAAATGTGCAACAATGATTAATAGTGGACACTAATAATCATATGCCTTTGTTTTGGCCAATGTAGACTGTGAAAACAGAATGCATGGAGTCAACAATAGAGGAGACGGGGTCCAGAAAGTGCTTTTCAGTCTCCAATATAGAAAGATAATTTGTAGCATAATGCTGCTTCATTTTGTATCTGATATACTGCACTCATTCCTGAATTGTTGAAGACAAAGTACATTTTTATTAAAATCCTTCTTTTCTGTACAAGCAAATGAGGATTTAGCAGAGTGTCTTCCAGAACAGAGGACAACGGGCTGTGTGCAAGAGTGCAACGAATAACGCTGCTAGAATATAAATTTGCGGTGGCGATACACCACAAAGCCACACGAACAGCTACTGTAGCCCTCGGCTACATAAGTACACAAATATTAACATACCACCAAGAAGGGCTTGGAGGAACATGGCCAGACCTGCCAAACCTTATACATCAAGGTGAAGTTCGAGAATAGAAAGATATCTCAGCATTAGCTTGGCTAGACTGTCCATTCTTTTTCTGCTAGTGGAACCTGATAGAATATTTCAAATGTGTCTGTTTGTTTCTCAATGTTGAACACCATTACGAAAGCTGCATTTATTAGGGCGCGGTTCATTTACCATGCCAAACTCATGCGTGCCTTTTTTGCTTCCAAATATGGCCCTAGGAGCATTTCCTCATGCAGAGGCAGGAGATAAGACAAGGTGAACAATCGATGGGCTTAAGAAAATGGCAGGAGGAATGATTTTAAATAGGGTCAGGAGATGGCAGCCTAGGGAGTGGAGTATCCTTATTGTTAAAGTTACATAACTATGGGAGGGAGCAATACGTGCCCTTGTCCCACAGGGAGAGGAAGACCTAACTGTGTACATACATTAGTTAACTTCGGTAATAGTGGGGGGTGAGCGTCACATACATTCTAATGCACTGCCTAGGATGCAAGGCTCATTTTAATGTGGGAATTGGCCATGCCTATTTTTTTCAGTACCTCAGCGTTTAGACACTTAAACACAGACGAATGCAGGTGGTGGAGGGGCTACCAAATTAAATTCTAGACAACGGGGCAACTGGTTCACTAACTTTGGACCCATATCCGTCAGTTGGGAGCAAGTCTTATAATCCACCTGTATATAATTTTGGGCCCAGCTTGATTGCTGTGTAAGAATTATGTACACGTGCATATTTATTTGTTTTTATAAAATATAGTTTATCTGTAGAGTAATTAAAAATTGTGAATGCAGAGAGAAAATGACATTCAAAGCATATCTTTAAGGGTGGCAGTATGCGCAGAAGATCCATGAGCTAGTGGCAAAGTGAAAAGTTGAAGATCAACTGATTATAGATTCCTCACTTCTTTCTCCAGAGAGCCGTTTCATCAAACAAATGGTAAGGAAATTATAGTGCCCATCTCTTCCATTGCCCTCTTTCTCCCAAAGCCAAACAGGGTAGATACCACTTTAAGAGCCATTTTAGAAATGAAAGGAAAAGTTCTATTTTTCTGATGAACGTCTATACTCAGTCATAAAAGCTGAATTATTACCTATAAAATAGACAAAAAAATGACTTTAGCAAGCATCGCGGTTATCAAAAATGTACCCATTAAATAACTTCATACATAACACAAGTGCACACGGAAGAACAGCCAGTTCTCCTGGCTTGAGCCCTCTGTCCTGTCCATTCCGGAAATTCATTCATTTGCCAATTTGACTGTTTCTTTCCAGATACAATTGCTTGCCATAGATGATGCATATGACTTGTTTCTTGTGTAAGTGGGATATACCTTGTCTGCCTTCTTAAAAATACACTGCAACTGTTAATGGCCATTCATACACATGAAAAATACACTTCCAGCATTTGATCAAAATAGGGCAGTTCAAAGTCTTTGTAAACCCAATGTTCCTTGAATAATCAAGGATGTAATACCAGACGACTGGAGTGACCACTGAACGGGTCCACCTCTTCCCCGGGTCTGGAGGAGACTTACTTAATATTGACAGTGAAGCCAGCCCTAGGTCATTTTGCACTGCCGCACAGTACAGTGGCATCTCACAACAGAAGGTGTCTGGCCTCCTTGGCTGCAAGAAACACTCTAGTTAAAAGAATTTCAATTGACTTTACTCTGGACATAATCCATTAGTAGGACAGTTTGCATGAACGCAGAGGCGTCAGAAAAGAATTCAAAGCAAATATTGTTGATAGACACACTGATGGAATGAGGGTGTGCCAGTGAGAACATGCAGGACATGAAGCTGCAACTCTTGAATAGTGCCGATTTAGGATATGTTCATCTAACAATTAATACACAACCCACCATTTTCCTACAAGGAAAACGTTTTGTCCGTATTCAAAAATATATATTTGCTATTACTCTCACTGTTCTTTGTGGACATAAATTCATACGGAATCGTTTGCAAGTGTAATTTGCTTATGCTAATTAACAATGTACTTGTGAGATAGCACAAACAGCATATCACAGTGATACGCCGTAAATTTGTATTTAATCGGGCTATTTTCTGCTTTGCCATGTCAGTTGCTAATAATGCTTTCAGATGAATTGGGGGGGGTCATCGGTTGTATCCTATCAAAAATGTTGTAACACTGAAGAAGTTGCAGGCCTGGGACTTATCAGCATAGATTTATTAGGTCTCGCCTAGCGTTGCTGCGCACATGCGCAGCTCGCTCGGCAAGATTTATTGCAGATGAGGAGTTTCAGTAGAGGGCTTGAAGCCCCGCCCCTCATTCCCATTGGCCGGCGTCACCGTTTATGCTAAACGGTTGCCTGCCATTGGAAATGAGGGTTTTTGGTTGCCGCCCTTTGGCTTGCGATCCGGACTGGGTCGCCTGCTTCACGGCTGTCGTGAAGCACTTTCTTATCTTTATGGGGCCATGTGTTTAAACACATGGCCCCATAAAGACAAGAGATCGATGCTTGTTTGGCCTGCAGTGAGTCTGCCAGCCAGTTCCATACGAGCAAGATACAAAACCCCAAATTAGCAAATAAAATGAATCACTGTTTATTTTTGCATCGCGCTTTCACTTAAAGTGAAAGCGCGATGCAAAAATATACAGCGGGAATGGCGAGCGCTTGTTATACACACAGCCATGCTCTCTCGCGCCAAGGCAGCGCCGTAACCATGACTACATGTTCATCGAGAAAAAGATATGACAACTCCAACTTCAAGCTTTTGTTTCGAGCTTGTACTTTGGTACCAGCCTTTTATCTGTATGTGCTTCTTTTTTTAAATAGAAACCGCGGCTGTGTTTTTGCTGTTCGAGTGCGTGCTGATGGAAACATGAAAGCACGGCTTCCTTGAATCATATTCCAAAGTACTCTCTGGTGTCCACAACAAGATCAGAGAGCTTCCAGAAACTCACCCTTTCACCATAGTCTGCTCTCGCTGCCCTCACACATTCTTGTCGGGCAGTAATTGAGCTGGAGCACTGGGAAAAGCACTTTTATAGCCGCATTTTAATAAGGGTTGTGAATTCTCTTTAGACAGGTGGAAGATACCTACACAACAATGTCAGCATCAACTCTTTCCAAAAACACGGAATATGTACTATTCATCATGTCTGATAAATCCTGTACATCTTGTCGGATTTTATCGGGTGCAAGAAATAGCACCTATTTATTCCTCCGACATTCTCAGTTTTTTTATTTTATTATTCCTAGCATGTCTGTTTTTTTGTTTTTTAATACCTCTGTAATTTTTAATTCTTTGTCACCCCATTGCTATATTTTGTAAAGGGGCTACATATGGTAGCCTCCACGTGAGTGGAACCCGCCCGGGCTCCATCTGAGGCGATGAGGAATTGTTGGGGAATCTTCTTGAGACAGTTGTGGTCTGGCTTGGCTGCCTCGGGGGTCACCGCCTTTAGCCTGTACCGACTCATGCAGCCCCTGCATTTTGAGGAATCGTCTGAGTCTGACACTTCCTAGCCCCCGCTTTGCTTTTAGAACCTGCGTCCCGTGCTCCTTTCCGTGAACGCACAAGGAAGAGCTGGAGTGAAAACATGAAGCGCAGCCGGAACAGGATCCAAGAAACACAAAGCGAGGGGGTTCCCGCTCCACAAACACACAAGCAGACTTCTGTGCGGCCGTGTGGCACTGCCCCTTTCCTCTCCCCTCACCCGCTACCACTTCTTTTAGTGTTATTGCCAACAGTTGAGAGTGCGGCGAGTACAAACACTGTCCACAGCAGTTTAATGCTTTTCCCAATAACAACTATACTTTCCCGCACAATTTCCTAACCACCGCAAGCTTATTGGGATACGGGTGACTGCACGAAGAGCGGCCTACTAGGGGACTGGAGTCGTGTAAAATGGCAATGGCCCCATGAAACAAGGGCATCGACCAGATGCGTTGTAGCACCCTCTTCCACTGCTAAAACATTAAGAGGGGGGAACTTCCAAAGGCTGGTGGAGAAGGTCAGTGTGTGAGGCGCAACGCAAAACACGCTCACACCTTGACGCCTCTCCATCACGCTAGAAGCGGAATATGAAATTGGTACACAAGCAAGATTCTGTCTGGCAGCTTGAAGGTCCTGAAATAATTATTTAGTTCCCTCCTCGATGACTTCCAAAGAGCCACAAATAGGCTTTTCTTGCAGTGGCTTAGCAAAGATTCAATGGGCCCTAATGCAAGAAAGTAGACTGCCCTCATTCCCTGCTTTTGTAGTAAAAACAACCACTATTTGAGTAAAGCAGGCGGTGCCGGTTCTAGTAGGGGAGTGTGTGAGGCCCCTTTAATTTGCATAGGACATGACATCGCCAGGGCCGGATTGGGATCACAGTTATTCTCGGGTACTCCCAAAAAAGTGGCCCATATTCCCCTGTCACGACCTTTCATTAAACACCACATTTGGTTTGTCTCATTTGACTAATTTTCAGAGAAATGTTAGGTAAATTCAGCATTTTACAGCCGGTAACATTGGAGAAAAGTAGAAACTGCATTTTGGCTGAGCGGGAAAGGGGAAATAAAATGGCCTAAGGGCCACAACATCGGATCTGGCTAAGGGTGACACCTGTCCAGTTATTTTACGAGCATAAGTGGAATTTTAATGTCTTGGCTGGCATGAAAATGAAGAAAATCTCAGAAATAGTATGTTTTTGTCTCATCGGTGTGCACTTTAAACACTAAACGGCAAAAGCGCTTTAAAATATGTTCTACACCTGCCTTGTCAGTCACTGATAGGTAAACTAAACAAAAGCAGAAAAGCCATGGGAAAAAGGAATATGAACGTTTTTATATAAAGAAGCTTCCGCAAATATCATGCTCAGGGCTTTCCAGAATCTTTTTTTACTTTAAATAGAATCAAACGGGTTAAGGGCATTGGAGAGATTTATATGAGCATCAAAACCAAATCCATTTTTATTTTAAGCACTAGAGATTAATTGTTTTGCACAGAATCACAGGACGTTGAGACAACACTGGGATTCAAACCTACTTCCCCAGTTTCAGAGTCAAGAGCTCTGACCCTGACGCCACATCCTCTCTAATTTTTCTTTGTAAAGGATGGCCTCAGAGTGAGACCAGTGGTAACACACACCCCATCCACCAAGACACTGGGGCCGAGGTGGCAACACCTGTCCTACAGGGAGGCCTTTTCTCTTATTCACCCACTCCCCAGCCCATCATAGCCTCAGTACAATGTCCAGGTAGGGGAGGGGTCAAAAAAGGCACGCCGCTTCTGCTGCTCTAGCAAGGTGGGGGTGGAGGGCTGAGGTAGGCACAACAGTCATAAAATCACCTGGGCCCTATGGGAGGCCTTTCCCAGTCCGCCATGACCTGAATGTGAGGCCAGGAGGGTGAGGGGTCAAGCTAAAGGCACTGCTTCTGGGTCGGACCAACATATTGCACATTAGTGGCCTGGCGGGGGCCGTGGCAGATAGTAAGACTGTAGGTCGGTTGACCGAGGTCCCAAAACAACGGCCCACAGGTGATCCTTCCGCACTGGCCCATCACCCAATGCTGACTGCCTACCTTCCCAATCCAACGCTGGACATTACAAAAAATGACAACACAGGAAACGTCATCAATTGACTTTTAATCCCTTGGCATTGTTCAAGTGACTTTGTAAGAAGCAGTTGTCCAGATGCGGGTATCATTACTTGTAAAACTTTAATACTGAGTGCGGCGCACTCTTCAGGGACACCACACTCGGTTGCCGCCTTAAAACAAGCATGTGCCATTTAATAAGTCTCGCATTTACGCGAGTTTAAGCTATTGGCATTGTAAATCACAATGCCTTTTATTTATGTTTTAAAAAACAAAACATAAATAAAAGGCCTTGTCATTTACAATGCCAATAGCTCTAACTCGCGTAAAAGCGAGACTTATTGCATTGCAAATTCATGTGTTCCAATACTCGTGATCGCTCTCATACTACTAGTACTGATAACGATCTTTTATTATGAGTGCTGCGCATGAGCTCTTCCCCCGCTGGGCCGCCCCCCTTCAGGGTGGCTCCTGCTGCCCTCGGCCCCCTCCATACTGGTGTCTGTGGCCTGCGCTTTTATTAGCCCCCCTGCACTAAGTTTACACCCCGGGCCTTTAAAGGGGTGTAGCTAGGAAGGAAGCACCCCACTGAAGGTGGATGGGAGGTTTACACGTGGGGGAAGGGTCGAGGGGGGACTTTCGGTGCTCACCGGGCTCCAGAGTGAGGAAGTCTGCCAGGAGCCTAGCTATCTAGGGTGCATCAGGTGCAGTGGCACCGGAGCTCACGAACCCCTCTATACTGCTGCATTTTAGTACCCAGACAGCAGTCAGGAGTTCATTCCTTGCTTGCACCGGGATATTGCCACTTTTGCCCCTTCGCTGCATGTTTCCAGAACAGGATGTGGTACCCCCCCCCCCCCGCCCCTCCTCTGGGCAGTAAAAGTAGACAGAACTTATATAATCACCTCAGAGTCAGACGCTGGTGAGAGGCTGTACTGCCTCCTGTGAGCATCACACTGGGCGTCAGGAAGTAGCTGGGACTCCAGGCAACTCCTGTCCCACGTGAAGGTCGAGATTTGAGCATTAATGTCACGATTCTGGTGGAAGTGGATGGCAAAAGGCTCGAGTGCCTCCTATGGAAAATGTGCTCAGGATCACACCATGTGTCTATGATGAGCCCGGGATCAGACTGGGGTCAGAGGTCGCCTCTCCCAGGCAGTTTAAATACAAAGAAGAATAAAAGCACTTTATTGTGAGCAGTGGTAGAAGGTTCTAGGCCTCCTTGTGGGTCACTCGATCAATCCCAGACTCTGTCCGTAGTGGGTTGGAGCCCAGTGTGAGCCTTTCCTCCTCTCTGAGCCACCGCGCTCACTTTACATAAAAAAAAAAAAAAAAAAACTTTGATGAGCGCGTCGCCCGCTACAGGGCCACCGCGCTCTGTTTATTTTTTTATTTTGTAAAACTTTAATATGGAGCGCGGCGCCCGCTTCAGGGACACCGCGCTCAGTTTCTCTTTTTATTGCCTCCTTAAAACAAGCATTTGCAATGCAATAGGTCTCGCATTTACGGCGAGCTTAAGCTATTGGCATTGTAAATGACGAAAGATTTTACTTCTGTTTAAAAACCAAAACATAAATAAAAGGCATTGTCATTTACAATGCCAATAGCTCAAACTCGCGTAAATGCGAGACCTATTGCATTGCAAATGCTTGTTTTTAATAGACTCAGTAGGTATAGACAAACGATGTCTGAATCGTTCATGAATGAGATTTTGCCAGCGTTTGCGTTATTTCTGTTGAGGTCACATTGCAAGGGAAAAAGTATTTCCAGTGATGTACCCACATGACAACCTAAGCAGCACCCAAAAAACGTTGACCAACTGGTTTCCACCAGGAATCAAAGCAAATTAAAATATGCGAGCATGGAATTGCCAACAAGGTCGTTGCTTTCAATGCATGCCTAGTGCCTCACACCGAAGGTGATACACAGTTGTCATTATTGAGCATCTTTGTGAAATGCGTGCCTCTGGCCGACAGTCATTTTTATTGCGACGCTGCAACTGAATCTCTAGATATTATTCTGAGCAGTTGCTTGAAATCTCTGTAGCTAGAAGATGGAAACTTTCCATTGGCAATGAGCATGCCAATCGTTCCTGCCTGGCTGCTGTCGGACAACGTGGTGTGCGGCTACAGTATTTGTTCATTTGTATCAGTCACAGTGACTGGTTAGCATATGGACAGAATGTTATTGTGTTTGATGTCAAAGTGCAGCAAAATGTCTGCTTTCCGAATATACAGTTATAAACTTCTGTTTTACTAAGTGTAATGCATTTAATTTCTGACTGCTGTTCAACATATTAAATCAAACAAAAGCAAACATAGGGGGGTTTTATGCTTAGGTTGTGAATCAAACACTACACAATCAAGATGCGGAAAGGCGATTTCAAAAACTAGAAGGTTCTAGACAGATAGAGTATTTTACTTATGCAAGGGTTTAAGGTGGCAAGTACTGAAGATGTTATCACCATGAACATAAACAGTAGACATACTTCTGGTTACTGGAGAGGATTCCAATAATGAATGTGGGAAGTAATTAGAACAATACATTTCTAGCACAATACAAAATATATTTGCAGCCACGACAGAGAGTCTGGCGATGCAATGGTGTCAGAATACAGTAAAATGGGTCTTCTTTCTGTTTGTAACGTTCATCTTCGAACCACTAAAATCTGTGCATGCCCTCTCCTAATCCACAACTACACAAGCTGGGAACGCACTGGGTGCTGTGCCCTCAGGAGCTTCAGAATCTCGAATGGGGATATCAAGGCGATTACGATTACCATTTTCTGTGTCCCCACCACTATATATGTATGGTAGATGGGATATTATATTGAGGCCACCAACAACTCCTATACTTTGTGGTCTATGGTCACCAACCAACCACGCAGTAGGGTATAGAATCTATGATTCAAAGGGTGTGCCGCCATCTATCAAGTATTCGCATCTCTGGTGCTGGGTGCCCACAACCCCGCGGGACCCAACTATGACGCAAACTCATTTATTTTATAAAGTGTACACCAAGCCTCGTGACATTACACAATGGTTCGGTGGAAGACCAGAATAGAAATAAAGTAAAGTAATAAAGTATAATCAATATGTACATCTGCCACCCCTTAAATATCCCATCTTATTACTAACACACCCAGGAACTCCATATCTTCTTTGTAAAATCAAGTTACCTCAGCGTTGCCCATAATTCAGAGGCTCTTTGCCCCGCTCCCACAAGGACTCTCTTGGAAATTGTGTTTCTTGGGTGACCATAAATTCAAGGCTCTGCACCTTTAAATATTTGCATCCATCAATGGCTTACTGTCTCAGTAAGTGGCCCGGCTCTCATTCTGGGGGGCTCCTACCCATATGTACTAACATGTGGAAGGGTGCAATTGCCACTTTGTGTGATAAGTCTACAATGAAATCAAATGAGCAATACGACAGAGCAAACGAAACATCCATTTATGTCAATTAAGTGTAGACTATTCCTCATATATTAGGACAGGTGCCAAACGTAAGGTAGTGATCTCTTGTACCCAAGATTGTACAGCCCCAAAAGCACAGCTTGGTCTTTCTTTGGCACTTACGATCAGCATTTCTCAATCAATGTTTACAAAGTAAAAAAAAAATGCTGTGACCCTCCGTAGAGCTTCAGTCCACTGCCTTCCTATACAACTTCAAGCTGGCCCACATCTTGATGTCAGTATAGCTTCAATAAAACTTTAGAGCTATAGTCAAGTCTCCGGTCTACATATGGTTGGCTTTAGTCTGCTGCTTTCACACCCTCTATACATCGCTTTGAAACCCTGCTATGTGAAGTCCATACAATATAAAACAATAAGTAAAAACTATCTGTAGGAAGGTAGAAGAGGTGAGGGAGATGTTTCTCTGCGTGTTCCTCTCTCTTCATCCACACAAGGGCATTGGTAGTCCCTGTGTTGGCAATGGCCACGGGCAGTGTACCTCGAAATCCTGTTGCGTGAAGTCTAGGACTGCTGTACTAATACTTTATTACTAATACCATGCTTGTTGCCTAATGTAACTCTGTGACCTCTGTACTAATAATCTTGCACCTTATGAAATATTCATTTTCTGTTATAAAGCGCTCTAGCACTTTTGAATAATGCCTGCGCTATATAAAAATGCATAATTAACTATAACTGCTTACTTAGCAGTCTAAGGGTACTTCTGTGCCCCTTCCCTCAATACTTCACACACTAATCAGGTGGGTTGGCCTTAGATGTACCTCTGTTGGTCTCTGCTTTGGGACCAGTGTTGCCTGATGAGTTTCGAGGTGCCTATTTTTTCCAAGAATTTTGTCCCCATCGCAGCATTCGTATGAGGCACTACCGGGCCGAGCTGACTGACGGCGCCTGCTGGTCGGACCTGTTTCAGCCACCAGGGGGGCTGCCGGAGGCCGCCGGACTGAAAGGGAAGACCCGGCCTGCGGTGGTGAGCGACATGCAGAGGACGCGGTCAGGAGCCGGCCGCGTCTTGCCTGTGCTAGTGTGCATCGATCAGCAACACCGGGGGCACTGCGGCGATGTGAAAGAGCCGCCCGTATACAATTGAATTGAGCTCCGCCGCTGTAATTGATGCTGTTGGGAGTTCCTGGCGGCGTTTAAAGGTACAGTGCTGAGGCGGCCGGCCCGCTGTGGGAGTATGTTAATGGCAGATGGAGACTCAGAGAGAGAGTGCGCCTGAAATCGCTCCCTCTGAGGCTGGATATTTGCAGAGAGTTGTCTGCCCACTGGCCCAAACCAAGTGAGACGGACTGGGACAGACCAAGTGAGACGGACTGGGACAGAGGCACACTAAGGCGATTTCGGCAGCGGGCGATGGGGCGAACTGCACAGACCATCTCGGGCAGGTCAGTCTCTTCCCCACTGTTGGTCCTGCTCACGAAGGGAAGTCGTCCTTCAGGCTGGATGCCTGACTTCAAGATGGCGGCAGTACATAGGGAGCTGCAGAAGCGAATCTCGTGTCTGTGCCTTGGCCAAGGGGAGATTGCAACCCAGGAGATGACACCCCCCATGGAAGGAGTGGTTCTTTCTGAGCAGGATCATCTGGGGGCTGTTGCACTCACGCTGGCATACGCCTCCCTCTGCCTGACCCTATCATGGCGGCCTGATCCCATCACAGACTGTCACTCTCAAGACCACGAGTCGACGTGCTGCAGCCCCTCTGCCTCTGCCTGACCCTATCATGGCGGCCTGATCCCATCACAGACTGTTACTCCCAAGATCACGAGTCGACGTGCTGCAGCCCCTCTGCCTCTGTTGGTTGCGGTGCTGTGCCTGCAGAGGCAAGTGAGGCCCCAAAGGCACGGTGAGTGCCAGGCCTTATTACTTCACAGCTGCCCAGCAAGTAGTGGGCAGCTGCACCGTTTAGGCTATTGTTTAGTTGGGGGACATACCTTGGCAGTTAGGAGTGAGATGCCCTCCTTTAGCCCTGACCTTCACAGCTGCGCAGCACTTAGTGCCAGCTGCAACGTTTAGACCTGCGCAGATTGCGCACCCTTGACTTTCGCTGCTTAGGCAGCGCGCCCGGAACTTTTGGGACATAGGGCATTTGAGCCCCTCTTTGAGATGGCCAGTTGGCCGGGGGGACTGTTAGGATTGCAGGGAGCCAGGCCCTAATGCCGGCCTAATCTACCCACGCGTCCCGCCCTGCTGCCCTGGTTGTAACGCCGGCCTCCGCACCAGGATCTGCGGCCCGTGCCTCTTCTGCCATCTCAGGGGGTGCTCCCGGAAAGATCACTACGGTGGAAGGGTGCTCCTGGGCCCTGTTAGACCTGCGACTCTTCCTCACTGTGGGTGTCGGGTGCAGTCTGCTGTTGAGACATGGTGGAGCCTCCGAGCTTAGTGCAGGATGGTTGATTGGAGTTGTTTGATCAGCTTGCTGGCTGGTACTGTCAACCACCGTAGTGTGCACTGCGACTCTGAGTGGTGCTTTTTGGTCCGAGGAGCTATCTGGTTCCTAGTAGTCCTGCTGCGGTAAAACAATCCTGTGCTCGTTAGGTTCACAGAGCGTCCTGTGAACCAGACGTGGCGCTGGATAAGGCTGAGGGTAATGCGTTCATCGGTCTGATCTCCTACGGTCCCGTTTGATCCCCCCTGTCTATCCCTTCGTTTTGCAAGTAACAAGTACGGGAACACTGTCACCTTGGTTTAATGTCTCTCACATTTTGCTGACATTTTTCTAACTGGTGTCCCTGACTGGGTGTGTTGTTTCCTATTGGGCTGTCCTGGCTCGATCGGTGGCCCATGGGATGAGTAATTCACATAACTGGCGCCCATTTTGCTCTCCTCTAATTGTGCTCTTGGTTGAGGTTTGGCGTCCATTTGGGCCTCCTCCCTGGGGAGCCGAAGAATGTCCTTCCCCATCACTGCGATCCTAGAGGCGACTCCCATTTCCATGCGGGTTTCCACACTGGGAGGTCCCAATCCCGGGTGGTAGGGCTTGTCCCGGTATGATCCCACACCCTCTCCACTGCTGGAGGCAAGCCAGCCTTCTATCCCACCGGTATGATGTTTTATTAGTGAGTTAGACCAGAGTCCCTGGCCCTGCATGCCTAGTCGCCTCCTGACCTCTATCTCATTGGATTATCCTCACTCGTCTTCCGGCTTATGTGCCCTCCTCTTCTTTTATTCTTTTGTGCTCTATCGCTACCCTAGTGGCCCCTCTTCTCCCTATCATGGCTTCCATTCGAATTAAGTCGGGAGTTAACTGCTTCAAAGTCATCTATCCCCCTAATCTGGCCAAAGCAGCAGCAAAACGGTTCAAGCACAACACCATTGAACACTTCCCTGATTCCCTCTTTGTTGATCAATTCCATAATGGGCACTTCGGGAAGCTAAAAAATGACTTAATTTTTTTCACCCATGACATCCCTTCCTGGTCCACCAGCTTCTTCAACGTCTCCTCCTCCTCATCTATCCCGCATGGACAGCGGCTAAAAATTTCCCCCTCCACGAGCTTTAAGGGCTCTCTCACCATAACACTCTACAATAATGGCACCGTCATGATTCAAGCGACAGACTCCTGTCTCTCCCTCTTTGACCATCTCTTCCACTCCCTTCGTCCAACCCACACAACTATGATTTCCCTCGACTCTTCTTTGAACTCCTCTCCTTTCTCCCTTTCTCCCCCCCTGACCCCCCGATACTCCAGCAGGCCGCTATCCCGGGAGGCACAGGCCTACCCTTTGTTCCCCCCGCCTCTGCTCCCTCATCTCCCTCTCTTCCCCCTTCCCAAAATGCCCCTCCCCCTATCTTGTCTTTCCGGCCTCTGGCCTCCACCCCCCCTCCCCACCCTGCACCTGCTCGATTCTCCAACTTTTTCGCCGCCCCCCCAATCCCACTAAATCTTCCCACCGCCCCCCCTCTTAACTCACCTCTCTTACAACCTGGTCTACCGATCAACTTTCCTTTCCTTCCCCCTTCCCTCCCCCTTTCGCCTCATCCCTTTCCGCTCTTCCCCGTCCCCCGTACCCTAAATTCTTCTCTTCCACCTCCCATCTACCTCAACCCCACCTTCCTCTTCCCTTGCTTCCCAACCTTGTCTCCCTCCCTGACAATTCCTTCCTCGTCCCTCCCTCTGACCTTGCAGTCCCTTACTCCTCCCTCAGTTTCCCTCTAGTCAATTCCCCCCACTCCAACTGTTACCTATCCCCCTACATTCACCTTGCATAGCCTACAGTACCTATCTTGCACCATCCTCTCCTTTCTCCCCATTCCTCTGGCCTTCCTCGGACCCCCCGCCCTCCCCCCTTCACAGCCCCCTTTTCTTTCGTCTCCACGCACATTCGGACCGCATCTGACCCCCCCGCCCACCCCGCCCGGGTCAGTCTCGTCTCCCCTCTTCTCCCCTTTCCTCCAGCCTTCATTTGTCCCTCCTCCTACTCCTCAAATTCCTCCTCTGACGTATGCCCTCCTCTCATCCCCTCTGTTCAACTCCAGTAAAAATATTTATCTTCCCACCACTGTTTCACCATCCACTCCCTCTGTCCACCATCTTTCCTCACCTTCTACCCGTGCTCCCCAACTCCCCATCCCTCCCCTCCCTCCCTCACCCTCTGAACTCCCTCCCTTATCCCATTCCACCACCCCGCCCCGTCCTCCCTCACTCTCTGCACTCCCTCCCGTATCCTGCTCCTCCAGCCCGCCCTGTCCTCCCTTACCGTCTGCACCACCGCCCTCAACTCGTTCCCCCACCCCTCCCTGTTCTCCCTCACCCTCTGCACTCCCTCCTTTATCCAACAAGCCACCAAACACTCCGTGCTCAGCTCTCCTCTCTCTGGAAAATAAACTTGATTCTCTCATCTATTCCATTTCCCAGCTTGTAGCGTCCATCTCACGTTTAAGCGCCAAGTTGTCCCCTGTCCCTAACAACCTCCCGAGGAGTTCCTTGCTCCCGCGCCCCAATAAAACCAACCACAGTCTGCCCTCTGCAGACTTCACCAACTTACTGGCCAGCTTCAAGACCACCAACGTCACTCCCCCTCCGCCTTCCTCTCCTAAGAATTCTACGCAGTTTCCTATTCAGATCTTCTCCTCTGTCAGACCTCACCAACCTCCCTCTTAACGGGCTCCCTCATTCAAGAATTTTATCCCTATCTCCCTGTACAACCCTAACACCCCCATCACCAAAACATCTGTGTCAGAGCTGCACTGTTTGCTCCACAACTGCAGATCTGCAATCAAACACAAAGTGGAAATCGCTGATACTATCACACACCAAAATCTTGACATGTTCTTCCTCACTGAGACCTGGTTTAATGACTCCTCTTTTGATCTTCTGGTACCCACGGACTATTCTATCCTCAGAAATGACAGGGCAGACAAAATTGGGGGAGGTGTCGCTATCATCTTCAGAAACTCCCTTCAAATTAAAGCGTTCCCGACCACCCTCTTCCGTACATTCGAATGCCTTTCCCTAGAACTTCAAATACATCACGGCTCACCCTTTAGATTCCATGCCATCTACCACCCGCCTGGTTACTGCTCTTCATTTGTGGAGGAACTGACTGACTTCATCAGTGACCAATGCTCTCAAAGTGACAGACAGATCTTCCTGGGTGACTTTAATCTCCACTGGGGCTCTTTGGAAGACTCGGCTGCCAACAAGCTTGCCTCCTTTCTCTCAGCCAAAGATCTCCTCCAACAGTGCTCGGAAACCACACATTCCAAGGGCTCAATTCTGGACCTTGTCATTTCCAAAGCAGACCTGCTGACTACTGCTCCCCCCATCCATGTAGACTGGTCTGACCACCTACTCATTCCCTTCCGTTTTCACCTATCGCACGTTATAACTCTCGGCCAACCTAAAAGAGCTACTACCTGGTTCCTTAACACTAAGAACATTGATCTTGACACTTTTTGTGATTCCGCTATGCGGGCACTTCCTAGACTAGACCCTAGCCTGGATGTCAACGTTCTCACCTCTCAGTGCCTCTCAGTACTAGCAGTCGAAATCGACATTGTCGCTCCTCTCCAAAGCAAAAGGAAAAGACCCACCCCCTCAGCACGTTGGTTCAATAAAGCGCTCTACGATGAAAGGAAAAACCTTAGATTCCTGGAGAAGCATTGGAGAAAATCTCCTTCCACCTCCAATCTCTCTCTTTTACGCTCAACAAGATCCAAATATCACAACCACATCTTCCTTGAAAAAGCATCACATTTCAGATCCCTCCTTGACTCAGCCAAAAACAGACCCCAAAAACTTTTTGACCTCATCAAAAACCCAAACTGTTCTCCCCCAACCATTAAGCCTGAGGATTCCTCAAAGAAAGCAGCAGATTTCGCAATATTCTTCGATGAAAAGGTCAAAGCATTGGTGGATCAGGTCGCCCACCCCCCCCCATTGAGGAGCGGAAATCCTTAGTTACCTGGCAGAACTTTGACGTCATCTCGGAAGATGACCTCCTCAAATGCATCCTCGAAACTAAACCCTCCAACCATTCTTCTGACCCCATCCCTAGCGACATCGCCATCGATTTCTACACCTATACTCTCTCTTACTGGACCAGGCTAGTCAATCTCTTCCTCAGTCAAGGCTCCCTCCCGGTTGCCCTCAAATCAGGTCAGGTCACCCCTCTTCTAAAAAACCCGCCGCCGATGCGAACGACCTCAACAACTTCCGCCCTATCACCAACCTCCCTTTTCTTTCGAAAATCACCGAAAAATGTGTTGCGAAACAACTTTCCTCACATATTATGGACAATAACCTCCTTGACGTCTTCCAGTCGGGCTTCATCCAAAATTGCAGCACTGAAACAGCCCTGCTGCAAGTGATTGACGATGCGCTGCATATACTCGACTCTGGGGAATCATGTCTTCTGATTCTTCTAGACCTCTCTGCAGCCTTTGACACGGTTAATCATAGCACCCTCCTCAACACTCTTCAACAGAGAATGGGACTGGATGGCACAGTGCTCAAATGGTTTGCCTCTTTCCTCTCGGACAGATCCCAAATGATCAAGATAGGGAACAGTCTTTCATCTCCTGTGGCCGTAGGTCAAGGCGTCCCTCAAGGTTCTATCCTGGCACCCACCTTGTTTAATCTCTACCTGGAACCTTTAGGGAACCTCCTAAGCAAATCTGGGATCCTTTACCATCTGTATGCGGACGACACGCAAATCTACCTTAAGGTGTCCTCCGCACACGATCTCTCCCTACTCAATTCTACCCTCAACTCTATTCTCAACTGGATGTCAGCTCATCAACTCATTCTGAATCCCGCCAAAACTGAATTCCTCCTCCTCTCTACCTCTCTCTCACCTCCTCCTGTTCAATCTTGGATGGATCAGCTGAACCTACTCAACAACAAACCCATCATTGTCGACAGCGCTAAATCCCTAGGTGTCATTCTTGACAAAAGACTCAACCTAATCTCCCACATCAACTCTATTGCTAAGAACGCACGGTACCAGCTGCGCCTTCTTTGGGGGATCCGTCGGTTCTTCCCGGAGAAAGACTTAAAAACCTTGGTACAATCTCTGGTTCTCTCAAGACTGGATTATTGCAATTCTCTTCTGACGGGCCTACCCAAATCCCACCTCTCCCCTTTCAAATCCATCCTCCATTCAGCAGCTCGCTTCATTTCAGGGTCTAAACGAAGCGACCACGTCACTCCTATCCTGTCCTCTCTTCGATGGCTTCCGATCGAGGCAAGATCTATTTACAAAACTGCCTGCATCACACACAAAGCCTTACACACGTCCTCCCCTCGTTACCTGGCGAATAAATTGAAGTTGTCCGGTGGCTCTCGCCCTTCTCGCAATGCGGAAAAGCTTCTGCTGGAGCCCCCGTCTTCAAAAGGGAAAGATCGATGGCTCAATCCTTCTCGGGCAATGCGGTGAGAATCTGGAACTCGCTTCCCCCACTGCTCCGTGCCACCTCCTCTACCCGGATCTTCAAAGCTGACCTCAAGTCTCTTCTCTTCCAAAGACACTTCCAGAACTAATACTTTCGTTCTCAGGCCCCTCTAGGAAGTTCGCTCGTCAGTGTAAATTTGTACTTTTTTCTGTTCATTCCTTACCTTGCGTGTTGTGTTGGTTTTTATGTGCGTGTTCCCTTCATTACAAGTCCCCTGCTGAAGTCACGCCCTCTTTACTACCTCAAGGAAGTTCTTCCACCTTAGGAAATTCTGTATTCCAAGCCTATAGAAGTGCCTTCCCAGTGTGTTATGAGTGACTGCCACTTACTGCAGTATTATTCCTCTAGTTGTATTTTGTACCCCATGTACCCCCTGTTGAATTCACGCCCTCTCTACTACCTCAAGGAAGTTCTTCCACTATAGGAAATTCTGTACTCCAAGCCTATTGAAGTGCCTTCCCAGTGTGTTATGAGTGACTGCCACTTACTGCAGTATTATATCTCTATTTGTATTTTGTACCCCATGTATCATGCACACCTGTCACTTTTTCCTCTTGGAACGTATTCCTCTTTTTGTATTTGGTTGGTTTGTTATTTGCACAATTGTCACTTTTTCCTCATGCAATGTAACGCTTGCTTTTGTATTATGCTCACTTGTATTATGCTCCTTATGTAATGTTACTGTTCCTATTGTGAAGCGCTCTGACACCCTCGGGTAAAGTCCGCGCTATATAAAAACGCATAAATAAATAAATAAATATTAGCTCTGTTCCCAACACTCACCTGCGGTTGGGGCTCTCAGGAGTGCCCATGGATGCCAGGCTGCTGCCACTTATTGATTTCCTTCCTCTCTTGTTCTCCTTATTACGAGGGGGCCTGCCCCCAACCACCCCAACCTGTTCCTCAATCGTACCCCCGGCCGACATCTCCGAAGCATAGGATGGGAGCAGCCCCGAAGAAGAATGTGAAGCTACAGACCTGCACAGCTCCGACAACTGCCATAGACAGAGAGAAAAGACGATTACTGACCTCGAGACCGCAAACATCAGTAACAGACACACACATCTCAGTGTTACTCTTCGTACAATAAGAAGAGAAATCTCATAACATTTAGTCTAAACTCCACAACATTATCAAACAATTGAAACGCTTTCATTAAATGCTGGTAGCACTCATTATTTTACCCTCAAATGTATATTTTATAAATACTCAATTTGTATTTTTTAAAATTACAATTACAGTACTATTAGTATTTGTAATGACTACAATATAAAAGGCATATTTATTGCATTGTTTAAGGTTACAGAACTTGGGTTAATATTCCTCCTACCGTGGTATCGGATACTCTGAACTACAATCACCGATATTTCAAAATGTCCGCCTGGCCACCACAGGACAGAACAGAGATTTTTGAGGCACACGGCAGATTTGTCCTCTTCCCTTGTCTTAGAAAAAGGGGTTTTCGCGGCCATAGTGCAGATGGGAACTTTGCCGTTTTAATTCAAACTACTGCTTATGAAAACCGTGTATTGTCGCACATATTTTCAATATTTGATGCAATTTATAATTTGCAAACAACATGTGATTTTCTTTTAAAAACATTCGTATTCGATCATTCATACCAAATTAGAGCACAGCTAATACATTTCTCCTGTTTTATAGTGCTACAGAAACATATTTATATGGACATATCATTTAATTGAAAAACTTTTGATTGAATCTCATAATTGTTTTCAATATATACAGAGCAATCACAAACCATGTCATTCTAAGATGGCCGTTAAGCAAATGCATGTTAACTTCAACGGCTCGTAACCTCATTGTTATTTTCGGTCCCTAACCTACCCACCATCTCTTCAGTGTTTGAATGTGGTACACGAACGTCTTGGCCAATCAGAGGTCAGGAAGCCGTAGGTTACCGAGGAGACGGGTTCCCCGCCTAGTCTTGAATGGGGCTTAAAGTTAAAGCCTGCGAATTGAACGAAACAAAGGAACCGAGTAGACAAGCAAACTTGCTTCACAGCTGGAGCTTCCTTTTGTTGAATGTGCACTGGCTTTCTATTTGGTGCTGGTGATTATTTTATGCAAAAACAAGTACGTTGAAAAAATATGATATGTGTATATTATTAATCCTGAATAAATGCTTTTTAAAAAATGATGTGACAAAGTAAATCCACTTGATTGAAATAAAATAATTCCATTAAGTCTTTCTGTTTTGAATAATCCACCTAAAAACTCATGAAGTATTTTTTACAGTCTTTCTAATTATTGCTACAAAACATACATTTGTAGATTATTCAATTAAAATGAACTACGAACGCCAACCTACCCATTACAATGCAGTTGTCTGGTTTGCAGCATTCAAGAGGATTTAACAGTGGAATGTTCCCTTTTGAAAGCAAAAGGGGCCCCAGAGTGGCAAACGGGCTGCTCAGCTCATAAGTTACTGCGACTTTTACACCTGGGATGCGAACAAAGGCATGGTATCGCGGAAATGAATATTTAATTTACAGTTTAACCCGTGATTACAAATGAGGAATCTCCAACTCCGCACCAACTTCTCCTTAGGTCAGTAGATCTTTGCCACCGTTTTAGAATGGACAGTGGTTCTGCCACCTATTAGCTTTAGAGAGCGTAAAACTTATTTATACAATTTGTCCCTCTATTAAGATGAGACTAGCATTTAATGAAAAATATCAAAATTAAGTCCAAACAAAAGAAACTCATGTACTTCTGAGTCAGTTTATGATTAAATAGCAAATTAATGAAAGTTGTGTACTCAAAAAAATGAGAACAAATATATGCACACACAGATATACACTATACAATTACACTTAAACTGGTGACGTGAAGTGAAAACAAAGGAATATATTTACATATCACAACACAATATATACATAACGAATGAACATATATTCAAGACACATTTAAACACAGTGTGAGGTAAATGTGATTCAACCCAACTAGCAATTAGTCTAGTTATTCTCAATTATTCTGGGTGATCATTAACACTTGATAGTATGCGTCGACGTTTCGACCCCTGGACAATAGTGCGATTACATGATCGTCTATTTTTTCACAAACTGCCGTGTCTATATATAGTCCTGAAGAAGACCCCCCCCCCACAGACGATCACGTAATCGCACTATTGTCCAGGGGTCGAAACGTCGACGCATACTATTAAGTGTTAATGATCACCCAGAATAATTGAGAATAACTAGACTAATTGCTAGTTGGGTTGAGTCACATTTACCTCACACTGTGTTTAAATGTGTGTCTTGAATATATGTTCATTCGTTATGTATATATTGTGTTGTGATATGTAAATATATTCCTTTGTTTTCACTTCACGTCACCAGTTTAAGTGTAATTGTATAGTGTATATCTGTGTGTGCATATATTTGTTTTCATTTTTTTGAGTACACAACTTTCATTAATTTGCTATAAAATCATATACTGACTCAGAAGTACATGAGTTTCTTTTGTTTGGACTTAATTTTGATATTTTTCATTAAATGCTAGTCTCATCTTAATAGAGGGACAAATTGTATAAATAAGTTTTACGCTCTCTAAAGCTAATAGGTGGCAGAACCACTGTTCACTTAATGTACGAATCCCCAGGTTCTGCACTTAACTGGTTACCCCATTACTTTATACTGACCGTTTTAGAATGGAGCACAGGATTAAAACATCTCAAATACATCAACCACTAGGCATTATGTTTAGTAATCAATGACGAGAAGTTTGGTAAGGATTTCAAAACCTTTATTAATCATTAAAAGTTTAGTATTTGTTTTTCGTCTTTTTATTCAATTAGTAAAAGATAAATCCATTTACAGAAATATCAAGAAAATAATGCTGCAAGGCAGCAGATAAATGACAACGTGTTCCATAAAGGAAATCGTCCCTATTCTAATTTAAAGAATCGTAATTCTATCAGAACCCATAAAGAGTTCTTTGGAAAGGAGTAAGAGTTTGGAGCTTGAAGTTAGGATCTATAAGAGCAATTCTGGAAACTCAGCCGAGTCTCTCAAACAGTCGCAGTACCAACTGTCTTAGTAAAGTTGAGGCTAGTAATCATAGAAGTAGTTATGATCATCAGCATAAGCGAAATAGTCACCCAAGTGTCAGCCAACAGCAATCACCATCAGCAGTAGCTTACAGTAATTGAGAAAAGGGAAAGGAAAGTGCAATCAAGTGCATTACATCTCATAGCCTCGCTGTGCATTGCCTCTCTTGCTAAGAACTCATATTATTATAAACGAAAAAACATATGTATCCATGCTCCAGTGTGAAGTCATCTCGAACCAATGGGGAAGAATCTTCCGATGGTCTGCAGCTTCTCCCTTCGATTCCCACGGTAATGCACAAGTCGACATGATGCTAATAAGATGTTGCTAAACATTCATACATTTGTTACATTCTAGAAAGTTCTCATGAGAATCTCGCAAACCTGCTCTGTTAGCTGTTCAGTGTTCCATTGTGTAACAATGGACTACTCTAAGAAACAAAACATTTTCTATTCACAATGTCCTGGTTAGATCATACTTTAAGCAAACATCATTGGTTCTAATATAATGTCTGTCTTTATTTTAACATTCTAAGTGAAAGGATAGAGGAAATGATCTTAAATACGATGAAATCATATGTGTGAGGAAGGAAAGAAATACAATTTTAAACAGCACATTTCACAGTGATAATGAGTTTTAGTGGTTAAATCTGCATAGTTCAGCATTCTCAAAAAAATTAATTTTATTAAATTAATAAAGGAAAGAAGGGATAAATGAGGCCTAGTCTGGCCTAGCATGGAAAATACGTTAGAAATGAGAGCTTTTTGCAAGACAATAAAGCTGCATGTTAACAATTTGTACGTTTAAGAAAGGCACGTTTCTTCCTATTTTTACTTTACTATGTATTTTTCACGTTAATGTCTAGGCAAAGGTCTGCTTTAATATGTGGTTATTTTGATCTACATTTTCCTTTCTAACAGGTACAATCATATTTAATTTATTTCTCATATAAAATGTATTTTTAGGTCGAAGCCAACCAGACAGCTGCGCTGTCTGGTTTGCTGAAACAGCTAGAAACATTCAGAAAGCTTCCCTGGGAATCAGTGGCGGCTGGTGACATTTGTAAGTGGTGAGGCGGAAAATGAATTTCATAGAGCACCGTAGCGAGCGAGCGTAGCGAGCGAGCCCGAACAACCAAAGGGGGGTTCGGGGGGGTTCTCCCCCCGAGAAAATGTTGAAAAAAGAGTGGACAAATGGTGAATTTTCAAGCAAATTTGAGAAAACATGAAGGTTAATAAAGCAATTGTGAAAGTGCAGTTATTATTTAATAAAGAGAAGTCATATAACATAGGTAGGTGCTTATTCAGTATAACCACAGAGCTTCGTAACAGACTTCGAGATACAATGCATTTCTGAGTACCTCACAGATGTTTTTTTATTTAACAAACAACTAAACAGGTCGCAAACTAGCAGCATTCAATATATTGTTCACTTTTTGTAGATAAAATCAGCACGTCTGTCTTTAAGAGCAGCAAACTTTTCAATAACTTGAACGTTAAAGTCTGGGATTCTTTTAACTAGGTCGCTCTCTATAGAGAGCATTGCTAAAGCATTCAGTCTTTCCTCAAGCATGGTGTTCCTCAGGAATGTCTTAATCCTCTTTAAGGTGGAAAAACATCGTTCAGACTCTGCTGTTGTCATAGGAGTGGTAATGACAATTTTTAGTAAAGCCACTGTCTCTGTAAGTGACTTTTCCATATTAAGTTTATAAATTAAAGCCAGCAAAGAAATGGCACCTTTGGCCTTCCGGTATACGCTCATTCCGTACAGTACAGTCAACTCAGGCTGCCTGCTCCTAGTGACCCGTGCCTCTAGTTCCCTTCCCTAGGTCTTATCTGGGGTCTTTGTGGTTAAACAAGGGATAGATAGTGCCTTTAACAAGTGTTATTGCCCAAAGCACAGGGCTAAGGCTATTAGTAAATTCCATCCACTGAGGGTACAATGTTCAAAATGTGCCCCCACCCCAACCACCATGTAGAGTGACCACATACATAGCCCTAACTCCAGTGTAAAAAAATATAGCATCAGTTTCCTTACCTTTAACACCGGTGTTTGCTGGGTTGTAGCTGGGGTGAAAGAGCAGCAAAGGAGGTTGGGGCCGCTTGTTCTTCGCCCAAAAATGGGCCAAAAATTAGGTAATGCTGTTGCCAGGCTTTACCAGGTGCTGCAAATTAAAATATAACAAATTATTTTTGAAACATTAGGATAATCAAGCAAAGACTGGGGTACAAAAACATAACGCTCTAATTTTTACCTTGCTGTTTGCATGCAGCTCTTAGATGACAGTTAATAGCTCACTGTTCTATGTTCGCATTTTAACTTACAAACTGCAAGTAACAAAAGGATCTCTCTGACAAAAGCAATGACTCATTGACACTTTGGGGCCATGTGCATTAGTGGGGCAACGCCCCAGCGCCCCAATGGACGCACCGCCCCTGCCTGAGCTGCTCTGTTCTCAATTAGAGGAGGAAAACTAGCTGTTTACGACTGTATGTGGGATGCCATTTTTTTCTGCTGACAGATGGCTACCAAGCACTTTGCACTTTCAATATGAATAGGTGCCGTTTCATCTGAAGTTAACAAAAATGCATTTCACCTTCAGCTTAATTCCCTCCGTTTGACGTCTAACGTTGATGGGTGCACTCGTCTTTGGTTTAGGCATGTACTGTTAACCCAATGGCTGCTAACATATGCCACTCAGAGTCAATTGCATCAAACACAGGACACTTAATGTCATATATGAACCGTGGCAGTAAAAAGATGCTGTTCGGTATGCAAATAGGCCATCTTTTAGAGTTTGGTTACTCTGCCTAATGTGAATTGAAATACATGTTGGAAAGCCGTGAGAGCCAAGAGATTTCATGTCTGCTGTGCCACAGACCACTGGAGAAGATGTACAAACGTAACCATTGTGGTGCCGGAAGTGGCAAGCAGAATACATAGATTTCCCTCAGGTAATCAGTATGATATGTCAAGTATTGCAGGGTCCAGGGAGGGAGACGGAATGATGAGTGGGAACAGAGAGGACTGACAAGGTGATGGATAGCACTGTTGAGCAGAAGGGTCACGGTACAGTGGAGAATAATGAAGGAGGAGAAATGGGTCAGCTCCTAGTGAATATCAATTCTAATATTGCCAACTTGAAGAAAGTCAAAAGCAAACACAGAACAGCACTGCTCCAAATAACTGTTCGAAACTAAAAGTAAAATGAAACAAACGCCATTGGGAAAATACAAAGTAACGTTATTGTCTATGGGGACCATATCTTTTAAAATGACACAGCAGGTGACATGGGTGCGTGCTTGTTGTACACTGCTATAACAGAAGAGCATTGCAAAAACGTTGTTATTGTGTTGCATTTAATGAGTTATTGAATTGCTCATGTTAACGTTGCTCTGCGCTCTCTAAAGTGCACAATCAAAGCGCCGGCCATTAATATACTCTTTTCCTGGAAAGAGTATATTAATGGCGCTTGATTGTGCACTTTAGAGCGCCGAGCTACGCAACACGAGCATTCCTTTCACCGTGCCACCAAGCTGATTGCTGTAAGTAATTTAAAATGTACTATTACTTACAGCAATCAGCTTGGTGGCACGGGTGAAAGGAAATGCTCATGTTGACGTTGCTCTGCGCTCTCTAAAGTGCACAATCAAAGCGCCGGCCATTAATATACTCTTTTCCTGGAAAACTGCAGTGAACCCAGAGTCTTGCTGCAGCGTAATAAGTCACCAACAACAGGAATGAAAAAGTCATTGCTTACTCATTAGCAGCACAAATGACTACAACAGATATGGCTGATTACTTTTACATGCACAGAACGGAGATTGCAATAGAAACGCCCCCATTCCTTGAACTGAAGAGCATTGAGAAATCACTGTGCATCAACTAACTTTTTAACGTTTTAAACCCAATAAATGTTACAAATTGACTGAACTAACATAAGAGGACAACAACCGGCCCATTATCCGGTTTGAGGAGAATATCCAGTCCTGGTTCTTATTTTGTATTCTGGTTCGTAGTTACAGTCCTAAATTTCGAATGGGAAAAGCTAAAGTACAAACAAAGGGACACAGAGCTACAAAATTTGACTGCATGAACTCATAGCTGACAATGGGGAGCTTGATATCTCTGGACTGGGTGAGATATACATAACTGACATGGGATCACTGAACTCCCTGAAGTGAGTGAGCTACTCACGCCTGAAGTAAGACAACTTGAGATTAGATATCTGGCGTGGCTAAGCCACTATATGTTTATCTGAGATGGGCAATTGACAGTAGCTCATTCCTCGACCTTCCCACGAGAAGCAAAGAGGCTGGAGCATAGACCATGCTCTCCGTCCACCAGGAACCAGATTTCTGATGTTGAGCCTATCATAAAGTTTTTTATTTGACATATAAAATATACATAGCACAAGCATCACTATGCATTTACATGACCAGGACACAAACGTGACACCCATAGCTGCAGCCCTAAGTTGACAGCAAAAAAGCCAATGGGGCACTGCTATCAGCTCACCATTCAAACAGGCTCACCAAGCCATGCCACAAAGATGTCCACAGTAACATGATTTCCTGTAATGGTAGCACTCTTATGCAGGAGCACAGGAAGTGGCGAAACAAAAATATATGATCCAGTTGATTACTTCCTGCGTGGACACACTCTTCATGAAAGGCAAATGCTATACTTTGCCCCTGCTAAAACTGACATAAACTGTTTTAGAAAGACCTCAAGCAAAGTTTTGAATCCAGATTAGGAAAAGAGTATATTAATGGCCAGCGCTTTGATTGTGCACTTTAGAGAGCGCCGAGCAACGTTAAGAAAATGCCCATGTTAACGTTGCTCTGCGCTCTCTAAAGTGCACAATCAAAGCGCTGACTCATTAGCAACGTTAACAAAATGCCCATGTTAACGTTGCTCTGCGCTCTCTAAGTGCACAATCAAAGCGCCGGCCATTAATATACTCTTTTCCTGGAAAAGAGTATATTATGGCCGGCGCTTGATTGTGCACTTTAGAGAGCGCCGAGCAACGTTAAGAAAATGCTAACGTTAACATGAGCATTTCCTTTCACCCGTGCCACTAAGCTGATTGCTGTAAGTAATTTAAAATGTACTACTTACAACAATCAGCTTGGTAGCGTAGTGAAGAAAATAGTATATTTATGGTCATCAGCTCACTTTTAAATACTTACTTAAACTTTACGTCGTGAAGTGAAGTCTCGTCCAGTCTCTTTTTCTTTACCGGAGCCACCCACGACGAGCAGTAGTAGCAGCCAGGCAGCCTCGGCCCTCGCACCAGAACACGAGGTGTGTCGTCGTCGTGTCGCACTACTGCGACACGCACGACGACACACCTCGTGTTCTGGTGCGAGGGCCGAGGCTGCCTGGCTGCTACTACTGCTCGTCGTGGGTGGCTCCGGTAAAGAAGAAGAGACTGGACGAGACTTCACTTCACGACGTAAAGTTTAAGTAAGTATTTAAAAAGTGAGCTGATGACCATAAATATACTATTTTCCTTTCACCCGCGCCACCAAGCTGATTGTTGTAAGTAATAGTACATTTTAAATTACTTACAGCAATCAGCTTGGTGGCACGGGTGAAAGGAAATGCTCATGTTAACGTTAGCATTTTCTTAACGTTGCTCGGCGCTCTCTAAAGTGCACAATCAAAGCGCCGGCCATTAATATACTCTTTTCCAGGCTTTGATTGTGCACTTAGAGAGCGCAGAGCAACGTTAACATGGGCATTTTGTTAACGTTGCTTAATGGCCGGCTAGAGTGCCTCGCTCTGACTAAGCCAATCCAGACGCTGCTCCAGCAGCGCCAGGATTGGCTAGGGCAGGGGTACACACCCGCCCATTAGGAGACCGGGGGCTGCGCCATGAAGCAACCCCGCTCTTCTAATGTGCAGGCTAATGCGCATGTTCGGGCTGGACAGAAAAATGACCAGCCCAGAACTGAACATGCGCACTAAGTGCGCTAGACCCGACGTCACCACCACCCCCTTGTCCTGATGATTGCTCGGGCGTCGCCCGGTGATCGTCAGTGACCGCCCGGCACGGACTTCAAGTAATACTCCTGTACGTCTGCCAGACGTACAGGAGTATTACTTGAGTCGTCTCGTCTGCTGCAGTGCTGCTTATTAATTATATGCCGCGACACTTTGGGGCCATGTGCATTAGTGGGGCAACGCCCCAGCGCCCCAACGGACGCACCGCCCCTGCTGGGAATGCATTCTACCCATTGCTTGCCATTGGCTTTGTGGTTTGTAACTCACATTTCCTTGCTTTCTATTTGCTGGCTCTATTTGTTTTAGGCTGTCCAGCTCGAGTTCGTCCCTTCCTTTGCCCAAACCTTGTTTACTGTATCCTTCTGAGATTTCACTTTCTGTAAAAGGCCTTTAAATCTTGTCACATTTACTGTGCATTTAAACACAAAGTTCAAATGTCAGGCTCCAACTACAGAGGAAGCTTGTTGTTTACTTTTCTTTCTTTGATTTCAAAGTGAGAGCATTTATAGGAAAGCAAGAGGAATACACATTACTCTCCCCATGGAGCTTGCTCGTGCACCTCCTGTACTCCAGTTTACAAGCCTGTACCATAATCCTTACAACAGGCCTGCAGGGAAGAGGTGCACGCAATATAAAAATATTGATGTTGAGGTTCTTCTATCAAAGCACTGTTGGCTTAAGCTTAATGTGACCCTCTAGTGAACGTCTAATGATCTTTCTGTATACAGTCAGTGAGTCAGAGTACCAAACCCTTTTACTAATAACAAGCATTGGCAAGCCAAAGGGTGTAGCCTTCACAACTACACTTAACGAGCAATAGCCTCAGTATGTGCAACACCACGTAGAGTAGCACCATACCATAAAAACCTAGACAACACAGACTACAGCTTTCCTGAGACCTACAAACAGGAGCCTGAAAACCCACTACATTATTTACACTACAGCCTTAAACATCCTGCCGATGTCAAAACATAGTTTTTATACTATTTGGTGGATGCATGTGTTGTCATCAATGAAAAAGGTGAACATGTTCCACTGAAACAATAGCCTACCCCCAGGGCTGGTTCTAGCACTGTTGGAATTTGATGCAACACTCTACGCCTCTCCACTCCACTCCACTCCACTCTACTCTGCACCACTCTACTCTATGCCAGTGCATTGTACCCCACTCTACTATGCACCACTGCACTGTTCGTCACTGCACTGTACACCAGTCCAGTCTAAACCACTCCACTGTACTCTTCACCACTCCACTCTACTCCGCAACACTGCACTCTACACTGATGCACTCTGCACCATTGCACTTTATGCCTATCCACTCTACTCTATGCCAGTGCATTCTACCCCACTCTACTATGCACCATTGTACTCTTCGCCATTGAACTATACACCAGTCTAGTCTATACCACTCCATTCTACTCTGCACCATTCCACTCAACGTCACTCCACTCTATGCCACTTTACTCCGCAACACTCCACTCTATGCCAATGCACTCTATATCAATGACTCTATGCCACTACTCTATTGCACTGCACTCTATCCTGCACCACTCCACTCTATGCTACTTCACTCTACTCTGAAACAATCTACTCCACGCCACTGCACTCTACGCCACTCTACTCTGCACCACTCTTCTTTACGCCACTGTGCTATACACCACTACGCTATGCTACTGCACTCTACCCTGTACCACTCCACTCCACGCTGCATCACTCTACTCTGCATCACTGTACTCTACGCCACTGCCCTATATGCCACTCTTCTGTAAACAAAGCAGGAATGCCAGATCCAACCGGCTAACAGGCGCACTTAGCTTTGAAACTGCAGAGTTTCTCTTCCAATTATATCATTTACTTCAAATGTTTCTTAGTGATTGATTAATCACACATTATTCATGTGTATTTCTTTAATTGAAAGCTCATATATGCTTCTGATTTCCTTTTTACAACGTATCACCATTCGAATCAGTGTTTGCACAGAACCCAATGCATTTCAGGTCAAAACAAGACCCTTCCTCAGGGGTCTCTGGTCAACAATCTGTAAATGAAACAAAAAGTCACTTAATTCAGCCCCTGGTGCAAAAAACGCCACAAAATCAAAATTTCAACACAATATAACAACCGACCGACGACCTGTGCTCAGTGATGTTTAAAGTGATCATTCACATACGAAACAGCGCATGTCATGTTCATGGTCAACATCGAAGTGATTAATCAAGAAGTTTAACAGCAGAAACAGTGTTGTGCACCTCGACCTTATCTAGAACCCAGCTTGGTGCAATCACATATCACGTGAGAGAACTCATGAGGTGGCAGCCTTCATGCACGAAGTGCTCCGAGTATCTACATTCAACATGTGTGCATTCGCTAAAACCCGACTGCAAGTGATGGCATATTACATAGAAAAATTCATAAAGTGACCGCCTTCGTGCATCGACAAGACTAATTCTCGGTGATCATTTACGGAGCCCCCCGCATCCAAGAATCATATGCTGCGGCGCTTACCCCGTCTGCTCTGTGCCCATGCTTCGGTGATTCAAACGCTGGCGTGTGAGCCCACCTCTGTATTTTTAACCTTGTGCCACGTGTGCGCACGGGGCGCTCTTAAAGATACAGCTACCAGTGTGTTAGTCAATGTGCGGTTAATAAAGAACGATTCAACCTGAAAAAACAGAATGGCATCCTGCTTCAGTAAAATCAATCCGAGCTCTAACACTTACGCATCAGTGAACGAAAACTGCTAGATAACACATAACCACTACGCTATGCTACTGCACTCTACCCTGTACCACTCCACTCCACGCTGCACCACTCTACTCTGCATCACTGTACTCTACGCCACTGCCCTCTATGCCACTCTTCTGTAAACCACTACACTGTACGCCAATGCACTCAACACTACTTTACTCAAAGACAATGCACTCTATGCCTCTGCACTTGACGCTAAATACTCTGCACCACTGCACTCTACGCCACTGCCCTCTACTCTGCAGCACTCTATGCCACTGCATGCTACGCCAGTCTGTCCTACTCTGCACCACTGTACTCTGCTCCACTCTACTCTGCACCACTCTATTCTGCACCACTCTATGCCACTCTATTCTGCACCACTCTATGCCACTCTGCTCTGCACCACTCTAAGCCTCTCTACTGTATGCCACTCCACTCTACACCACTCTACTCTGCAAGCCTGCACTCTCGGCCACTGAACTCAACACAACTCTACTCTGCACCACTCTGCTGCACCACTGCACTCTGTACCACTGCATGCCAAGCCACTGCAAGCTACGCCACTCTACTTCATTGCGCTTATGTGACTGCATTCTATGCCACTCTGTTCTACTCTGCGCCACTGCTCTCTGCGCCACTGTATTATGCAATACTGCACTCTCTGCCACTGAACTCACCACCACTCTACTCTGCACCACTGCACTCTACACCACTGCATGCTATGCCACTCTACACCATTATGCACTACGTTATTGCACATTATGTGTCTCTATTCTACACTGCACACCACTGCTCTCTGCCCCACTCTACTGTGGTCTATGCCACTACACTCTGCATCACTCCACACCACTCTAATCTATTCTGTACCACTGCACTCCATGCCACTGCACTCAACACCACTCTACACCTCTGCATTCTACCCTGCACCACTCCACTCTACCCTGAACCCCTCTACGCTACCTCACTTCACTCTACTTTGAAACAATCTACTCTATGCCACTGAACTCTACTCTGCACAACTCTACTCTACGGCACTCTATGCCACTCTACTTCACATCACTGCACTCTACGTCAATGCACTCTATACCACTTTCCTCAAAACATATGTACTCTATGCCAATCTACTCTGCACCAGTGCACTTTACGCCACTTTACTCTAGGCCGCTCTACTCCACTCGATGGTACTCCACTCTATGACTCTCTACTCCATTAAACTCTATTCCACTCTATGACCCTCTATTCCACTCTACAACACTCTATGCCACTCTACAACACTACTCCACTCTACGCAACTCCCTCTATACTACTCCATGCCACTTTACTCCACGTTATTCTACTACGCACTGCTCCACTCTACAGCACTCTACTCCACTCTATACCATTCCATTCTCCTACACTACCCCACTCTATGCTACTCAACTCTACGACAATCTACTCTGCTCTATGCCATTCTACTCTACAACACTCTACTCCACTCTACGCAACACCCTCTGCACCGCTCCACTCTGCTCTACACCACTCCACAACACTCTATGCCACTCCATGACACTCTACTCCACTTTGACACTCTATGCCACTCAACTCTACTCCACTCTATGCCCTTCCATTCTACGACACTCTACTCCCTCCACGCCACTCCATGACACTGCACACCAAGCCACTCAACTCTACTATATGCCACTCTATAACGCTCTACTCTACTCCACTTTACGACACTTCACGCCAGTCTCCTTTACACCACTAACTTTTCGTGATGCTTAACAACAGCCACCCTGATGTGCAACATGGCTAAAACATATTGGCAAAGCTCTTGCATAGGTGAAACCTATTGGCTTTGCCAATGCTTGTGGGAGGCTCATTAGTATCTAGCAACAGCATCCAACCTTCTCCCTTTTCATCAGTGGATATCACCAAGTTAAACTGCTTCAATCTGCAGCAGTATCACACACCCAGGGGCATAGTTCTCGCATTTTGGGGGGCATGCGTACATGCCAATAGCCTGATTCAGGTGGCAGACTCCTGATTTTTAAGCCCAAAAAGGCTTTTTTTTGTCTGTCTAATGCCTGAAATTGCCTCTCCTTCAATAAAAGTCAATGGGGGATTGCATTCTCTCTATTCTACACTGCACACCACTGCTCTCTGCCCCACTCTACTGTGGTCTATGCCACTACACTCTGCATCACTCCACACCACTCTAATCTATTCTGTACCACTGCACTCCATGCCACTGCACTCAACACCACTCTACACCTCTGCATTCTACCCTGCACCACTCCACTCTACCCTGAACCCCTCTACGCTACCTCACTTCACTCTACTTTGAAACAATCTACTCTATGCCACTGAACTCTACTCTGCACAACTCTACTCTACGGCACTCTATGCCACTCTACTTCACATCACTGCACTCTACGTCAATGCACTCTATACCACTTTCCTCAAAACATATGTACTCTATGCCAATCTACTCTGCACCAGTGCACTTTACGCCACTTTACTCTAGGCCGCTCTACTCCACTCGATGGTACTCCACTCTATGACTCTCTACTCCATTAAATTCTATTCCACTCTATGACCCTCTATTCCACTCTACAACACTCTATGCCACTCTACAACACTACTCCACTCTACGCAACTCCCTCTATACTACTCCATGCCACTTTACTCCACGTTATTCTACTACGCACTGCTCCACTCTACAGCACTCTACTCCACTCTATACCATTCCATTCTCCTACACTACCCCACTCTATGCTACTCAACTCTACGACAATCTACTCTGCTCTATGCCATTCTACTCTACAACACTCTACTCCACTCTACGCAACACCCTCTGCACCGCTCCACTCTGCTCTACACCACTCCACAACACTCTATGCCACTCCATGACACTCTACTCCACTTTGACACTCTATGCCACTCAACTCTACTCCACTCTATGCCCTTCCATTCTACGACACTCTACTCCCTCCACGCTACTCCATGACACTGCACACCAAGCCACTCAACTCTACTATATGCCACTCTATAACGCTCTACTCTACTCCACTTTACGACACTTCACGCCAGTCTCCTTTACACCACTAACTTTTCGTGATGCTTAACAACAGCCACCCTGATGTGCAACATGGCTAAAACATATTGGCAAAGCTCTTGCATAGGTGAAACCTATTGGCTTTGCCAATGCTTGTGGGAGGCTCATTAGTATCTAGCAACAGCATCCAACCTTCTCCTTTTCATCAGTGGATATCACCAAGTTAAACTGCTTCAATCTGCAGCAGTATCACACACCCAGGGGCATAGTTCTCGCATTTTGGGGGGCATGCGTACATGCCAATAGCCTGATTCAGGTGGCAGACTCCTGATTTTTAAGCCCAAAAAGGCTTTTTTTTGTCTGTCTAATGCCTGAAATTGCCTCTCCTTCAATAAAAGTCAATGGGGGATTGCATTCTCTCGATTAAGTTTTTAATTCTCCCACTATCCTCTTTTAAAATATTGGCATGTATGGGTGTGGTATCCCCTAAATAAATGCATTATTGGGTTGGTAGTTGGGTCTAGGGGCTCCTGCGCTGTTTTCCCCAGATCTGAGGCAAAGAGGCTTTTCATATTTAAAAGTGCACATTCACCCTCATTTCACTAAGAAAAGCTAATAGGGCCTGATTCACAGAACTAACTTACGTCAAAATCCTAAACTTACAACAATTTTGGTATTCACAGAATGCACTTACACATTTGGGTATTCACAGAATGAACTTACACATTTGGGTATTCACAGAATGAACTTACAACAATTTTGGTATTCACAGAATGAACTTACACATTTGGGTATTCACAGAATGAACTTACAACAATTTTGGTATTCACAGAATTAACTTACTCATTTTGGTATTCACGGAAGGCACTTACTCATCAATGTGAATGCCAAAATGTGTAAGTTACACAAAATGTGTAAGTTACACAAAATGAGTAAGTTACACAAAATGTGTAAGTTACACAAAATGTGTAAGTGTCTTCTGTGAATACCAAAATGAGTAAGTTTATTCTGTGAATACCAAAATGAGTAAGTTCATTCTGTGAATACCAAAATGGTAGTAAGTTTAGGATTTTGTTGTAAGTTAGTTCTGTGAATCGGGCCCATAGTGTTTTGGCACTGTTTTTGCTACTCTTATAACAAAAATGGATCAAAATTATTTTGCCTTATAGGTAGCCACATGCTTCAAATTAAAAAGTGAAGGACATGTATATTCTTTGCTTCTTATAATCAGAGCCGCTGGAGTTATGCTGAGGGAGGACCAAAATATGCAGTGGTGTTGACTAAATTATGCGTCAAGAAAAGGCAAATTATTGAGAATAATGTGGCACATTTTGTGATAATATACTTTTTACACATGGTAACACTGTCTTCAAAGACTGAATATCCTTAATACTAGTTTAACAACCAAATACAGCACAAGCAACTAAAAGAGGACCAGTCAACCTTTGTGAATGGCCTTCCACAGCACAGGAACCCATGTTGCCATATTTTTAGTAACTTTTGATCTGTTCGAGCCATAAATAATTTTTTGGGGTAAAATCTGCAGATTATGCAGCAGATGATAGATTATGTGGCAGATGCATCAACCCCACAATTATGCAAAAAACCCAGCAGATGCAGAATTGTATAATTCCAGTGGCCCTGCTTGTAATGTAAAAACAGAAATAATAATGTGCAGTTTGTGCCGTGCTTGGGTTAGTGCAAATAGCATTTGCCCCATTCCCTATTACTCAAGCAGCCACATGGGTGCATCTTCATTTGCCCTGTTCATTTTGTGGATCGCAATCTTCAAGATGTATAGTGACCAATTTACAAAAAAGGCACTAATTCTTCACCCATTGGCATACTCCTCTAAACAGGTGCAGATTCACTACTTTTTTTTAGAATCCACAGTAACTGGCAATAGTAGACTTGGAAAGCAGCACCAGTTACAGGTTTCCAGGCATACTACTGCCAATGTGATGCAACAATTTGGACATATAATACTTTTGGATATTACTATGTCCAAAATGCAGGAAATCCACATTTTCTGCATTGTTACCCCAGATTTTTTGCCTTTTCTGGGCCCTATATTTCTGTTGTCTTTAGAACTCTGTTCACTTTATTACTGCTAAAACATGATTGAATTGGCCTCTTCCTAATTGGTATACTTAACTTGCTTATAAGTATATAGTGAAAAATGTGTACGCAGGGCATGGAAGTTAAATGGAACTTGTGGACTGCAGCACCAATTGTACCATCCACTATAGTGGCAGTGCAAACATGGCTTCAGGCCTAAGCTGTGTGGCCTGATTGTTGCAGTGTAAACATGCACTGCGACCTGTCAAACCCTTTTGGCATGTAAAAACCTCCATTTTAAATATTAGTAACTCACCCCTATGGGAGCCTTGCAACCCACAATGTAGGGTCCATGGTATTTAAAAGTGGGACATATATAAAATGACTACTTCCATGTCCCTACAATGACATGGCTCTAAACACTATTTTTTACTGTGGCAGGCCTAGCTGTCTTATGTAGAAAACCAGAGTACAGATTAAAATAGCAGTACTATATCGGGAAAGGGACTAGCTAGAAAAGTACTCAAACAACTATTTTCAATAGTTATTAAAATCCAGCTCAATGGTGACAGTGGATTTTTAATAAATATCAAGGAAAAATAACTTTTAGAAAGACCCCCTTTACCTGCCTGAGCTGTCAGAATGCTAATTAGCATAAGTCTCTGCCAGCCTGTGCTCTGCCTTGCATACTTCTGGAAAAGGTGTGAAATATCTCTCCAGAGCAAATAGTAGGCTGAAATGAATGGGTAGTGCTGACTCCTCTAAACTCCCTGTGAGTCTCTAAGTGCCCCTCATGAGATTCTATGGGGCTTTAGAAGTGTACTCCTGTAGTGATTTGGAACCTAAAAGAGTATGACAGAAGGTAAAATCTTAAACCAAGATGAACCTGGTTGATGTATCCGACTAGCATTCCATTGCCGTCATCCTTAAACTGTGCTTAGATTCTGTTCTACCGCGCCCATTGACTAACATTGGTGCATTTCTACTTTTTAGAACTATATCTACTTAAACATTTAAAAAAAATCATATCTCTGGTTCTCCTTATTGAGTTATTATCATTTTAGTGCCATTTTGTTTATAAAATTTTACTCTATTTTTACTAATCCGGTTTCACTGTTTTGTATTTTGACTTTATTAAAGTTTTGGTACTCAATAATGTTTTACACTTTGGGGCCGATTCCGATTTGGGCCGGAAAACGTACCGACCGACTCGGAGCCGGAATTCATTCCGACCGACACGTACCAGTGGCAGCCCGACCACGCAAAGTACGATGCAAAGCGCGATAAATCCGACCGACTCGTCAGGAAACCAATCCGAACGACCGAACCGCGCGGAAAACAGCAATCTGGCCGGAAAAGCACGCGAATCGAACCGACCGACACGCACCAGGAACGAATCCCGACCGAATCGTACCCGCCAACTCCAACCCGCAAAGTACGATGCAACGCGTGGAAAACACGACCGAGTCGGACGGAGGCCAAGCCGTACGACCGACACGCATACAAAACTGCGAGCCGAAGCAACCCAATACACCGCGACCGACGCGTACGCAGCACAGAAAACAGCACAAACACAGCGTGAACGAAGCGGAGAAGCACCGTACGAGACCAACTGCAGGGTCCGACTCGGTCAGAAGAACGTTTCCAACATGCACAAACAGCACAAAGGAAAAACACACCAAAAAAAGGCCAAACAAGCAATTACAAAGCCAATAAATACTGGGGGTGGAGACAGAGAACAAAGACACACCAACAACTCCACCCATATAAAGGACACAAATCACTACCATGAGCCTTTGCAAATGCCAATTACACTGCCAGCACTCAACACCAACAGACAGCAACCACACACACACTCACAGCTCATCCATCACACAAGCCACACACCATCAGCACACTCAACAAATAGCACCCTCACATACACCCAGCACAACACACACTCACACACCCTCACCTGCACACCCACACACACATCACTCACTATCACCACCCATCACCATGCCCCCAAAGAAGAATCCAAAGTTCCTAGATAGTGAATTGGAAGTCCTGGTAGATGAGATCCTCAGGGTAGAGCCACAGCTGTTTGGCACACTGGTCCAACAGACCCCCATGTCGCAGAAAACCAAGATGTGGGAGAGGATCATCGACAGGGTGAACGCCCAATCACCATGTTTGCGCACAAAGGACAGACATCCAGAACAGGTAGTATGACGTGCGCAGGAGGGTCCGGGAGCTGCTGAAGAAAGGCTACCACCTGAGCCAACACACCGGCAGTGGCCCTCCTGCCAAACCAGTATACCTCAGGCCCTGGGAGGAGAAGGTGCGGGCCATCCTACCGCCAGTGAGCGTATATGGACTAGAGAACATCCCAGAGCCTGGTGAGTACACAACAAATGTACACAATATTGTGTGACAACACACACACATCACTGTCAAGGGGATAGTCAAACCATGCACCCATAGCAAATCCACAGCAACTAAAACCAGAATCATCCCAAGATGTGTATGTCAGTCAGATAAACACAACACATGCCATCACAATAGTCACATGCAACTGCGCCATGACATGTACAAACCCTACAACAACTACAGCTAGGCAGTGGCACAAATATAACCAACAAACACATGCCAGATATGTAGCCACCACAACAACACCACCACACAGTGAAGACCACAGAAAGGAAGGAATTCTGTGTATGCTGGTCAAGTCAGTGTAGCCAATAGCATCATGGGAGTTGCAGTCACACATATTGCCCACCCTCACAACATGTCCCATCAACACCACTCTGAACCATGCTCACATCACAGGGAGTGGAGAAGGACTGACAAGATGGCTGACACTGGCTACTGCTGTGGGGAGCACAAGGCCCTGCTGCGAACTGGGCACCAACAAACAGCAGGACACCACTGACTGACATCCTGAGAGCCAACTTACACTCCCTGCAATGCAAGCACGTTCCATGGTGGGACATCCGGCTGGCTGGGTGGGAAGGAGGACTGACAGCTACTGACCATAGTCACCAGCAGCTCTCCCCACACACCCCTAACACAAACTCACACAGTACCCACCTGGTAGAATGCATTGCCCTCCATCACTAACATTAATGATCCCACAAAGCACCACCACCCTGGGTCAAGCTGTGGGAAGCACAGTGACACTCATGGGACTCTGTAGCCAAACAAACTGCCAGGACAACACTGCCAGCCATCCTGTCAGCACAGGCAGCACTACCCCACAGGGAAGCAGAGTCAGAAGGAAGGAAGCATGGGCATGCTGGGAAGGGGGTGGAGGCAATAGCATGATGGGAGTGGTAGTCACAGACATCAACATCAGCCTCACAACTGGCCCAGCAAGCACCACACTGAAGCATGCACACCTCACAGGGAGTGGAAAGGACCCATCAAAGATGTCTGACACTGGCGTACTGCTGTGGGGAGCACAAGGCCCTGCTGGGAACTGTGCACCAACCAAACAGCAGGACACCACTGACTGACATCATGAGAGACAACCTACACTCCACTGCAATGGTAGGCATGCTTCCATGGTGGGATAACTGACTGGGCGGGTGGGTGGGAGGAAAGATGTCCGGATGTCAACCAAATACCACCAATGCTAGACCATGTTCACACTTCAGACATTCACATTGAAATGCCTCAAGTAATGTCAGGACAATGCGCTACACCAATATCAACAGCTGACTGTGACAACTTAGGACAATGCAATGTACAGGCCCGCATCCAGAGGCACAGTCACAACTGTCAGGTGTTTGAACCACTGATGCCTGTAGAAACATGACATACATTGTGTGTCTCTTCCAAATACAGGTGTTGATAGGGACACAGCAGCAGACGCTGAGGAGTCCCAGTCCCAGGCTCCAGGGGACACTGAGCTCACTGGCGTGGAACAGCCTCTGCCCACCTCGGACGATGAAGAACAACCTGGCACATCCGGTGCAAGTCAACATGCTGCACCAGCAGGACCACCAGCTGCAGCACCAGCAGGTCCACCAGCTGCACCCCCTGCACCCACCCCTCCAACAACTGCCAACACACAGACCACCCCTGCCGACACGGACAGACCAAGGACCACCACCACCAGCAGCACGTGACCCTGGCCCAACGTGGAGCCATGGACACCAACACCAGCACCAACCCCCAAGGTGGACCAGGGTCACCTGTGCGTGCCACCGCAGGTCACTTCACGTGTCAGCAGGGGTGGTGGGAGGGGTGGTAGACAGAGGTCGCTGCTTGCAGAGGGTTGCTGGTGCTGCATGATGACCCACAACTGGTACGCATAGCTGATGCGTACCAGACTAGCACCGGAGAGTTCAGCCAGGTAGTGGGGCTCCTCAGGGACATTCAAACAGCAGCAGGCTGCCCATCATGCCCGCTTGGACTTACACATGTCCCGCATGGAGTCCAAGTGGGATGTACTACATGAGATAGACGGCGGTGCATAGGGACATATTACAATGCCTCCGCCAGATTTGAACAGCAACATGTCAACACCTCCCTGTGTGCCCACAACATCTGGTGCTGCAACAAACTGCAAATGCCACAGGGAGGGAGGATGACTCTGGTGGAGAGTCCCCTGCACCGCAGCAGCCTGCACTTGAGGGTCCCCCAAAGAAGAGGGGTCGTCCGAGGAAGGACAACTGAGAGGCTGATGGCCAAGCGCAACCCCCAGGAAGCCTAACACCTGTTCTGGAAATTCACCTTTGTGCCCAAACTGTTCACCCTGTTGATGGCAACACTACTCTCCACACATTGACATGGGGAGCTACAAGTTGGAACAATGTATCAGATGACTGTGGACTTGATACTCAGGACATTCTGTGCTATCAGGACTTCCAATTCATCTAGGAACTTGGGATTACAAGATTACAATGTACAGCACCAATCCATCCTGTGCACTATTACTCACACATGTATGTCAATAAACTCACAATAATACACCATACTTGCCTCTGTTGTGATTCCAACGTGGTTACTGTTAGTGGAGATGATGATCAGTGAAATGACACTGTGCATGCGAACTGCAACAGCAAGGACAACACCGGCATGTGAGTACATGGCGACGTGACACATATGAGTGAGACACACCACCAGGGCTACACAACACATACACACCTAGGCCATCTGACTCATTGCCTACACTGATGTTGCCAGGAAATACGGTGCAATGCACAGACACCAACACCCATTCACAGTCTGTAGTCAAGTAGCCCACAGGTGCAGTAAGCAAATGGCAGTCAGATGTGTGACCACAGACAACGCACATCACTAAGTGAAGCACAGGTTTATTACACAGTAGCAACATGCCGTAACCACTACAGATGCAAGGTAACCCTACCTGGCAGCGGGCACACAGTCAACAACTGTAGACAGAAAGGAAGTCCATGGGTGTGGCGCACATCACCTGTAGGGACACAACAGCTACCAGCCTGGATGTTGCAATCACGTTGTCGGTGGGATCACAGTTGACCAAACGAACTCTGAAAGTACCCTGTGAAGGACAGAAATGACACACAGTCAAAAGCACTGGAGTACAGGACAGAACAGCAATACTCATGCCCAATACATGTCACAAGATACCCACCCAGAACCAAGTTAGCATGTCAACACTGTTGTGGAGTACAGACCACCTGTCACCGAGACATCGCTACACGCATCCAGTCAAGTAGCCCATGGACACACTCAAACAGCACCAGAGCACCACCAACACATATCATGCAAACTCACATCATTTGACATAACATCCTCAGGATACTCACATTCAGCTGAAGAAGTTGGTGATGAGCTGTGTGCGGACATCACCATCACCATCATCATCATCATCATCGTCACTGGCATCGTGGTCCAGGCCAGGATCCTCCACAGGTGGCGGATGTTGGTCATCGTCATCCTGGATGAGAGGCAACTCCTTCCGCACTGCCAGGTTGTGGAGCATGCAGCAGACGATGATAATCTTGCACACCTTCGCAGGGGCATATGGGAGGGACCCTCCGGTCTTGTCCAGGCAGCGGAAGCGGCTCTTCAGGAGACCAAAGGTCCGCTCAATCACTCTCCTGGTCCGACCATGTGCCTCATTGTAGCGCATCTGGGCAGGTGTCACAGGGTTCCTGAGGGGTGTCAGCAACCACGGCATGTTGGGGTATCCCGAGTCACCTACGGACAGACAAGTGCACATCAGCTGACTTGGAAAAGTGGGTGGAACACTACAGATGCAGATCACACACAATGGCTACAAAGTCAGTACACACCGACAAGCCAGGCACGCTGGTTCTGCATCTGTGCCATCATCCTGGGGATGCGACTACTCCTCATCACGAAGGCATCGTGTGCTGAACCAGGGAAACGGGCACACACGTGTGAGATGGTCATATCTGCAAGACATACCACCAGTGCATTGACCGAGTGGTAGTGCTTGTGGTTCCTGTATGCCTGCTCCTGGGCCTGTGGTGGTACCAAAGCCACATGTGTCCCATCAATGGAGCCAATGACATGCGGCATCCTCCCCAGGGCATAGAAGTCACTCTTCACGTCAGTGAGTCGTTGCAGTCTAGGGAAATAGATGTACCGGTTCAGGAAGACTCAACATTGCCGCCAAGAACATCGCGGAGCACACGGCTGAACATGGTCTGTGACATCCCACCAGCAGACGCCACAGTATGTTGGAAGGTACCGGTGGCAAAGAAGTGTAGGGCTGCCATCACCTTCACCTTGGGGGTCAGCGCTGTAGGATACGTCCGGCCAGGCTGCAAATGTGGGGCCAACTGCACTGCAAAATCCTCAATCAGCTGGCCTGGTGAAGCGGTACCGTCGGATGCTGTCCCGTTCCACCACTCGTTGCCAGGTCTGGGAATGGCCGATGGACAGCAGGAGCCCTGCAGTGCAGAGGTGAAGTAAGCAAGATTGTCAGTCACCCCACATATGCGGCATAGAACACACTCAAGATCCCAACGATACATCATCATGAGGCACAACTACATGATGCGTGTGCAGTACCGGAAGCGACATGTATGGTACATACATGGCTAACATCTATCATCACGGTCCTACAGGTGGCCTCAATTTGTCCCAGGTTGTGCCCATTGGATATCATGTATGCTGTGTCACAGTTCCAAACACACACCACAGTGACATGTGAGGACAGATGTGCCCCAGGCACCACAGCTCAACGACAGGCACATTCCCAGGGACCCTGTATTGCCACATGGACACTGGCATGACATGGAGCATCATGAATACACCACAACAAAACAAACATGACCCCCACAGGTAGTGGCCACTACTTGCCATGGCAGGACAGACATGGACGTCTGTGACACACACACGCACAACATCAGAGTCCATGCACACACAACGTGGATGTGGAGACTGTCTCCCATTGTGCACATGGAATCAGAGACATTGTAAACACTACATGCACACAGACTGTGGAGGGCCATCACTATTGTGCCACTGGGACACCCTGGCTCAAACATACCGTCCCACATGGGACTCACGGGGTATGTGACATGACATACACAAACACCACTGTGAAATGTGACCATGGCACATGCCCAGATATGAACAGTTGCACATCACAGTGGTCACGTGCACATACACACCCAGGATCCTGTCCCCATGAACACGTGCACAGCCTGGGAGTGGCTGCCCACAGGTGACACCCACAGGACAACATGTTGCACCAACATACACACAATAGGAAATGCAGCCTTACATGCCTTATGATAAGGTTTGGACAGGCTGTCGTGATGTAGGTGTGCCCCTCACTCCCTGGGAGCTATCTGTGGCTGGCATATGTCCATCTGAGACAGGCATGCTGACATATGCCAGTCACATGTACAGTGATGCGTTGAACAGCAATGGACCGATCGGTGCCTCCGGCCGGCCCATTGCTTTCAATGTGTGCGGAGTACGCGTTGTACCCCTGTGCGCGTTGTACTGCAATGGACCGATCGGTGCCTCCGGCCGGCCCATTGCATTCAATGTGTGCGGGTGCGCGTTATACCCCTGTGCGCGTTGTACCTCAATGGACCGATCGGTGCGCACCCATTGACAATGGGCTTGCCTGGCAACGGACGCGTTTTCGAATATTCGAACGAGTCGGTTGCTGGAAAATCAGTTGGTCACCCACAACAATGTTGCAAAATCATGTATGTCATGAAGTTGAAATTTTGAAGGATGCTGTGGGCGTGTTTTGGTGCTGCTATTCCATGGATTGGCCAGATTCAGAAGATGCAAACGACTTGGACCTATCACTTTGGACACAAGGGACAGTATCTGCCTCTCCAGCACATATATATTGCTGCATGTTCCCCTGAGAGCCCACTTGCCTGCACTACATGCTCCAGGGCGACATCTGCCACTGCACTGCTGCTGTCTCTGCCCCTCTGGACCCTGCAATGGCACGTACTGTGGAGAGAGCCCCAGCCTTCAGCCTTGAAGAGAACCAGGCCCTGCTGGACAGCCTACTTCCACAGTACAGCAAGCTGTATGGGACACCAGGGGAGCAGGTGAGTGTTCTGTGCACTGCCTTTCTGAATGTGCATTTTGTCTGACTAGCAAGGCTGAGAGTCAGCACACCACTGGCTAGCAGGCTCACTGAGTAGTTGTCACCCCCATAGTGTGTAGTGACTTGCACTGGACAGGTATGGTGCAGTGACAGTGCTTCTGAACAGGGTTTTACTCCCCATGCTATGATACCATGTAGTGACTTCTGGAAAACTGTCCATGGGCAGCCGTGCACTGCCTGGGTACACCATGTGCCCCTGTGATTGCGACATGTATATGCAACTGTGTCATGCACGGATATGTTGCATGTGTAGTAATGGCCTTATCACTTTGTCATCCTGACAGGCTTCTGCCCATCGGAAGCATGAGATCTGGAAGGACATCGTCCGGGCTGTCCGGTCCGTGGGGGTCTACAAGCGCCGGATCCGCAACTGCCAAAAGAGGTGGCAGGACCTTCGGGGCTGGACCCGGAGGATTGCACGGGTCCAGCTGAAGCTGTCGCCTCCTCGCAGGAGGGCGGAACACGGACCCTGACCCCCACATGCTCAGGATCCTGGCGGTGGTCTTTCCAGACCTGGATGGGCAGCTGAAGGCCAGAGAGCAGCAAGGAGGGGGTGAGTCAAAGACTGCACTGTGTACTCTGTCTAACATGTTATGTGCCCTCCTCGGGCCAGGTTGAACTGCCACAGTACAGCAGTCATGTTGTCCAGGAGCCATGTCCCTCTATTGTGCACTGCCCACTCCTCATCTGATACCCAGGTGTGGCCCTTACATGCAGGGAATCCTGTCACTTAGGACTGTGTCCTTGCAGTTTGCTTGACTCAAGGTGGGAGACAGCATCTGTTTCCCTGACTCTGTGGTGGGCATCATGGGTGGGTCCATTGCTTACACAATGCCTGTATTCTGACATGTATTCAGCGTGTTACTTTGATCTGTGGTCCAATTGCTGAGCTGATCCACCACATGTGGCTGGGGTACCTGGCACACACCCATGCTGCGGGTGGGAACAATGTTTGGGCCCCAGGAGTATGTATATGACGTGTGTCACACATACTTAGCCAGCTGCCTACAGTCCAGGGCTCATCCCTCATTCATGTGGGGCTGGACAGTCATGCCTACTCCAGGCCATACAATACACTCTGTACTCCCACTCCCGTGTATCAGAGGACACATTGTGCACAGTGATTTGACCCCTCAGGTGTCTGCCTCTGTGTCAGTGTGCTGTGGATTAGTCGCCAGGACTGCTGTGGAGTTTCTTGGTAGGGGCTCAGCATGCCACTGGAGATGTGACCATAGGAGACGATGCTTGTGTGACACATAGGTGTCTGATCAGCTGCCCATGCAGACTGGGGCATGTAAATGTGAAGTTCAGGCAGCTGTTCCCCATGCACAGCAGAGTGTGAGGGGCTCAGGTTCAGAGGGTAGTGTCACAGGTCTCCCATATGTCCAATAGGTATGACCTGGACAGATGAGGGTTAAGAGGATGTGTTGTGGGGGGATGTACATGTGCACTTGTGCAGCTCCAGGACTTGCATTCCCCATGACCTACTATTGTGACACAGTGCAGAGTGTTGTTGTCTGGCTGCAAAGTCATACATCACTGAGACAGTGATGTATGACTTTGCAGTCATGCCTCCGCCATGGCATGTGTCTACTGATTGGTGATCCTGCAGGGGAGTGACATGTGCTACATGCACACCATAGTGGCGCTGGCTATCAGGACATGGGTGCATCATGGTGTCTGTCGCTGGAATGCATCACATGCATTTCCTATTTGACTCTGGGCATCCCTTACATCCGTGAACCTGTACTGACTCAGTGGCAAGAGCTGTGATGTGTCCACACCGTGTCCTCTGCACTGTCCAACTACTGTGTACTTGGTGCATGTGTCAACACTGGGGTGTTGCAATCCAACAGACACCAGACAGATGGGTGCAAGGCCATGTGGGATGTGAGTGCCATGCTTGGCATCAGACTGACAATTGACTTCTCCTGTTCAATTAGGGCACTTTTAGCAATGTACAACTAATGATGCCAGGGCTTGCTCTGTAATGTGCTGTGCTCACAGTGGTGTGTGCGTTTGGTGCAGGTGACTGATGTCTGTCTGTTTCCCCATTGTTTGCAGATACATCCACGGCCACGGAAGGGGACAGCTCCACGGACCAGGAGGAGCCAGTGAGCCAGACTGGGTCAGCAGCCGAGGAGTGGTCGGAGGGACCCAGTGGCACGGAGGGCGAGGGGAGCCACACCGAGGAGTCCTCAGCACCATCCACCTCAGCTGAGGACCAGAGCAACTCGGAGGATGACTCCCTTGTGGAGGCGGGTGTCAGCAGCCACCACACCCCAGCTAGTGTTGCTGTCCCCGCCACCACCAGCACCACCACCGCCCTCCCATCGGCTCCCATTCCCCAGGTCCGTGGAGGCTCCCATGTCCGGGAGCGTGTCTCCTTTGGGCCAGGCACCGCACCCCCTGCCCCTGTGTCCCCTGCTGCCCTGAGTGAGGAGTCTGTGTACCTCCTTCGCCAGCTCCATGTAGGGCAGACAGCCATGCTGAGTGTCCTCCATGCGCACACCGCGCTGTTGACTCAGCTGGTGTCGTTCATGGAGGGCATCTCATCGGGCATGTCTGACCTACAGAGGGGCAATAGGTCCATGGACTCCTCCCTGACGGCAGCAGTGTCCCTCCTCAAACGGTCCCTCACCCCTCCTGCCTCTGCTCCATCCACACTCCCCAGCACCTTACCCATCCCAGGCACACACACACTGGCACAGGCACACACCAGCACACACACATCCAGCACACTGACACACACGCCAATGACAAAACGCACACGCACGCACATTCAGGGGACTGAAGCCAGACTCACAGGGGATGGGGCCCTGGAACACACACACGCATCCACATGCACTGCGCAGTCCTCAGTTCCCTCTCCCTCCAAAGCACCCTCCCTTGCCTCACCTGCAACCCCAAAGTCACAGCAGCTCTTCCTCTGTGACCTCGGCCTCTTCCCCACCGATGAAGCTGCTCCAGCATCCCGGGGGAAGAGGAAGCCCACCCACACGGAGCAGAGTGCCCCTCGCCCCCGGACACCCTCCCCCAGGCGCAGACGGACTGAGGCCCCCACCCGCAAGTCCCCCGGAGTGCTAAGAGCAAGACCCCGCCACCACCCTGCAGCTCAGGCACAAGGTCTCCGTCCTCCATCCCTCAGGCCCCACTGCACAGGTGCCCCCACCACACCCTGCCCCAGGTTCCCCCACCCACAGATATACCATCCCCAAGATGCTCCGGCCTTCTCCCCTGCCACTTGCTCTCCCAGCACCACACCCCCGCTGCGCTTGTCTGTGCCACTGATGTGGTGAGGGTGTCCCCCCTCTGTCCAACCCACCTTGCCTGTTCCCCATTCTCCTCCCCTGGAGGTAGGCACTGCAGTGGAGTCCACTACCGCCCTGTCTGACTTGGGCACTGCAGTGGCGGACCTGTCCACCCCATCTGCAGGGTCCACTGCAGTTGTGCCGGCACCCACGACATCTGTGTCATGCCCCCAGTTGTGCCGGCACACACCATGTCAGACACCTCCACTGCAGTTGTCAGTGGCTCTCCTGCACCCACCACCCCTTCCCTGACTCCCCCTGGTGAGCCCTGATCCTGTCCCTGCGGTGCCTGGCCTGCCCCCCGGTTGCCCCTCCTAGTGGATTGTCCCTGGTATTGTGCAGGCATGCGTAGGGTGACATCTGCCAGTGTCACCCTGTTTGAACTTTGACAATGGACTGGCCATTGGCCTTTGCTCTTTTTCAGGACTTCGTTTGGCCTCAACACATATGCTGAATAAAGCAACTTTCTTTTCTCTAGTGCTCATGCTACAGATGTACATGTTGTTGGTGCAGCTAACCATGCCCTTGCTGCAGTGATGGTGATATCTGGTCTCATGATTATGAAGTGTTACTGTGCAGGAACCCATGTGGTCCAGGGGGAATGTGTCCTATCATGTGGTGTATCCATGTCATCAATAGCAGCATCTGAGGGTGTCATGTGTTCAGTATTTGGCAATGGGTTTCCTACTTACATTGGCAATTTCATATCTGTGGCTTCCACCCCTGCACATCTGTTGTGCCTGCCATCGTTGCATTTGTCTACTTCCCTGACCGTGTTGCCATCTCCAGTGGACATGCAGGTTTGGGCATCAATGGGGAGGGACTCATCCGTGTAGTCAGTGCAACATTGCTATACAAGTGTGTTGGATCTGTGCTGATGATTCCGTTGGCACATCCATGACCAGGCTGATGTGATGGGAGCCCTCATTTGGTGCTAATTGTTGATTGTGTGACCAAGTGCTCAGCTGACATGATGGGGCCCTACTGAGGCAACATATGGCACAGCTTTCCTCACACAGGAGTGGAGTCCCCTCATGGCAGTGTGTACACGTGTGACATTGCCTGCACCCAAGGTGTGTGTTGTATGTGCATGTCTGTGTGTTCACTTCCATTCATCTGCGCATGCTGTGATCCCTAGTGTTGTACCTGTTTGTGATGCTTGCTGACTTGAGCTATGTTCCCCCAAAGTCTTCTCCCTGTGTTCTCTGTGATGTGGGTGCATGGCACATTACTGGTCATCAGGGTGTCACCCATAGGTGTGTTTGCTGTCAGGGCTGAGTTTGTGTGCAGACGCAGATGGGTCACAGTCAGGTTTCCCCTTGGCACTTGTTGTTTGCCCCTGTCATGTGATTTCCAGTTTGTGTTATCTTTCAGTGATTGTGACATGTTGTGTGTGTGACTGCTGCCACTCCTCAGGGTCAGAGCTGCAATGTTGGAAGTTGTCTATGTGTGTTCTTTGTGGGTGACCTTGGCTTCTTCATTGGTGTGTGACTGTGGCTGGGATCCCATTGGTCGGTGTGGTATTGCCGTCATGTCCATGTACAGCGTAGTGTGCAGTGTGTCAGACATTCAGGAGTCTTGTTGAGTGTCCATGTGTGATGTGTTTCTACACCTTGGTTCCCACCCACCACCCTGGAATAGTCATGGGTGCATGTGCAATGTCACCAGTGCATGTGTACTTCACTGCTGCACATTGTTGGAGGTCGAGGGGTGTGGTGTTGAGTGTGTGCAGATGAGAGTTGTTGCCCGGCTAGGCCCCTGCCTCCATGTTGGCCTTGGCTTACTGGCCATGCTGATTGATTTGTGCTTGTGTAGGTGTGATGGTAGTTTGTTGCTCAGGACACCTGACTGTGGTTCATAGTGTGAACGACATTTAGCTTTGTCATCACAGTGGTATTTTTATTCAGCCCAGGGTCACCACATTGTGGGGGCCCTGGGGGTGGTGCTGTGGTGTGTCTGTGACTTGCTGTGTCAGTTGTTGTTCCTACGTGCCTGTGTGACATGTGTGTTTTGTGCTCCCTCTCACCTGACAATGCCTGCTTGCCCACATAGGGGATTTGGATCCATGAGTTACCTTAGTGTGGCAGTGTATGCACATCTGTATGATTGGTATTCAGCTCTCCTCATGTGTTGTGTGGTTGCCTGGGGACACTGGCACCCCCACCCCTCACCTGCTGTGTATGATGACAGTGTTGGTCTGCCTGTTTGTGTTTGTGCATCTGCACCACTGCATTGGCATATCTTGGGTGTGCCATTGGCTGTATGTTGTTTGGTGTGTTTCCCCTGCTGTCCCTGGGACTCCTAGGTCATCGGTCAGCACAGTGATCATGGTTTGTGTGTCCCATTGCTGCCATGGTATGGTATCTGTTCACCTCACATCTGCTGTCTCCACAGGGTATCTGCATTTGTGTGCCCATTGGTGCAAATATGTGGTTCTGCATTCTGATGGTCACTTCTGTCATTGTGTCATTGATGACTGTTGACGGTCTCAGCCCCCATGGGTGTTGTTTGTCTGCACATGGCCAAAGGAATGTTACATTTGCACTGCAGTATTTGGCTCCCCCAATTTATGTTGCAATGGGACACATACACTACTTTGCCACAGATGAGTTTTTGGTTCTGTGAGCAGGAATGATCCATGCAGTTTGGCAGTTGCAGCTCTTTCTTTGTCAACAATTACCTTTTGGTCACTGTGATGATGAGGGTGTAGACCCCATTGCCACAATGGTCAAAATGTGCTTCAGCTATGGACCCCACACTTGCCTTTTGGTCACTGTGATGATGGGGGTTTAGACCCCATTGCCACAATGGTCAAAATGTGCTTCAGCTATGGACCCCACACTTACCTTTTGGTCACTGTGATGATGGGGGTTTAGGCCCCATTGCCACAATGGTCATGGGCTGCTTGCATTGTGGGTGCCACACACATATATGTGTGGCACATGTGCTAGGGGGTCACATTGTATGTTGAAAGTCATGTTCGGTGTTGTAGGCATTTGACACAGCCTACACACGCTTGTCATGGTGGTGGGGGGATGTCTTAATCTTGCATTCCCTAGGTTGTGGTGTGCTTGTTGTGTCATGCATTGTCCATCCTATGAGTGGGGGTGGTAGTAGTGGTAGGCATCCAGCCCCCCTGGGTGAGGGTGGTAGTAGTGGTAGGCATCCTGCCCCCCTGGGTGAGGGTGGTAGTAGTGGTGGGCATCCTGCCCCCGTGGGTGAGGGTGGTAGTAGTGGTGGGCATCCTGCCCCCTGGCTAAGGGTGGTAGTAGTGGTGGGCATCCTGCCCCCTGGCTAAGGGTGGTAGTAGTGGTAGGCATCCTGCCCCCGTGGGTGAGGGTGGTAGTAGTGGTGGGCATCCTGCCCCTCTGGCTAAGGGTGGTAGTAGTGGTAGGCATCCAGCCCCCTGGGTTGGGGTGGTAGTAGTGGTAGGCATCCAGCCCCCTGGCTAAGGGTGGTAGTAGTGGTAGGCATCCTGCCCCCTGGGTGAGGGTGGTAGTAGTGGTAGGCATCCTGCCCCCCTGGGTGAGGGTGGTAGTAGTGGTAGGCATCCAGCCCCCCTGGGTTGGGGTGGTAGTAGTGGTAGGCATCCAGCCCCCCTGGCTAAGGGTGGTAGTAGTGGTAGGCATCCTGCCCCCCTGGGTGAGGGTGGTAGTAGTGGTAGGCATCCTGCCCCCTGGCTAAGGGTGGTAGTAGTGGTAGGCATCCAGCCCCCCTGGGTTGGGGTGGTAGTAGTGGTAGAGCATCCAGCCCCCCTGGCTAAGGGTGGTAGTAGTGGTAGGCATCCTGCCCCCTGGGTGAGGGTGGTAGTAGTGGTAGGCATCCTGCCCCCCTGGGTGAGGGTGGTAGTAGTGGTAGGCATCCAGCCCCCCTGGGTGAGGGTGGTAGTAGTGGTGGGCATCCTGCCCCCTGGCTAAGGGTGGTAGTAGTGGTAGGCATCCAGCCCCCTGGCTAAGGGTGGTAGTAGTGGTAGGCATCCAGCCCCCTGGCTAAGGGTGGTAGTAGTGGTAGGCATCCTGCCCCCCGTGGGTGAGGGTGGTAGTAGTGGTGGGCATCCTGCCCCCTGGCTAAGGGTGGTAGTAGTGGTAGGCATCCAGCCCCCCTGGGTGAGGGTGGTAGTAGTGGTAGGCATCCTGCCCCCCTGGCTAAGGGTGGTAGTAGTGGTAGGCATCCTGCCCCCTGGCTAAGGGTGGTAGTAGTGGTAGGCATCCTGCCACCCTGGCTAAGGGTGGTAGTAGTGGTAGGCATCCTGCCCCCTGGCTAAGGGTGGTAGTAGTGGTAGGCATCCTGCCACCCTGGCTAAGGGTGGTAGTAGTGGTAGGCATCCTGCCACCCCTGGGTGAGGGTGGTTGGCATCCAGCCCCCCCTGGGTTGGGGTGGTGGCGCGCATTCAGGCCCCTGTGTGCATATGTGGCATTGGTGATGGGCATCCCGCCCCTATGGTGCTGCTGTTGCAAGTATATTCAGATTCCCCGTGTATGTGTGTGATGTGTCGTGTACGTGTTGTATGTGTTTTGTGGTTGGTGTCTGACTTACCTTCTGCGCCGTACGCGTCCGTGCCTGTTCCGGTAGTAGATGTAGAATATTGGTATGATCGGGACGAAGGGATTCATGGTTGGTTCGTGTCGTTCGTCCTTCTCGTTGCTTCGCGTCGTCCTCGTCGCTTGGCTTCGTCCTCGTCGCTTCGCTTCGTCCTCGTCGCTTCGCGTCGTCCTCGTCTGTGCTGTGTTCGTCTCGTAGCCGTGGATCGTGTTGTGGCGCGATTCGGAGCTTATGTGCGCCTCTCCCGGATGCTTTGACGTGCCGTGCGTAGCGACGGGTTCGGCGCGTACGGAAAGCGCATCGTACTTGTCCGGCCGGACGGGGCTGCATTTTCCCTTCCGTGCGACTCGATTCGGCGTTTCCGGATTCGCCTCGGTCGGAGAACAGGACCTGGTTTGGGTGAGTACGGCTCGGCCGGAATTTTTGCTGTTGTGCGCATCGTACTTGCTCGTTCGGTGTGCTGTACGGATCGGTCGGGAAACTGGCTTTCGCATGGCTTTTTTCCCGACCGAATGGTATTGGGTGCGCCTCCGACCGAGATCGGAATCGGCCCCACAGTGTCCAGCGTAGGTGGGATGTCGCAACCTATGTTCAGTATGGTGCTACGGGATGTCCTGTCCGCTATGATGATCTACAAGGACAGATATATCCATTTCCACAGGAGGGATGAATTGGCGGCTGTGAAGGGAGATTTTTATGCACTTGGGCACATCCCCAATGTTGTTGGTGCCATTGACTGCACACATGTTGGGCTGGTTCCACCACAGGCACGGGAGCACATCTACAGGAATAGGAAACATTTCCATTCCATCAATGTGCAGGTGGTGTGCCAGGCCGATATGATCATCTCACACGTCTGTGCCAAATTTCCTGGCTCGGCCCATGACTCGTACATCATGCGTAACAGCATTGTGCCACAGCTGATGGATAATCTGCTTCCGGAGCGTGCATGGATTGTGGGTGAGTACCCAGTGTCAAGTAGCGTGCTGTGTGTGTGACATGCTGTCCTCTGCCACAGTTGTATTACAAAGTTGGTCTGTGTATCTCCCACCTAGGTGATTCTGCATATCCCAACCGTCCTTGGTTGCTGAGCCCACTGCAGAATTCCAGGACCCCAAGTGAAGTCCGCTACAATGATGCCCATGGGAGGACACGTCGTGTGGTGGAGCGTAATTTTGGTCTCCTGAAGTCACGGTTTCACTGCCTGGACAGGACCAGAGGTGCACTGATGTACTCACCCAAAAAGGTGTGTCAGATTTTAGTAGCATGCTGTATGCTCCACAACCTGGCCTTGCGCAAGGAGATCCCCCTGCTCCTGGACGCTGATGAGCAGCCGAGGTCCCCGCCTGCAAACCAATCCATGTCCAGTGACGAGGAAAGTGGAGAGGAGGAAGGTGTTGACCTGCGTCAACAGCTCATCAACCGCTACTTCACTTGAAGGTGAGTGACAATGTACAACACACCCATTGTCTGCTGATGTCGTTGTTGGTGAAAAGGTCTATGTGAGCTTTGTGACTGCAGCCTGTTGTTGACTCAGAGCTGGCTGCCAATGTTTCTTGGACAGGGTAGTTTGGCACAGTTGCAGGATGTCTATGTCGGTACTGTTGCTCATTGTGATGTGTGCATATTGGAGTACCTTGATGACAGGTGTTGTGTGATGGCTGTGATGCCACCGCCTGACTAGTGAATATTGTTATGTTGTGTTTTCCCAGGTCCCATCAGCCTCTCCTTGCCTACAAACAAACCGTGCTCCTGGTACATTGTACTCATGGTGAACATTGCACATCCTGTGATTAAAACACGGAGCAGACACAACAACATTGGTGTGTAAGGAGTGTTTATGTACAATGGGTACATGTGACAGTGGAGTGAATATTTACTAATAGGTGAATGGTGAAGCAATGAGTTGTCAGTGATGGAAGATGAGACAATCGAGTAGTCACCACATAGATGTGGTGACCCAGTCCAACAGACGGATGCCATTAACATGGCAGTGTGGGGAAGGACAGTCTACAAAGTCAATGGCAGGATGAAGAGGGGTGCCATCATGGCTGGCTCCTTGACTGGCGTTTGGCAGGTGCTTTGTCACGGGATACTCCCAGGGACTTCTTAGGACAGCACCTTGATCGTTTTGCAGGGGGGGCCTCTGCTGCAGGGCCATTGGGGTCTGTGGAGTCCCCCCTCTCCGTGGCCGCAGGGGTGGATGTGGAACTGTCATCCTGCGGGCCACTGGAGGGAGGTGGAGGTGTTGTTTGTGCCGCAGGCCTGTCCCTCAGAACCTCCACTAGCTGGCCCAAGAGGTCCACGATTTGGCCCATGCGGGTGTCTATGGACCTTAGCAGCAGGCGGAGCTCACGGGAATCTTCCTGAGCCTGGCCCATTTGGCCCTGGGCCCGTTCATAGGCCCCAAGGACTCTGGTGATGTTGAACAGGGCTTCGGTCCCAGTGTCCGTTTGGCTCAGACTCCTCCTTGCCCTCCCATCTGCCCTGCCATGACAGACCTGTTGCCTCACCACTGCACGCTCCCGCCTACTCTCCCTGTCCTCCTCTGTTGGTGGGGTGGGGTAGTCATCCTCTGGTGCAGGGAGAGTGTTGCAGGCAGCACTGGTGGTGGTGGTGGAGGCCGCACAGGTAGTTACAGCAGGGGTCAGCGTAGTTGTTGTTGTTGCTGATGTGGTGGCGGGGGGACAGTAGGGTCCTAGGACCTGTTGCGCCCTGGCATGCCAGATGGGCCGGCTTCAAGCTCCGCATCCTCAAACTCCAGGGAGTCATCATCAGTGAGTCCATGTTCCGGGGGTGGAGGCTGGCTCTGCAGGTTGGTGTTGTTATCCTCTGCAGTCAGTTCTTGGTCTCCTGTGGGACAGAGGGGAAATGGTCATTGACGTGCACCCCTCAGGCTTGTTGTTCGATGTATCTGATTTACAGGTCATGCAACACACAGTTTACTAGTTCGCACATTGCATGTCTGCACAGTAAGGTGCATCTTGACATGATGTGGAGGTACATACATTAATTTTCCATGGTGTGACATGTCAATGGATACCATGCCCCACGTGCAGATTTTGTGATTACGAGGACATGTTGTCACCTGACAACTGGCGGGAATACGACTTGATGTGCGGCATCTTTGCTGATTACAGGGCCTGGCATGCGTTACATCTGCGCATGAACTAGCCATTGTCATCTCATGCATACCTTTGTCATGTCCTGTGCTTTGATTTATTTGTTCTACAGACCATGCTTGCTTTGTTTTCATATGGTCCTTCAAGCTCAGCCCACATGGATCTTACAGATAGCATTCAGTGCTGTACATGTCTGGGCCCTGATTCACTTCAACATGGTATTTGGTGAGTCACACTTTTGTTTCTGTGACAGTTACATACGCTTTGCTGTCTGCACACTGTAATTTGATATTGTATCTGTGTCAATTTTGTTGGGATGTGAGCGCTGGTGTTGTCATATGGCTCCATACATTTTGAGAGGAATGGTGGTGTGCATGCACTGTCTACTTATCTGTTCTGGTGTCACATTGGGGTGGACTTTCTGAAACACATCTCTCTGGCTGTGTGTTTAAGTGCTACATCCTGCTCAGGGGTGGGACAGGGGTGCCTGGTGGGAGTTGTAGTGCAGGCCTCCCACCCCCAAACAGCCCTCCCTGGGAAGATGGCTACCTACCTGTTAGGTGAGGGTGAACCATACAATGGCTGCCAAATGCTTCTGGGTGGGTGTGGAGTGCTCCATCCTGCTCAGGGGTGGGACAGGGGGCCCGGTGGGAGTTGTTGTACAGGCCTCCCACCCAAAACACCCCTTCCTGTGAAGATGGCTACCTACCTGTGAGTTTGGTTTTTGTTATACGATGGCTGCCACATGCTTCTGGGTGTGGGGGGAGTGCTACCTCCTGCTCAGGGGTGGGACAGGGGTGCCTGGTGGGATTTGTAGTGCAGGCCTCCCACCCCCAAACAGCCCTCCCTGGGAAAATGGCTACCTACCTGTAAGATGAAGGTGAACAATGCAATGGCTGCCACATGCTTCTGGGTGTGGGGGGAATGCTACATCCTGCTCAGGGGTGGGACAGGGGTGCCTGGTGGGAGTTGTAGTGCAGGCCTCCCACCCCCAAACAGCCCTCCCTGGGAAGATGGCTACCTACCTGTTAGATGAAGGTGAACAATGCAATGGCTGCCACATGCTTCTGGGTGTGGGGGGAGTGCTACATCCTGCTCAGGGGTGGGACAGGTGTGCCTGATGGGAGTTTTAGTGCAGGCCTCCCACCCCCAAACAGCCCTCCCTGGGAAAATGGCTACCTACCTGTTAGATGAAGGTGAACAATGCAATGGCTGCCACATGCTTCTGGGTGTGGGGGGAGTGCTCCATCCTGCTCAGGGGTGGGACTGGGGTGCCTGGTGGGAGTTGTAGTGCAGGCCTCCCACCCCCAAACATCCCTCACTGGGAAGATGGCTACCTACCTGTTAGATGAAGGGGAACAATGCAATGGCTGCCACATGCTTCTGGGTGTGGGAGGAGTGCTCCATCCTGCTCAGGGGTGGGACAGGGGAGCCTGGTGGGAGTTGTGGTGCAGACCTCCCACCCCCAAACTGCCCTCCCTGGGAAGATGGCTACCTACCTGTTAGGTGAGGGTGAACCTTACAATGGCTGCCACATGCTTCTGGGTGGGTGTGGAGTGCTCCATCCTGCTCTGGGGTTGGACAGGGGACCTGGTGGGAGTTGTTGTGCAGGCCTCCCACCCCTCAACAGCCCTCCCTGGGAAGATGGCTAACTACCTGTTAGGTGAGGGGGAACCATACAATGGCTGACACATGCTTCTGGGGGGGAGTGCTACATCCTGCTCAGGGGTGGGTAAGGGGGACATGGTGGGAATTGTAGTGCTGGTTGCCTGAACACATACAACCCTGTAAATGTTGGCTGCCTTTGGGGTGATTCAGATGGAGTGCATGTTACATCTGTGAGACCTGTGTTGGGTATTGTGGTGCAGATGAATGTACTTGGGCCTCGGGGATGTAGCTTTGTAGCTGTGCAGGACAGTACATAGCAGTGTAATGGTATACATTTGTTGTTACTTACCAGCCTGCACTCCTCCGGCTATTCCTGTGAGACTCTCTGGATGCAGTATGGCAAGCACCATCTCCTCCCATGCAGTGAATGTTCTTGGTGGAATGGGAGGCCCACCACCAGTCCTCTGAGCCGCTGATGGTTCTTGTTCCTCTTCTTTTTGACAACACTCTTCAGGTCATGCCACCGCTTCATGATTTCCTGTTTGTTGCGTGGGGTGTTCCCTATTGCATTGATCTTGTCAACTATCCTTACCCACATTTGCATTCTGGTGGCTATTGGTGTCTGTTGGACCAGGTTACCAAACAATTGTGGTTCAACTCGGATTATCTCATCTACCATGACTGTCAACTCACTCTCTGTGAATTTGGGCATTTTCTGTGGTGACATGGTGTGTGATGTGCAAAGGGGTTGGAGGTGCAGGTGTGTAAGTGGTGGTGGTGGTGGTGATGTGTATGGTGTGTGATGTGCAAAGGGGTTAGAGGTGCAGGTGTGGAAGTGGTGGTGGTGATGTATGTGGTGTGTGTGTGTAGTGATGGTGTGTTGATTTGCCTCTCCTTTCAGCTGTGGTGTTTGGCCCTTCACTTCTGGAGTATTGCAAGGGATTGTGGTCAGGGAATGGGCTGGTTTTATACTCAGCTATGTGGGTGTGTCAGAATGGGGTATTGCTGTCAGGTGTGTTGTGTGGGTTGTCCTGGGATTTGTAGTTTAGGAGTTGCCATGGGGGTGTGTCATTGGGGTGTGTTAGGTGTTTTTGGGGGCAGAGCTAGTTTGCTGTGTGCACTTGGTGGCCTTGTTGTGGGTTTTTTCTGTCGACCGCCATTTTTTTCACGGAGTGTCCGCAGCGGTGGCTATGCTACAGCCCTTCCGCCGGCTCTCCCATTCATCACTGTTTGCGACCGCGGCGGTCGGAAACTGCGGAACGTACCGCTGTCACATCGGGGGAATCCTAATTTCACGGGCGGTTATTCCGCGTGCCTGGCGGCGGTTTTGGGTGTTTCTGCCGCGAATCTGACCGTCGCGGATGGTTTTTCACCGGCTCCGCCCGCTGCGGGCGGGTTTTCGTTGCCTCTTTCCGCCGCGGTCGGCATTTTTTGGCGGTTGAACCTAATCTGACCGCCGGTTTTGCCGCGGTACCGGCGGGCGGTTGATTTCCGCTACCATGGCGGTCGGGGTGGTTTTCCGACCACCATCCTGATAGACCCCTTACTGTTTTCGTCGCTGAAGAAACGAAATGCCAACTGCCATAAATAAATCCACATTTTAGAAAATCCCAATAAGCGATAAAAATCCCCCCAAAAAATGGAAAAATCCAACTGTTTAAAAAATAATCCACCGGCAATAGGTCCACAAACGATAAACCATAAAAATCCCGAAAAACGTTTTAAAAAAAAGAAACGCTCAATGAAAACTCGAAAAATTATGGAAGTGTAAAATAATTATTAGTTTTCTAAAACTAATACACACTTCCTTAAATAAAAAAAATACATTCTTCTCCCAACGGCAACTTCCAATCGACCAAAACCTGTAATAAAAAAACAATTCCTCCCACACAAATAGACATATACATTTTATCATAATACAAATAAATATAACACTAACACCATACTTTAAACATAATTTCACATATCTATCAAACTCTAACACCGGCCGATTAACAAACTAACGGCATTTCGCTAACGCATAACTAAAACATACAACTCACCAAAAATTTAAAAACCTAGCACTACACACACTACATACTACTTAACTACCTTCAAATTAACCCAAAATTAAAGTTTTAATAAAGAAAATTAAACTTACCTTACCCGATGCAACGCAGCTTCCAACCGCAAGCTTCTCCCCTCAGAAATGACCTGAAACAAAACCGACCGATTACAAAATACAAGTTAGAAATAAATATGACTGCTTTAAATAGTAAAGATTTATACATTTCTTTATTAAACTTATTGTACATTGTAAATGCATTACTATAATTTTTTGTAAAAATACTACAAAATAATACTTATGTAAAAAAATTATTTGACATATTTTTTCTAATGTAAAATTATAATAATAAATATTATTAAACATGTAATAATTATTATTATAATTATAAAAATATACATTTCATGTCCAATGTATATTAAAAATCTGTACTATGTTTAAGTAATGTTAAAAAAATGTATAAATGTTATGAAAAATGTTTGCATTAAAAAATTACTTATGTACTAATTAATATTATTTATATTTAAAATATAAATAATCTTACCTAAAATATAACATTATATATTAAAAAATTGAAATAATTGTAAAAAGTGTTTGTAATAAAAATGTGTTGAAACTTATATTTTATTAATATAGTACACTATGGGGCCGATTCCGATCAAGGCCGGTAGGGCTCCGAATCGGACTCGGCATTACCGGATCCGATTCGGAGCCCTCTTTCCCGACCAAGTGCGTCCGGGCGGCGAGTACGATGCGAGCGTACGTGAAATCGTCGACCGACTCGTTCGCGGGACCCAACCGCTCCGACGGACTCGCACGGACACGACTCGCACCGCGCAATGGAGACGTTCCCCGGACGGGTAAGTACGATGCGCGCCGCGAGCAGTCCGACCGACTCGCGCCGTCCGGCTCGAAAGAGCAGTCGGAGCCGCACTTTGGGGGTCCGTGTCGGACCCCCTGTGCGCTTAGCCGCGCGAGTCGCACACAGGGGGACCCATGGGTCCCCCTACCTGTGCATGTACGGCGCGACCCGCTTCGACGCATACCCTCTGTAGGGGGCGCCCTTGTTCGCCTTGCACCCATTGAGTCAATGGGAGCCTGCGTACACGTTGTACGACCGGGTCCCATTGACTTCAATGGGAGTCCGACCGAATCGAGTCCGATAGCATGCGAACGCATCGTACTCGTTCGGTCGGACTGCTAGGGTCCGATTCGGTCGGAAATCTCTCCGGGTCCGGCTCGGTCAGAGAGATTTCCGGCCTGAATCGGAATCGGCCCCTAGATGTAATAAGGTAATCAATGTTTACAATACAAATAAATAATGTATCACTGTTACTCAAAAGAAAAATTCTTTACAAAATTGTTTAATAAGCAATGTATAAGTACATCATTTATTGTTTAAAAATGTACATAACTATAATAGGAAGCACACTAATGTTTAATACAGAGTTTGCAAAAATATTATATATAAAGGTATACATATCTAAAAAATATATATGTAAAAAAACTTTTTTTTCCCTATGTCTAACAATATATATTAAATATACTTAATAAAATAAAATGCTTTATCTTTTTCTTTATCAATGTTTGAATGTAAATAAAAATATCAATAAAATAAAAACATGTTTCTTGATTTATTTTACATTTTTCTAAACATTGTATATGTAATAAAATATTTATGTTACATCAATATACTTTATAAAGTATGTTATTTTGATAAACATTTATAAATATATCATTTTTCTTAATACAAAATATATTATTATTTATTAACTATTCCCACTGTACACTACATTAATTCTGAAAAGTTGCTGTACTGTAAACATATATAATTTACTATTCCCACTGCAATTTATATTAAGTCAGGGAAAGTGCTGGACACAAAACATATATAATTTACTATTCCCACTACGAACTATATTAACTCTGGGAAGGTGTTGGAGACTAAACATATATAATTTACTATTTCCACTCCAATTTATATTAAGTCAGGGAAAGTGCTGGACACTAAGGGGTCGATTCCGATCTCGGTCGGAAGGCCTCCGAATCGGATTCGGCTTTACCGGATCCGAGTCGAAGGCTTTGTTTCCGACCGAGTCGTACAGAGGTCCGGACGCCCAAGTACGATGCGAATGAACGCGAAATCGCCGACCGAATCGTTTCCGGGTCCGAACCGCTCCATACAACTCGTTCGCACTCGATTCGTACCGCGCAATGGAGACGTTTCACGACCGAGCCAGTACGATGCACGATCCAGACAGCCGGATCGAGTCGGAGCCTCCGACACGTAAAAGCTCTGGGAAGCGGACTTCGGGGGTCCGTGCCAGACCCCCCTTCACCCGTAGCCTTACGAGTCGGACACAGGGGGGACCCAAGGGTCCCCCCTATACATGCATGTACGGTGCGGATGGCACCATCGCGTACCCACTACAGGGGGCACCCTTTTGCGCAACGTTTTGCGCAACGTACCCATTGAGTCAATGGGAGCCCATGTACGCGTCGTACAACCGGCTCCCATTGACTTCAATGGGAGTCCGACCGAACCGAGTCCGGCAGCATGCGGCCGCATCGTACTCGCTCGGTCGGACTGCAGGAGTCCGGCTCGGTCGGAAAACAATCCGGATCCGGATCGGTCGGAGAGCTTTCCGACCCAGATCGGAATCGACCCCATAACATATATAATTTACTATTCCCACTCCAAACTATATTAACTCTGGGAAGGTGCTGGACACTAAACCTATGTAATTTACTATTCCCACTCCAAACTATATTAACTCTGGGAAGGTGCTGGACAGTAAACATATATAATTTACTATTCCCACTCCAAACTATATTAACTCTGGGAAGGTGTTGGAGACTAAACATATATAATTTACTATTCCCACTCCAATTTATATAAAGTCAGGGAAGGTGCTGGACACTAAACATATATAATTTACTATTCCCAATTAAAAATACATAAAATATTAAAAAGTGTTAGTATCGATTTTAAAAGTAATATTCATAAATACAAAAATGTCTTAAAATTAAAAATGTAATTACTGTAAAACAAATTAGAAAATATTTGAATGTACATAATATTTTGAAAAATTTAAAATTTGTAAACATATATTTCTATATCTCTATCTAAAATAAATATTATATATTTTTTTAAATTTATAAATTAGAAAAACGTATTCGAATATTATGATCCAATTTATATACATAATCAACTATAAAAAAATGTTACTCTGATTATTAAAAAATTAACAATTACCCAACTATTCAATTTTAAATTTAATTTCTTCCTTTTTAAATTTACAAATTTACTCAAATGTATCCCCTATAAACACATCACACTCATAAAAAATATTTTTTTTTTTTTTTGTAAATATAAAAACATTTTTTATATATTTTTTAAAAAACACTCCCCACCCTTATCCCCTATAAACTCAACATACCGCTCCTAAACAAAACTTTTTAAAATATTTCCAATTTTATTACATTTTTTTCATTCAAAATTAATTATTTTTAAAACACTCCCCACCCTTATCCCCTATAAACCCAACATCCCACTACTAATAAAAATTTCTAATTTGTTTTAAAGAATTTAAATTAAAAAAAATGTACAAAATTTTTCAAAACACTCTTCACCCTTATCCCCTATAAACCCAACATCCTGCTCCCAATTTTTTTTCTAATTTGTTATATAAAATTTAAATTAAAAAAAAAAACTTTTACAAAATTTTTAAAACGTTCCCCACCCTTATCCCCTATAAACCCAACATCCCGCTCCTAAAAAAAAATTCTAATTTGTTTTATAAATTTTGAATTTTTTAATAAATTTTTTTACATTTTTAAAACACTCCCCACCCTTATCCCCTATAGACCCAACATCCCGCTCCTAAAAAAAAATTCAAATTTGTTTTATAAATTTTGAATTTTTTAATAAATTTCTACAACATTTTCAAAACACTCTTCACCCTTATCCCCTATAAACCCAACATCCTGCTCCCAATTTTTTTTCTAATTTGTTATATAAAATTTCAATTAAAAAAAAAAACTTTTTACAAAATTTTTAAAACGTTCCCCACCCTTATCCCCTATAAACCCAACATCCCGCTCCTAAAAAAAAATTCTAATTTGTTTTATAAATTTTGAATTTTTTAATAAATTTTTTTACAACATTTTTAAAACACTCCCCACCCTTATCCCCTATAGACCCAACATCCCGCTCCTAAAAAAAATATTACAGTGAAAAACTTTTCAAACAATGAATGATTAACTATTTTTATAACATTAGAGACTAGGGCTTCCTGTGTTATTGGTTGTTGGGACTAATGTGGAACTAGTGCTAGGGTTAGGCCTAATTGGAAGTAGCGATTAGGGCTTCTGGTGTTATTGGTTGCTGGACTAGGTGTGGGACTTAGAGTAGGGTTAGGCTTTCTATTGGAAGTAGGGACTAGGGCTTCCTGTCCCATTGGTTGCTTGGACTAGGGTTGGGACTACTGGTAGGGCTAGGGCCTCTATTGGACGTAGAGATCAGGGTTTTGAACTGATTGGGTGCTTGGACTAGGGCTAATATTGGCTGTAAGGTCCTGGTCTCCTATTGGTTCTAGATTTTTAGGGCTAGTGTTGTGATTGGATAGTGTTAGAGCTAGGGTTCCCATTGACTGACGGGGTCACCTGATTACTAGGGCTATAAAAGGCCAGGGTTAGGGCGTCTCAGCCCGGGCGTCGCGGCTAAGGGCAGAGTGGACAAGGGCAGTTGCCTGTTTGAGCCTGTTCGAGACTGGCCAGGGCCAGAAATGCTGCCCATTTTCCCATTAAGCAACACCCAGCCCACACCATCCACATCCACAAACAGAGCAACACACTCACACCAAATGTACACCACGCACAACACTATGCACAGATTAATGTACCAGCATGCACTACTAACCCAACCAAACCACATCTATACACCCTACTATCCCAACTACCACACATATCCACCATCACCTACAAACAGTACACAACATTGTCCTATACCACTAACCAATACACTCATCACTAACACAACGCCAATCGACACCATACATAACTACATCCCATCCAGACACACGCTCCCTGCTCTAATTACACCTAACAGACCACCTTTTATCACTAACAAACATATAATCATCCTTCCATCATTTGTCCAACAAACACCCTCCTCTCCCTTCTATCATAATAACACTAACGTACAACACACACACTACAGACCACCACACTTTTTAACTCTTGCAACAAACCAGTCTAAGACAAACACTCTTACCTCTACATCATTCCCACCTACACACATCATACACTCTACTCATAAACACATCACCACCCCCTCTACCGTAAAACCTCCTCTCACAAACAATACTATACAACCAAATCCATTGCATGAAACATATACATCAGCACCCCTTTTCACTACTCCTCAAAAACAAAACATATCACACACACCAGCACAAGATCTTCAAAGCACAACACCCCATAATACCTACCATCACAAAATACAAACATACACCCACCTTTCAAACAACACAAAGGAACCAACTCCAATGCCAAGATTTCTCTCTTCCACCAGACCTAACACAGATACAGCAACACAGCAACTCTCTTCTAACCGCCTCTCATCCATTGGACAATTTAGAACCTTACTACATGACCCACATGCTGCACCACCACCCCTGACTCATACACCTTCCGCATTAAACACACGGAAATAATATAAGCAACATGCCATACCTCACAACTTCGCTTCCCCATGTCTACTTCACAACAATGTTACACCACGAAAACAACACAGCACTCCAACTCACTCTCAAACACCATCTCCACCACATACACACAGAGACCCATCAAAATGCCTTCTTAGCATGCTGGATGAGGAACATGATACAGAGCAGCTACACGATTGCTATCCTAATACAGCTAATGCCAGCTCTAAAAACACACCTGCTACAAACCCACACAATACTGACCACTCTTCTACAAAACAAAGTCTCACTATCACCAAAAGCTACTCTCTAAACTGTCTACTAATAAATGCTCGATCAATCTCTAAAAACAAGCATCACATCTACGACCTTCTCACAGATGCAAAACCAGACATACTATTCATAACCGAATCATGGTTGGGAGAGGATATGGCCCCAGTCCTGCATGAAGCCATTCCTCTAGGCTATCAAACAATCACCCAAAATCGTATAGCCAAAAAAGGAGGTGGTCTAGCTGTTGTATTCAGGCAAACAATACATATCACTAAAATTGACAACATCTCCATAAAGAATTGTGAGGCTCTTCTAACAAGATGCAATCCTACACCGTCTTCCTCCTGTAACTTCCTGCTCCTTTACAGACCTCCACCTAGCAAGGCGACATTCCCAGATGCACTTCTAGACACAATCAATCAATCAATCAATCATGTCACTTATAAAGCGCACTACATACCCGCGAGGGTCTCAAGGCGCTGGGGGAAGAGGGGGTGGTGCTGCTACTGATCGAAGAGCCAGGTCTTGAGGAGTCTTCTGAAGGCCAGTAGGTCTTGGGTCTGTCGGAGGTTGGTGGGGAGGGTGTTCCAGGTCTTGGCGGCGAGGTGGGAGAAGGTTCTGCCGCCGGCGGTCGTTTTCCTGATGCGGGGGACTGTGGCGAGGGCGAGGCTGGTCGAGCGGAGCTGGCGGGTGGGGGTGTAGAAGCTGAGTCGTCTGTTGAGGTAGGCTGGTCCGGAGTTGTGGAGTGCTTTGTGTGCGTGGGTGAGGAGCTTGAAGGTTATCCTCTTGTTGACAGGGAGCCAGTGCAGGTCTCTCAGGTGGGGTGTGATGTGGCTGCGTCGGGGGATGTCGAGGATAAGACGTGCAGAGGCGTTCTGGATGCGTTGCAGCCGTCTCAGGAGCTTAGCCGTCGTTCCTGCGTAGAGGGCGTTTCCGTAGTCCAGCCTGCTGGTGACGAGGGCCTGGGTGACTGTTTTTCTTGTTTCGGTGGGGATCCACTTGAAGATCCTGCGGAGCATTCGGAGGATGTTGAAGCAGGATGAGGAAACGGCGTTGACCTGCTTAGTCATGGAGAGGGTGGGGTCGAGGATGACCCCTAGGTTGCGTACGTGGTCGGTGGGTGGCGGGGCTGTTCCCAGTGATGTTGGCCACCAGGAGTCGTCCCAGGCTGAAGGGTTGGAACCAAGGATGAGGACCTCCGTCTTGTCCGAGTTCAGCTTCAGGCGGCTGGTCCTCATCCATTCGGCGACGGCCTTCATTCCTTCGTGGAGGTGGGTTTTGGCGGTGTGAGGGTCTTTGGTGAGTTTCAGTTTCAAACCTGATAACAATACACTCCAACCTATGCGTTCTGGGTGACCTCAACATTTGGTTTGATAAACCCAATATGACCCATCCAAAAACAATAATCACTGGCTTAGATGCACTGAACCTCCATCAGATTGTCCACAAACCGACACACACCGCTGGACATATCCTAAATGTCATTTTTGCTAATACTGAACTAGTTACCTTTCAAACTATGACTCCAGTAACATGGTCAGACCACCACTTGCTTGCTTTCCAACATAAAACAACACTAAGCGACTCACCTAAAACTACCTTACATCCATCCACCTATCGGCCGTGGAACAAACTCAATTTGGAACATTTAGAAACACAACTAACATCAAGTACAAATCTGGAAACAATAAATTCTGTTCAAAAACTATATGAGTGGCTACAAGAAGCTTTTGACATCATGATACCACTCAAAACCACACAACAGAACAAAAGAAAAAAAGCACCTTGGAGAAACATAGAAATAAAAGACATAAAACAACAAATTAGAAAGCTGCAACGTACCTGGCTCAAAACAAACTCCAAACAAGACAAACTTCACCTACAAAAAATTAACAGATTATACAAGTCGGCTATCAAAAAAGCTAAGAAAAGGTACTATTCAGACAGAATTCAAAACGCTAAATGTGCAAATAAAGAATTCTGTAAAATACTCAATGTATTTCGCAAACCAAATTGCCTTGAAGGAACTCATCCTGTTACTCAAGATTTCACAGACAAACTGGCAAATCAATACACGGACAAAGCAGACACGTTGGACTCGTACTTAAAACAGAAACAAAGCACTAACCCTTGTACAAAACAACAATCCAAGAATACTCTAACCAAGCCTCTCCGTTCCTTCCAACACATCTCACACAATGAATTTATGGACCTGGTCAAGGCAAGCAGGCCTGCCGGCAGCCCTTCTGACCTCTGTCCACCACAAACTTTCAAGACAATTCTTTTAACAGCCTCTGCTGCCACTCCAGTAAGAAGAATCATCAACGATTCCTTCACTACCGGAATATTTCCAGAAGAACTAAAAAAATCACACATACGCCCTTTACTGAAGAAAACAAACTTGGCCTCGCTGAACCCTGACAACTACAGACCCATTACAAATGGACCTTTCCTGGGCAAACTGATAGAAAGAGCAGCGTTCGCCCAGATGTCACAATTCATTGAAGAGAATGACGTACTCTCAGACTTCCAAACAGGATTCCGTCCGGGAAGAGGCACTGAATCTGCCCTCCTTGCCATCTGGGATGACCTGAAAAATACAGTTGACCGCAACGGAGTTGCTGCGCTACTTCTCTTGGACCTCTCGGCTGCCTTTGACACGGTTGACCATGACACTCTGAAACAAAGACTCTATGAAGCCGGCATAGAGGGAACTGCTCTAGACTGGATCGCGTCCTACCTTTGAAACAGAACTAATGTCATCCATACCCCACCTTTCTCGTCCAAACCGTACTCCACAAAAGCAGGGGTCCCTCAAGGTTCTATCATCTCGCCCATGCTTTTCAACATTTACATGACGTCATTACCAGTACTGATCAATCAATTTCACCTCACGTGCTATAACTATGCAGATGACACGCAAATACTCCTTCAACTGGAATGCCCCAAAGACATTGGAAAATCACCAATTTTCAGCTGTCTCAGAGCCGTGGATCAGTGGATGACTTGGAGCCATCTCAAATTGAATACTTCAAAAACTGAAATACTCACGTGTGGCGATTGGAAACATTACAACCCGCTTGCCGCATGGCCTAATGAACTGGGATCACCACCTAAAGTATCGAAGGAAGTAAGAAACCTCGGAATGACCATGGACTCCAAGCTGTCGATGAATGCCCAAGTGGACAAACTAGCAAGATCAAGCTTTGTCACTATAAAAACGCTGCGACGAATTTTCCCTCATTTGGTATTTCCGCACAAGGTCCAAGCTACCATCTCCCTTGTTCTGTCCAAACTCGATTACACCAATAGCCTCTACCACGGATCACCTTTAACAACCATGAAAAGACTACAACGGATTCAGAACTCGGCTGCCAGACTACTCTTGCATATCAAACCGCGAGACCATATCTCCCCTGCCTTGAAAGCCCTGCATTGGTTACCGGTTGCCAGAAGATCCACGTTCAAGCTGCTTTGTATCACCCACAAAGCAATACATGGAATGGGACCGCTCTTCATCAGGAATAAAATCACCAAACACATTCAACAGAGGAACCTCCGCTCTAAAGGAGCATCTCGCCTCAAAATCCCAAGATACAAGAAAAAAACCATGGGTGGCACATCCTTCTCTGTTCAAGCAGCCAAACTATGGAACTCTTTACCCCCAACATAAGATCCACCGACAACCACCTTATCTTCAGAAAACTACTCAAGAATTGGCTCTTCCCCACATAAGCACCATACGCAAACAGAAATTTACAGCATATCCCTCTGTATATAAGCATTTGTTTTCACTATAGACATGTACCTATCTTTGTGTATTGCTTTGTATAAACATGTAGAATAATTATGTTGTTGAGAGGGGAAAAAAATAAAATAATAAATAAATAATAAATAAATAAATAAAAATCATATTTGGTCTACATGTACTTACTTCCATTGTGCATCTATGTACCTTCCATGTACTTGGATCTGTGTCTCTGTTACTTTTCTCCTGAAAAAGCATATCCAATGCACTACCCTATTTCTCATCCTGTGCCTCTATCAATATCTTTAATCTACATATACTTACCTCCTTTATGTATCTATATACTTTCAATGTACTTATGGATCTATATATTTATCACTTTCTTCTAATTTAGCATTTCCAAGGCACTACCCTATTTCTCAGCCTATATTTCTCTCAATATATCTTCTAGCCCAACCTTCTGACTCATCTCAAACTTCTTTCTACTACTCTTTCCAATGCACTACCCTATCTCTCATCCTATACATTTATCAATATATCCTCTACATCCACACTCTCATTTATCCCAAACCCCATACCACTACTATGATCCCCAAAATAACCCTTTCTAGACTCTCTCCTACTCTACCCCTCCTTGCATCATCTGACACCTCTTTACTATACCGATCCCCTAAAACAAACCTTTCTAAACTCTTCCCTCTGACTCCTCCCCTCCAAAACTCCCTTTTACTCATCCAAAAGCCTCCTCCTACTGCTAAGACATAAAAAAAAAATAAAAAAAAATCATTCACTCTTTTATCCCTCCACTATCCTTTTCAATCAAAATTAACAGACTAACATGTTCAATTCTCAAATTCCATATTCAACTATACTAATTCACCACTAATCCTTTATGGGTACCAGAGTAGCGTGCTACTCGCCAATAAAGCGTCTCAACACCCCATCAGGGTTACAAGCGCTATATAAATGCAAACCTTTTCCCTTTTCTACCCCTCCCCAACCCTTCTCAATCCAAATAACTGACTAACATATCCACCAATAAAATTACTTTCATGTTTCACCATACTAATTCAACACTAATACTTATGGGTTCCAGAGTAGCGTGCTACTTGCGCTTCAAAACCCCATCAGGGGTAGCAAGCGCTATATAAATACAAACCTCTTTCCCTCTTCTATCCTGCCACCTACCCTTCTCTACCCAAATAACTGAATAACATATCCACTACTCAAATTACTTCATATTTCACTATACTAATTTTCAACACTAATCCTTAATGGGTTCCGGAGTGGCGTGCTACTCGCCAGAAAAGCGCTTCAACACCCATCAGGGGTAACAAGTGCTATATGAATGCAAACCTTTCTTCCCTTTTTATCCCTCCGCTATCCTTCTCACTCCAAATAACTGACTAATATCCACCACTGAAATTACTTTCATATTTCACCATATTAATTCACCACTAATCCTTTATGGGCTTCCGGAGTAGCGTGCTTCAACACCCCATCAGGGGTAACAAGCGCTATATAAATACAAACCTTTTTTCCTCCTCTATCCTTCTGCTATCATTCCAAATCCAAATAACTAACTAACCTATCCACCACTTAAAATGTACTTGCATGTTTCACTATATTGATTCAACACTAATACTCTATGGGTCCCGGAGTAGCGTGCTACTCGCCGAAAAAGCGCTTCAACGCCTCGTCAGGGGTAGTAAGCACTATATAAATGCAAATACAATACAATACAATACAATTAACAAACATATAACATTTTTAAAAAAAACGATATATGTGCATAACGATATTTTAGCAAACGACATTAATCACAACGATATTTTTAACAAAACACTAAATCGATATTATTAACATCGATATTTTAAACATCGATATTTCTTACTATCGATGTTTAAAACTCGATATAATTACATGTCGATATTATAAATTCGATATTGTGTCCACTTACCCAAAGTAACAGGGACCTCTGAGAGAAACTATCAGGAACCTCTGAGAGAAACTAAACAAAGTAACAGGAACCTCTGAGAGAAACTAGGGGGCCTATTACGATGGCGGTCAGAAAACCTCCCCGACCGCCATGGTAGCGGGAAAAGACCGCCCGCATGGCCCGCGACATCACCGCCGGTCGAATTACGATGACCATCGCTCGAAATCCAACCGCGGCGGTCTGATCACAGGCCTTAACATTGCGGCGGTTGCTGTTGCCCGCAGCACCGCCACGATGCCGAAAGGAGCATGTCCTGCATTTCCCTGCACTGCGTGGGAGGCACTGCACAGTGCCTGCCACCTGGTACAGGGAAATGTAGGGGGGGACCATGGGTACCCCCCCTGTGCACCCACACCCCCCAACACATTGGGGGCCCGCAACGGGCCCCCGGAAGACAATGTCCGCATGCCTTTCCATGGCGGTCTGACCGCTGAGGAAAGGCTGGCTACCGCCGGCATCATAATCGTGCCGGCGGAGCCTGCTCTGCACCGCCACCATTATCCCGGTCCTGCTCCGTCCACCAGGCAGGAGTGCGGATGGCAGCCGGCGTAAAAGCAGCGGTCGGAATTTCCCACCGCCGCGGTCACCACCGCCATCCTAATTTGACCGGCGGTTTCCTGGCTTGCGATCGCGGGCGGATGTCCACCGCCGGTCCGGCGGGCCCCACCGCCGACCCGGCGGTGGACATCCGACCGCCATTGTAATAGACTCCAAAGTAACAGGACCGTCTGAGAGAAACAAAGCAATAGGAACCTCTGAGAGAAACTATCAGGAACCTCTGAGACAAACTAAACAAAGTAACTGGAACCTCTGAGAGAAACAAAGTAACATCAACCTCTGAGAGTAACTATCAGGAACCTCTGAGACAAACTAACAGCGACTTGTGAGACAAACTAAACAAAGTAACAGGAAAAGCAGAGAGAAATTATCAGGAACCTCTGAGACAAACAAAGTAATAGGAACCTCTGTGGCAAACAAAGTAACAGGAACCTCTGAGAGAAGCAAAGTAGCAGGCACCTCTGAGAGAAACAATGTAACAGGAACCTTTGAGACAAACTAAACAAGTAACAGTAACCTCTGAGGAAGCAAAGTAACAGGAACGTCTGAGCGATACAAAGTAATAGGAACCTCCAAGAGAAACAACCAGGAACCCCTGAAACAAACTTACAGGAACCTCTGAGAGAAACAAAGTAACAGGAACCTCTGAGAGAAACAAAGTAACTGGAACCTCTGAGACAAACTAAACAAAGTAACAGGAACCTCTGAGAGAAACAAAGTAACAGGAACCTCTGAGACAAACTAAACAAAGTAACAGGAACCTCTGAGAGAAACAAAGTAACAGGAACCTCTGAGAGAAACTATCAGGAACATCTGAGACAAACTAAACAAAATAACAGGAACCTCTGAGAGAAACAAAGTATCAGGAACCTCTGAGAGAAACAAAGTAACATTAACCTCTGAGAGTAACTATCAGGAACCTCTAAGACAAACTAAACAAAGTTACAGGCTCCTCAAGGAGAAACAAAGTAACCGGAACCTCTGGGAGAAACTAAACAAAGTAACAGGAACCTCTGAGACAAAGCAAAACAAAGTAACAGGCTCCTCAGGGAGAAACAAAGTAACAGGAACCTCTGAGAGAAACAAATTAACAAGAACCTCCGAGAGAAACTATCAGGATAATCTGAGACAAACTCAACAAAGTAACAGGAACCTCTGAGACAAAGTAAACAAAGTAACAGGCTCCTCAGGGAGAAACAAAGTAACAGGAACCTCTGAGAGAAACAAAGTAACAGGAACCTCTGAGAGAAACTATCAGGAACCTCTAAGAAAACTAAACAAAGAACAGGCTCCTCAAGGAGAAACAAAGTAACAGGAACCTCTGGGAGAAACTAAACAAAGTAACAGGAACCTCTGAGACAAAGCAAAACAAAGTAACAGGCTCCTCAGGGAGAAACAAAGTAACAGGAACCTTTGAGAGAAACTATCAGAAACTTCCAAGAAAAACTAACAGGAACCTCTGAGACAAACTCACAGGAACCTCTGAGGGAAACTAACCAGGACTTGTGAGACATACTAAACAAAGTAACAGGGATCTCTGAGAGAAACAATCAGAAACCTCTGAGGCAAACTAACAGCGACCTGTGAGACAAACTAAACAAACTAACAGGAACAGCAGAGAGAAATTGTCACGAACCTCTGAGACAAACTAAACAAAGTAACAGGAACCTCTGAGACAAACTAAAGAAAGTAACAGGCTCCTCAAGGAGAAACAGTAACAGGAACCCTTGAGAGAAACTAAACAAAGTAACAGGAACCTCTGAGACAAACTAAACAAAGTAACTGGCTCCTCAGGGAGAAACAAAGTAACAGGAACCTCTGAGAGAAACAAAGTAACAGGAACCTCTGAGAGAAACAAAGTAACAGGAACCTCTGAAAGAAACAAAGTAACAGGAACCTCTGAGAGTAACTATCAGGAACCTTTAAGACAAACTAAACAAAGTATCAGGCACCTCTGAGAGAAACAATGTAACAGGAACTTATGAGACAAACTAAACAAAGTAACAGGAACATCTGAGCGATACAAAGTAACAGGAACCTCCAAGAGAAACAACCAGGAACCCCTGAAACAAACTTACACAAACCTCTGAGAGAAAGTTAGAGAACCTCTGAAATAAAATAACATGAACCTCTGAGAGAATGAAATCTACTTGTTCAATAACCTGAAGATGAGCTAATCATTATTCAGCAGCTATTAAACTATTCTTAGCACTCCCAAGGCTCACTATAAACTTAGAATTCGGAAATGCAGATTGGTCTTTCAATTTTGCAAAGTCTTTTTACACAATTAGATGAAAGTACGTTTTATTCCTCTAAAATGCCAGCGGTAGGTTTCATATTTTTGAGCAGAGGGAACAGATGTGCGAGGGGAGATTATAAGTAGGACACATGCTCCTCGCCTCCATCTTTGTAATAAACCGCCGCGTCTCTCTGCCTTTATGGCAAGGCTAAGGACGTCATAAAACGCAAATTTAAAGTAGGACTATGACATTAAAACCAGCCCGTCATGCGAGGTGGCTTCAGTAAAATCAAGACATCCATACCATTGTTCCCTGTGTGGTTGGCAGTGGCGGCTGGTGACATTTGAAAGTGGTGGCCGTAAATCAACGGTCGCACTGCACTGTTGCGAGTGAGCCCGAACAATCTACGGTGGGTTCGGGGTGGTTCTCACCCGAGAAAATTTTGAAAAAAGAGTGGACAAATGGTGCATTTTCAAGCAAACGTTCTTGCTTTATTGGTTGGAGACCAGGGGTATCATGTGGAGTCCATACTATGGGATCAGTGCCTGCTGTGCTTAATTTGTGCCAGTAGTTGCAGGTGGTGGGCGCTGGCTTTATTTGTGGGGACTGCAATTTATTTTTCATCAACAAGCTTAGCCCCGAGCAAGGGTGATAAATTCAGAAAAGGGAGAAAGACGGAAGTAAAGCAAGGTAAGAAAACAGAGACAGGGGCATAAAGCAGGGATGCAAAAGAACCCATGAGTGAGTTAAACAGACAGGAAGTACTGGGTGGTGGAAGGGAGAGACATTAGGTGGAATCAAGAATACCAGTCTTTGCCAAGGGACCCTGAAACTACAGCGCCCAGCATCACCCGCGGCAGGAGGGCCGCCCACGATCTCGTTTTTGCGCCTGGAGGCGCACTAAAGGGCCGCTGCACTCCCGCAGCCCGGGATACCAGTCTTTGCCAAGGGAACCTGAAACTACAGCGCCCAGCATCACCCGCGGCAGGAGTGCCGCCCACGATCTTGTTTTCGCACCTGGAGGCGCACAAAAGGGCCGCTGCACTCCTGCAGCGCGGGATACCAGTCTTTGCCAAGGGACCCTGAAACTACTGCGCCCAGCATCACCCGCGGCAGGAGGACCACCCACGATCTCGTTTTCACGCCTGGAGGCGCACAAAAGGGGCGCTGCACTTCCGCAGCTGGGCCACCCACCTTGGTTCTGAATACGGATGACGGTCTGTTGGACCCCTGAGATACCCCTTCGGGGGTGATTCAAGCGCATTATAAACCCCTTTAAATTAAATTAAATTAAACACCAAGTAACCGGTCACTTAACCCAAGGTTAGTGCCCTTATAACTGATCTGTGCTTGTTTCCCTGTCAGGACTGTTAAGGAGCGATTGTATTGCTAAGGCGCACCTCACAAGCAGTTATGGGCAAACGCACCCCTGTAGTGAAAGATTCCACTACCCGGCAAACTATTCCTACCTCACAACCCACTGCACAACCCACTGCAATTGACAAAATGGTGCAGAGGGCAATTGGAGTTGTTTCAACGGAAATCGAGCTTACAGAGAGGCGCCTCTCACTAACACTGATCATAGCTCCTAGTTCTACCACTTCTGACTCCGGTACCCCACCTCCATCCTTAACACAAACCATGGCCTCAGATCCAGAGCCCCCAAGGACACGTGCACCGACAGGAGCGGGTCATACTTCCAAGACCCTTCCGGGGAGTGGTGGTAAGAAGAAAGGGGGGAAATTCAAATCTATTACAAATACGGGAGCCAAGCGGAATAAACAAGCATCTGATATGTTAGCAAACAGAAACTTGGGGAAATCAGGAACTGGGGACTCATTACAGTTGACCCTAGAGCAACCATTGTGGGTGACAAACTTGGTGACGGACCTTAAAGCGCATTTTAGATCTGTTGTAAAGGATGAACTTGATGTTTTAACGGATCGAATTAACAAACTATTGTCATTGGTGGATCACTGGGCGGTAAGGCAGAGTCAACTCTTAAGGGAGTCGAGACAACTAAATCCCTGTTCAAAGAGCTGGCCTCGCTCCCCATCAGCATCAGATACACTCTCCGTCCCTGTTAGGCCCAACATAACCAACCATGGGGATGCAGCTCTCTGTTCGAGATCGCCCCCACCACAGAGCCTGGACCCAGCTATCCCTCACCAAAGGCTCCCTCGATGCCCACCCCCCGAACCTACTATTAGATTACCTCCGCCTATAATAGGTTCATTTAATACACAGCAAGCCAGCACAACTCAAGAGGCCCGTGCGAAGATTGTACCACACACAAAATTCAGGGAAACACAGTCTACACTACCATGTATTAATCTACCTCCGGCCTCTACTCCATATGTCATTGTGCTATCAGGCGTGCCTGAGCTGGAAAGGGGGTCTGGGGAATCTCATTCTGAGCTCAAAAATAAATGCATTCACTGGTTAGCCAAATATAGGCATTTCCCCTACATAGATGCAAATAAAATCATTTTTACACGCAGGGTAAGCTGGCTGGGGTGGAGGCCAAAGGATTTAGCCGGGGACTGTATAGTGATCCACTTTAGGGACACACGGGCTGTGCAATACATTCTAGATTGTGATTATCAGAGGGAGGCTGAGGGGTATTACTTCTCTCCCCCTGGGATATTTTTTCCCTCCAAGGCTTATGCCGCGCAATGTGGAAGGATTGGCCAATGATTGGGGAACGAGTGATCAGAGCGGGCCCATGCCTCAAATTGTTCAGGACCATCCCACATCACTTCTATACAACCTCCCTGTCGCCAATAGATTCAGCCCACTAGACTCGGTAGATTGACTAACGTCCATTAGGCCTTCACACAAAAGTCCCAGTCGTAACCATGAGTCTAGAATGAGACTATTGTATCTGGACGGGCCAGCGCAAAAGGGTGGTTATGGAAAGCAGAAAAGAGACAAGGAGTTGGCCCCTGTGGGTAGCCCGATAGATTCCATTCCTACTTTATTTAGCAATCCAAACCTGGCTAATGAACACAGTTCCAGGGGAAGGGTGGGGCCCAAAGACTTACACCAGGCCCAATTAAGGGCAAGCCTCCCCCTTCAGGCTCCTCTAGTCAACGAAGCAGGACCATCAAGCATGCGGATATTATCCTGGAACATAGCAGGACTCTCCTCGAAACTGGATCTTCCAGATTGGGGGTCATTCATAGATCAGCATGAGTTATGTATGTTCCAGGAAACATGGGCCAGGGTAGATGCACATAGAGTGGGCTATGCGTCGTATAGTAGCTCAGCAGTCCAGGGGGCTAGGGGGGACCTTCTGGGGGCTTGTGCACCTGGGTTAGCGTCCACCTTGGTTGCGAGGCCAAACAGATAGACTTCTTCACCTGACATTTTATGTGTCTTTCTGTCTTTTTCTACCTCAACTAGGATTGCTTTAATTAATGTCTACTCACGGTCGGTTTGCCATGGGCAAGTTTCCCCCACTCTTGACCACTTGACCTCTTTTCTCCCAACTATACCGGAGAATTATTGGGTCATTATAGGCAGAGATTTTAACTGTCAATTTGAACCCCTGAATGGCTTGTCCACAAGTATTACAAGTGAGGAGGACTCTGTTTGGGCAATTCCAGATCCTAATATTCCACCAACACCACCAACACGGGCATGGACTCTCCTGGTTCTACAAATGAATGCACTTGTACTGAGCCACTCATTAAGGGCCTGTAATGGTCGATCGGTATCTGATAGCCCCGGGAATTTTACCTTTAATAGACTCGGCCAGGCATCGATCATAGATTATATTCTGGTAGACGTTAGATCATGGTACAGGGTCCTCGACTTTAAGGTCACTCCTCGTTAAGAGAGTGACCATAATGCTCTGGTTTTAGAAATAATCTCGCCGCTAGCTGAAGGCCATCATAGCATATCTACAAAATCTGATTCTGGCCTATTATTGGCCAACGGATGGAGGAGAGTACGCTGGGGGGAACTTGCCCAATCACAGGACAAAGTGGTCTCCCTATACCAACAAATCGTTCCCTTTCTCGATGCTGCGTTCCAACTTTCTGTGACTAGCGGCACTTCAATTTCCCAAACCAGAATTGGAAATAACCATCATGATTTGCTCTCTGTCCTGGAACCTTTTTTTCATAATAGCAAAAGGTCTAGGTTGAATTCCAAACCAAGGCATTCATGGTTTAACAAACACTGCAAGGTAGCCAAGCAAGCTCTTTTAGTCTCCATTAGAACCAATGATAGGCTACAAATTAAGGAAGCCAGGGATTATTACAAAATTACCGTAGCTAACGCTAAAAGCAAATGGGAAAGTGAAAAACGGGATGCCATTAAAACTGCGCTAGACAATCAAGACATGAGGGCCTTTTGGAATTTAATTAACACAGGCAAATCCGAAGGTAAATTGGCCATTGCGCCAAATTTAGGGGAAGAAGTTTGGAGAGCCCATTTTAAATCTTTATATACTAGGACAACTGAGGAAGCTGGTTGGGTGGAAACAAACCCTATCTATTCAGAGTTGCCAAATCAAGATGTGCCACTCTGCTCATTGAAGGAGATCACAGAGGCACTGGGCAAGTTATTACCAGCCAAGGCGCCAGGGCTGGATAAGATTCCTGGCGACCTTTTTCGCTCCGAGCCCTCAGTCTGGGCACCCTACTTGTGGTCCCTTTTCAACGCCGTTTTGCAGGGCATGGCGCTGCCCTCTACTTGGGCAGGGGCAGAAATCATCCCAATTTATAACAAGCATTGGCATAGCCAATAGGTCTCGCCTTTGGGGCCTTATAAGTGTTTAGCCAGAGCTATTGACTTTGCCAATGTCTTCAAGCTGTGCTGTAGAGAAGTGTGGCTGCTGTGCAGCATGCTGACAAGTTATAATAAAAAAGTGTCAGAAGCGTTTTTGTTACTTTATATATGACCAAGAAGGCATTATGTAAAACTGAACGACCATATTAAAAAAAGTATTTACAATAAAAAATGTCCTCAGTTTTCTTTTGTTCTTGCAATGCTGGCAACATGTTTCTCCCTATTGCAATGGTTGTTTGTTAAGGCTTTTTTTTTGAGGGGGCATAAACAATCGGAGGGTGAAGGTTGGGAACTAGTACCTGTATTATAACACTAGCAGCGGCCAGACGCTAGGGAGAATCAACAGATGCCAGATTCCGAGAGCAGGCTGAGGTGGTGCTGAGTGATGCTGAGGTGGTAGTGGTGGTGGTGGTGACTGTTGCGGAGACGATGCTGAGGTGATGCTGAATGATACTCAGGTCTTGCTGAGTGATACTGCTGTGGTGCTGAGTGATGCTGTGGTGGTGCTGAGTGATATTGTCTTGGCGCTGAGTGATGCTGTGGTGGTGCTGAGTGATATTGTCTTGGCGCTGAGTGATGCTGTGGTGGCCCTGAGTGATGCTGTGGTGGCCCTGAGTGATGCTGTGGTGGCCCTGAGTGATGCTGTGGTGGCCCTGAGTGATGCTGTGGTGGCGCTGAGTGATGCTGTGGTGGCGCTGAGTGATGCTGTGGTGGTGCTCAGTGATGCTGTGGTGGTGCTGAGCGATACTGTGGTGGTGCTGAGCGATGCTGTGGTGGCCCTGAGTGATGCTGTGGTGGCGCTGAGTGATGCTGTGGCGGCGCTGAGAGATGCTGTGGTGGCGCGGAGTGATGTTGTGGTGGCGCTGAGTGATGCTGTGGTGGTGCTGAGTGATGCTGTGGTGGTGCTGAGTGATATTGTTGTGGCACTGAGTGATGCTGTGGTGATGCTGTGGTAGTTCTGAGTGATGCTGTGGTGGCGCTGAGTGATGCTGTGGTGGCGCTGAGTGATGCTGTGGTGGCGCTGAGTGATGCTGTGGTGGCGCTGAGTGATGCTGTGGTGGCCCTGAGGGATGCTGTGGTGGTGGTGAGCGATGATGTGGCGGTGCTGAGTGATGCTGAGGTGGTAGTGGTGGTGGTGGTGACTGTTGCGGAGACGATGCTGAGGTGATGCTGAATGATACTTAGGTCTTGCTGAGTGATGCTGTGGTGGTGCTGAGTGATATTGTCTTGGCGCTGAGTGATGCTGTGGTGGTGCTGAGTGATATTGTCTTGGCGCTGAGTGATGCTGTGGTGGTGCTGAGTGATGCTGTGGTGGCCCTGAGTGATGCTGTGGTGGCCCTGAGTGATGCTGTGGTGGCGCTGAGTGATGCTGTGGTGGCGCTGAGTAATGCTGTGGTGATGCTGAGTGATGCTGTGGTGGTGCTGAGTGATATTGTTGTGGCGCTGAGTGATGCTGTGGTGATGCTGTGGTAGTTCTGAGTGATGCTGTGGTGATGCTGAGTGATGCTGTGGTGGTGCTGAGTGATGCTGTGGTGGCCCTGAGTGATGCTGTGGTGGCCCTGAGTGATGCTGTGGTGGCCCTGAGTGATGCTGTGGTGGCCCTGAGCGATGCTGTGGAGGTGCTGAGCGATGCAGTGGCGGTGCTGAGCGATGCTGTGGCGGTGCTGAGCGATGCTGTTGCGGTGCTGAGGTGGCGCTGAGTGATGCTGTGGCGGCGCTGAGTGATGCTGTGGCGGTGCTGAGTGATGCTGTGGCGGTGCTGAGTGATGCTGTGGCGGCGCTGAGTGATGCTGTGGTGGCGCTGAGTGATGCTGTGGTGGCACTGAGTGATGCTGTGGTGACCCTGAGTGATGCTGCGGTGGCCCTGAGTGATGCTGTGGTGGCCCTGAGTGATGCTGTGGTGGCGCTGAGTGATGCTGTGGTGGCGCTGAGTGATGCTGTGGTAGCGCTGAGTGATGCTGTGGTGGCGCTGAGTGATGCTGTTGTGGCGCTGAGTGATGCTGTGGTGGTGCTGAGTGATGCTGTGGTGGTGCTGAGCGATGCTGTGGTGGTGCTGAGCGATGCTGTGGTGGTGCTGAGCAATGCTGTGGGGGTGCTGAGCGATGCTGTGGTGGTGCTGAGTCATCCTGTGGTGGTGCTGAGTCATCCTGTGGTGGTGCTGAGTGATGCAGTGTTGGCCCTGAGTGATGATGTGGTGTCGCTGAGTGAAGCTATGGTGGCGCTGAGTGATGCTGTTGTGGCGCTAAGTGATGCTGTGGTTGTGCTGAGTAATGCTGTTTTTGCACTGAGTGATGCTGTGGTTGCACTGAGTGATGCTGTGATGGCGTTGAGTGATGCTGTGATGGCGTTGAGAGATGTTGTGTTGGTGCTGAATGATGCTGTGCTGGCTCTGATTGATGCTGTGCTGGCTCTGATTGATGCTGTGGTTTCGCTGAGTGATGCTGTGGTGATGCTGAGTGATGCTGTGGTGTTGCCGAGTGAGAGATAGAGTGAAGATATAATGCCCAATTAGAGAGGGTGGTGAGAGAGAAAGAGAGAGAAAGGGTGTACATAGAATAAAGAGTGGAGCGGGATAGAGAGAGAGAAAGAAGGGGAGAGAGAGTGAATGAAGGAGTTTGAAAGAGAAACAGATAAAGGGGTGAGAGAGAATGAAAGGCTATAAAAGATAGAGAGGGGAGAGTTAATTAAGTAGAGAGAGAATTAGAGAGGGGAGAGAGAGAGAAGGAGAGAGACAATAAGAGTGGGGGGTGTGGAGTTTAAATAGAGTGAAGAAGTGACGCGGAAAAAGTACCCTTAAATATAGCTTTGTGCTTTGCGCGAATAAATATAAAAAAAAAAAACAGAGTGAGACAAAAATACTGGTAATTAGGCTGTGACTCCCAATATAAAACAAATAGCGATATAAGGTGAAATCAACCCACCGAAGCAATATTTCTAACTAGACAAAAAAAAGCTTGCATTTCAATGCTAATCGCTGTTTTTCATGTGACTGTAGTCCAGGGCCGTCAGTTGGTAATGTGAGCTGCTGCTGTGATTGAAACATCAGAGTCCAGAGAGTTAATGAGCCATGACGAGGAAATGAGGAAGAGATAGGAAACCCAGATGCCAGCTGCGCGTGCACGCCATCGTGAACGCAAGCTGGTCGCCAGCCGAAAGCCAGTGGGTTTGCACTTCCAAAACCCACTTACTAAAACTCTCGGCCAGACCAGCGCAAGCGCTGGTGCAGGCCGAGACCTAAAAAGGGCTCACCGCTCAATCCAGCCAATTATCGCCCTATAAGTCTTTTAGACGTTAGCCAAAAAATCTTTGCACGCGTACTTCTGGGGCATTTACAATCTTGGATAGAAGAGAGTAATGTATTAACACCTCTACAAGCAGGGTTTAGGGCCAAGACCTCTACTATTAACCAGATCTTCAGATTACAACTTATCCACTGGAAAACCGTGGTTCTAGAGGGTGGCAGCCTCTACCTCACATTTGTGGATCTTAAATCCGCTTTCGATCTAGTGCAGAGGGATCAATTGTGGGGTATACTTCTGGACCTGGGAGTTCCAGAGTATCTCTGCTACCAGTTGAAACGCCTTCACCAAGATAATTATGCGCGAATAAGATATGGCAAATATGGTGAACTTTCGGCCCCCTTCCCCGTAGAGAAAGGGGTGTGCCAAGGATGTGTCCTGGCCCCGACACTCTTTTCCCTTTTTATAAACGGCCTAATAGAATCCTTGCTGGCTGGAAAAGATATTGATGCACCTAGGTTAGCGAACCGCAAAATTCCTGCACTTATGTTTGCGGATGATACGCTTTTACTTTCCAAATCTCCTATGGGCATGCAAAGGGTTCTTGATGTATTCAGCACTTTTTGTAGAAGCCGAGGTTTGGAGATCAACTTACAAAAAACCAAGTATATGGTTTTTAACGCGAATACTACAAATTGCCCAAATCCCCGACTAGATGGAAGGGCCCTAGAGAGGGTGTCTATTTTTGAATATTTAGGGATCACACTAACTGAAAAAATGGAATGGGGGACACAAATAAAGACAGCCGGTCTAAAACTGACCCAGTCTACGGGAGGTATTATAAAGGTATATAAGAGCCGCACGCACAAAGTGATAGGTCCTGTAGTAGAAATTTACAAGACACAGGCAAGGGGTGCGGCCTTGTATGGAGTAGAATTATGGGGCCACTGTCCATCTACCTCTTTATCATTGACAGAGAATTCATTTCTCAGGCAATTGTTGGGTCTTCCTACTACACCCCTCATGATGGACTTGGGGATCAGCTCTATCGCAGATGTAGCCTCTTCTAGACCTCTCCTATATTGGCGACGCCTTTGTAGCACCCCCGAACTAGCCGAATACAAAGAAGAGCTGAAGGATGTTATGAGGCTACAAGGCGCGGGGAAACTCCCCTGGCTTGCCTATATTAGGAACACTTGCCAGGCTCTGGGGAGGGTAAACATGTGGACTTCTGCTGAAGAAATCTGTCCTAAGATCCCCAGAAAGGCACTTCTCGAGACCTATAGAGAATTTAAACTGGTCCAATTATGGCGGGGGACTAAGCTTGGTTGCCTAACTTCTAGGTTCATGGAAGTAAAACAGCAATATAGGCTAGAACTGGCGCTAGATTACATTCAACCGCTTCTAGCGAAGAAGCTTTTTCTCCAATTTAGACATGGGGTGCTCCCGCTTCGATCATTCACTAATAAGTGGCAGGTACCCATACTCTAGATTGCCCAGGGTGTGACCAAGCAGAGGAAACTGAAATGCACGTACTTTTCTTCTGCCCAGCCTATGGGAAGTCAAGGTCTCGGTGGTTGCTACAATTGTGAAGGAATATGGGGACTAGACATTGTTCTGAGGTGTTTAGGCTTTTTAGGTCTCGCCTACGCAGCGCGCATGCGCTGCATAGGAGGGGACCTTTTGGAATCGATCAGCATTTTGGCTAAAAGCGTGCACGTTTTGAATTGCTCTCTATGGGCACTCGTGCACGTTTGGCGTTTCCCTTGCGGGAGCAAGCAGCAGCACCATCTGTTAGCAATTATCGCCCCTTGCTGCTCGCTCCCGCAAGGGAAACGCTGAGGGACATGCCCTCAGCATCTACAGGCGCAGGTGAGCAGGGGCCATATGTTTCTTTTTTAATTATCGTGTCCTTAGCGCGATCGGTTTCACTTTCACGGCCGGGGCGTGTGAAGGGACTGTTGCAACCGAATTATGGTTATTTTTTTTTTAAACATAACAGGGGGGAAGGTGGGAACATTTTCAGATTTGACATTTGGATTCATGGATACGCTTGCTATGCTACCGTTAAGATTATTGATTTGATTTTAAATGGATACATAGAAAATAGTTTGGATCTATCGATTGTACAATCCATACTAAGCAAACGACCACTATACACATTTCCAGAACAGAAATTGGATTCCACAAACATCCTTAAAAACCGAAGTTTTGCTTTGGAACTACCAGACAAACGAGCGCTTTCCCGATCTGGGTGCAAACCTGCCATTAGCAAAAACAGGTTCGCCCTTTGTTAAACAACTGCAAACAGTGCGTCATTGAAATGCAAATCTTCAAAGCAGCATTACCTAATCGGTTTCAGCCCTATCTTTAACCTCCATGCGGACTTGTAAAGCAAAGCAGCTGCCCTATTTAGCAATACACGCTTATCGAACAAAGGCCCTTGTCCAATGAGAGCGAGGCCGCGGACAATGCAGCCGGCAGCCGCTGTTTGTGCTCTCCGGCTCTGTGAGTGCTGCCTTCGGCAGAGGAACTCGGACAGAGGACATTTCCAGGCCTCCAGCTGCGGGAAAGAAATAATGATTAACATACGGGTACCCGCGGCCCTTCCAGGGTCTTATCTAGCGCGGGTAAACTCGAAGTGTGGCACTGTCTCACCCTGAACTGGGACCTCGTCTCACCCATGTAACGTCCGAGTGGTCCGTAAACCTTGGTGTCTGGGGAGCCGTCTCACCTGGGTAAGTTCCGCGCGGCCATGTCTCACTCAGGTAACTCATATAGCTCCGAGGCCCTGTCTCAACCAGGTAACCCTGGCACTCCCATGGCCATCCTCACCCAGACAACCCGGTTTCACCGAGGTAACCCAGGTATTCATGAGGCCAGTCTCACGCAGCCCCGGAATGGTCCTACCTCACCCCTGGTGCTCAGAGGGCCCTGCCGCACCTAGGTTTGCCCCCCTCCCCCACACCCTCCCGAGCTGGTCTGCTTTACCCAGATACCCTCACGCTCCAAGGGATTGTCTCACCTAGGTACTCCGCTATGAGGGGCCTTGTTACACCCATTCAGTCGCTGGCAACCCAGGCCCCTCTCACATATTTAACCCTAAAGTCTCACACAAGTAACACCGAGGGGTTCTGTATCACTCTGGTAACACCACGTGATCCAAGGGCCCGTCTCAATTAGGAGGCTCTTGCTAGCCTCAGGCTCTTCCTCACTTCGTGTTGCACTGTCTCACACGGTACCTAGAGTTACCTACCACGGTCTTATCCAGCTAAACCCTGGCACTCCGAGGACCCTGTCTCATGCAGGGAACCACTCCCTCTCACATGACCCACTCTTACCTCGGTGCGTGCGTGGTGGCGCCGCCCCACGCGGGTAATCCCTCACGCCCTTCTCTCATCTAGCGTCATCGAGTTCACCCACAGAGATTGCGCGGGAGCATGCCGTTTCCATCCGACCTGTCGGTGACCCGTGGAGTGCATGACCCGCAGTCTTGAATTGCGGGGGATGGGACGGACAAAGCACCGTGTGCTACAGCTGTCCCCATCTTCCCATTCACTCATATAATTAAATGCATTGGCAGAGTCAGCAGATTGCAGACTAGCAACAAAGCAAACATGTTTGATCAAGCCCACATCAAATTCTTAGGCCTACGTTATTGAACGTGAGCCTCTTTTTTCAAGCGTTACTGCCATCAGAAGGAGTTTAACTTTATTTTTTTCTTTAACTGAACATGCTGCTCCACTGTATTTTGAAATAAAACTGTGAGGCACATGCCCATTTCAGGCACTAGCAAAGATAGGCCACTTACGCACTCTTTGGACAGAAACCAATAAGCCGAAGAGCTAAACAAAAACAAACAAGCATTGGCATAGCCAATAGGTCTCGCCTTTGGGACCTTATAAGTATTTAATTATGCAGCACAATATCCTTGGTGCAACAACCTCAACTGTTGCATGGCTAAACACTTATAAGGTCCCAAAGGCGAGACCTATTGGCCATGCCAATGCTTGTTAAGTATGATACCGATATGCCTATTGTGTTTTCCATCTCGCGGTTTTTATATTCTATGTGGTGCATTCGCAGAGCTATTCTAAAGAAAGTCCCTATAGGAAATTCTTAGACTTATAATAACCATTAGGCACGCTATGTTATGCACCTTTAACTTAGAATAATGATCGTATGTAATCATTGTATTGCATGTTTATCCCTACTGCAATTTACCCATTGCCAAGGTGTTTTACAATTCTTATAATTTTATTTATCTTAAAATGGTATCCTTATTATTCTTTTTTAGTATTTATTAGATATGATCACATTTTTGGGTATCAATTAGTCGTTCTAATTCTTAATGAAATAGTCCTCTGTTACTGCACGTGTTATTGCTCCTCACCGTGTAACCAATGTGGAAGTTACGTATTCTATGCATATTGCATAACTCCCTTCTATAGAATACTGAGTAGGCTTGCGGGAGCTAACTCAAAAATACAGTTATGAATGTATATTTATAGTGTTTTTAAAAAAACCAAAATAATATAGGGGCCGATTCCGATCTGGGTCGGAAAGCTCTCTGACCGAGCCGGATCCGGAGAGATTTCCGACCGAGCCGGACTCCCGCAGTCCGACCGAGCGAGTACGATGCGGCCGTATGCTGCCGGACTCGATTCGGTCGGACTCCCATTGAAGTCAATGGGAGCCGGTCGTACGACGCGTACATGGGCTCCCTTTGACTGAATGGGTACGTCGCGAACAGGTGCGCCCCTACAGTGGGTACGCGTCGGTGCGACTCGCAACGTACATGCATGTGTAGGGGGGACCCTTGGGTCCCTCCTGTGTTCGACTCGTATGGCTACGGGTGCAAGGGGGTCCGACACGGACCCCCCAAGTCCGGCTCCGGGTGCTTTTGTGAGCCGGACGCTCCGACTCGATCCGGCTGTCCGACGCGTCCATCGTACTCGCTCAGTCGGAAAACGTCTCCATTGCGTGGTGCGATTTGTGTCCGTACGAGTCGGTCGGAGCGGTTCGGACCCGGGAACGAGTCGGTCGGCGATTTTGCGTACACTCGCATCGTACTCGCTCGCTCGGACGACTGTACGAATCGGTCGGAAACAAGGCCTCCGACTCGGATCCGGTAAAGCCGAATCCGATTCGGAGCCCTACCGACCGAGATCGGAATCGACCCCATAGTCTTTTACATGACGTGCTTATATTTTGCTATAATGTATCGTTCCATTTTATGTGCTTTTATGGCCTGTATGGCCGAAATAAAGATTTTTAGACTGACTGACTGAATCAAGAATAGGCAGCATTTGTAGTGGGCAACCCCAGCATGTGGGAGAGCTGGCAGCAGGTTTCTATGGGAACTTTTATTTGTTTGTTTGTTTTTGCAGTTTTATATAGCGCGAACTCGACCAGAAGGTATCAGGGTGCTTTACATGATCACCAATTGCATTACAGACGGACACATTCATTTTGAGATTACGTGAGTTGTCCAGAATCACAGGAGACTCCGGCCAGACTCAACCTGGATGGATCCCCAGCTTCTAAGCCAGCTGCTTTAGCCGTTAAGCCACATGCCCTCTCTGGTCCTGTGCACTTATCTTTTTACAGATCTAGGCCCTAGGGTGTGAGTGGAGAGGGTCGAATGCTTTCTCCATTTGTGAACCAGAGATGTGGGTTGGCATTCTTTATTTAAACTTATGTAGGTAGGCTGATACTTTGACTCTTAAGCTGCCAACTAATAAAATATAGCTCGGGGGGCTCGAGGGGGGGGACTGTGGAGAGAATAGCAGCAAATGTAACAGAGGAACCAGGAAAGCAGAAATGGTCAGACAAGATGGGTGGAGTGAGCGATGAGGATGGAGTAACCCCTGCAGTGCCTGCACCCGGGCCATTCTGCCTGACCCCCAAGCAAACCCCGTCTTTGGTATTTAGCATGCATTTACGACTGGCAGCCAACACTTGGAGTTATAAACTGACTGGGATGTATTGACATTTGTTAACACACGCCCCTAAGACACAAGGCAGACCAGAGAAAGATGCCACCTCCTCGCCATTCGCCCATGGGCCCAGCACCTGAAGGAAGAACTGTGAAAGAGAGAAGGGCTCGAGCTCCCGCTAATCTCAAATACTAGTTCGGGTACAGAGCCTAACAGAAGGATGAGCTGTCTCAGACTCATTTACTTATGCCTGCTTTTTGTTAATCGCGAACCAGGCCAATTGACACGTCATGTCTAATCAAATCAAGCAGTCACAGAATCCCGGAGAACCAAAGCAATAAGGGGGTTATTAGGATGGCGGGCGGACTTCAGTACGCCCTCCATCCTCACGGTGCTGGGACCGGCCGCTAGACGTGCGGCGGTCCCCCACCACTGATTAGGATGCAACTGCCACCCTGGCGGTTGCATTCTGCATATTTGACATTGCAGCGGGTGCTGCTTACAGTAGCACCCGCCGCAATGCCAAATTGACATGTTGTGCATTCCCATGCACAACGTGGCAGGCACCGGGCGGTGCCTGCCACCTTGTGCATGGGAATGGCCAAGTGCACCCCCCAAACCCCCTGGGGGCCCGCAACGGGCCCCCAAAGCACATCCCCGCCAGCCTTTCCATGGCGGCATCACCGCCATGGAAAGGCCAGTTACCACACCCATCCTAATATGGATGGTGGTGCCTGGTATGCACCGCCACCATATTAGTGGCCAAGTCCACCCGGCCGGCAATCGTAATGATTGCCGACTGGTGGAAAAGTGGCGGACGCAATTTGCATCCGCCGCGATACCCCCCACCATAATAATATGGCGGGGGTAAATCAAGTTGGGATGGCGGGCGGATTGCCACCGCCGAGCCGGTGGTGGCGATCCGCCCGCCATCCTAATGACCCCCAAAGACTGTATTTGCCACCAGCTGCTTACTCTCCACGAAGTCAACCCTCCTCACACCTCCCTTGACAAGTACCGCCATCGCCAAACAGGGACAGGCAACAAATAACACAAGTACAAAGTAGATGACAGTTTAGAACTGTGATATTTACATTCTTTACCGAAATATTTTCGGATGCTCTTTTTTAATCCATCCCTTAAAGCAACATTTTCAGACAGTCCAGTCAGTACAAGTCCCGCAGACATGCCCACACAAGACAGGACGTGCAGCTCTACCGGAAATTCCACCGCTCCCACCCAGGAGTTTTATGCATATTTACAAGAATCACCAGACGAGCAGGGGAGTTCAAAACATAACAGAAAAGGAGAGAGAGCTGCAGAGGACATCACCCGCACGAGCTTTGCTTCAGGCAAATAACACTTGAATCGAATGTTAAAAATGAACAAAATACCTACGCTTTGAAATGAAAAGGTCGCGGCCGGCATGACTGGAAACAGGGTCGTCGGGGGGGTAGGGGGAGGCGGGAGGGGTTTAATCAAAATAAAATAAAACTCATCTTCCCCCGGGTCCCCCGCCGCCTCAGCTCCTGGCCGGGTCCCGACTCCCGCCGTCCCGTGTTTTCCTGCTGCTTTTCTCAGGAAGCAGCCACCCACAAGCAGCCTCACTCCCCTCCGTCAATCACAACGCTGCAATGGCAGCGTTGTGATTGGTGTGGTGCAGGCAGACAGCGCCCTAGCCAGTCGCCTAATGGGAGGCCCTTTTCTCTATGTAGGCTGCATGCAGCCTACATAGAGAAAAGGGAGAGTGCGCATGACTGCTTTGGTCTGCCCTGGGGCCAACCAAACAGTCAGGGCACAAAACAGTGGGCTAGCCACGCCTCCCCTGCTTTACAGCAGACCCGCCCACCCGACCTCCCACAACCAGGCACTTCTGCTTTCTCGCAGTGCGAGAAGCAGAAACATAAAATGGTAGTTTTACCATTTTATGTTTCTGCTTCTCGCACTGCGAGAAAGCAGTGGGGCGACGCCCCACGCCCCAATGGAGGAGCCGCCACTGGTGGTTGGTAAAATACTATTTATCATACTATTCAGGATTGTCAGTTTTGAGAGAAAGGCGCAGTAAATCCTATTTATGAAGCGGGGCGTGGCCATCAGTAGTGCGGGGGCTGCAGTGGCTGGGGGCCTGGAGTCGGAGGGGCTCTCTGGGCTCCACCTATGATTGTATTTCAGTTCTGAACCAAGGGAAAGAGGGGGCATAGTTCTCGCTTGCCTCAGGGCCCATGGGCATCCTGGCTACACCACCGGTACGAAGGTCAAGAGTCAATGTATCCCCGGTAACCTGTCTCTACTGACGCCTCAGAAATGAAACTTTGCCTACTCTGACCCGACTACGAGAAAGCTGGGAAGGGGACCTGGTAACAGCTATTGAAGAGAAAACGTGGGACACATTAGTAGAGAGGACAACAAAAGTCACCAGGAACGCCAGGTTCCAATTAATAATTGTTTATGTGTTACATAGAGCCTACCTCACTCCAGCACGCATCAACAAATACTTTGGGGTACGAACAGCCCAATACCCAAGATGTGGGGAGTTAGATGCAGCATACCTGACATGTTTTGGGATTGGCCGATGATAGGGACATACTGGAGGGAGGTGACAGAAACAATAGAGGAAATAACTGAGAAAAAGGTACAAGTTACACCTGGTTACTGTCTTTTACACTGGTTCCCACACACATCCAAAGTTAAAGTCACAAGCAAGTTCCAAGACTTGGGACTCCTGATGGCCAAAAGAGAGATCACTAGAAACTGGAAATCCCAGGGGGGTCCCTGGGTGGAGCGATGGAAAAAGGAATTTACAAGATGGGCGACATACGAGGGAGAATTAGGATTGAGAGAAGTCAAACGAGGAAGAGGTTCACTGGAAACAGCCAGAGCGTGGAAAGCATTATTGACAAATGGAACCTTTATAACCGTAGGGTAGATTTAGTAATATAGTGGGAACTCATTGTTTCTCATGGCGAGGGAATATGTTTCGACACAGCTATTGCCTTGTGCTTATACTGTAAGTTTAATATACTATGAAGACTACATTGGATACGCTGAGCTGTAAATGAATGTGGTAAGAAATGCTCAATAAAAAGAGTCAACGTATCCCTTCAGATTCACTTTATTAAATCAAACATGTGTTAGGGGGTCCCCTCAATCCAGAGCTATCCATTGAAGCGCACCCGGCTTCTGTGACCATCCTCTCTGTGGAAGAGAAGGGGATGTGGTGGTCAGGAGAGGCCCTTTTACCACCAGGATCACCCCCCACCCACAGCACCTCCCGCTTTAGTCTCCCCCGTCTACTATCATGTTGGATATATAACTAAAGGTTAACAGGATAAACCTGGATGGAGATTCCTTCTCTATTGAAATAAGTTATCTTATGAGGCAGGAGTTGACTGACTGCTATTATACGAGTGAGTGAAGTTCTGAAGGCTTCTCCTAAATTCGGATCAGAAAAAAAGAGGACGAGTCCAATTGGTTCTTCTAGGGAGGACCACAGATGACTCAAACCCCGTCCACTTCATCCATTTATTATTCTTAACCTTAAATACTCTATTTTAGCTCATCAGACAGAGCACTGGACATCTCTCAACAGCTGGGGAATAACATATATGAACCCAAGGATCCCCCAAAACGTGCAGATTGCATTTTGTGGACTGTACAGTGATATAGTGATACAGTGGTATAGTGATAAATTGAGATATTGATCTAGTGATACAGTAATATAATGATATGATGATACAGTGGTATAATTAGATAGTGATACTGTGCTACAGTGATGCAAGAAGACAGTGATACAGTGGTACAGTGATACAGTGATAAAGTGATACAGTGATATAGTGACACAGTGATACAGTGATATAATGATACAGTGGTATTGTGATACCGTGGTACATTGATATAGTAAGGCAGTGATATAGCGATACAGTGATATAGTGACAAAGTGAGATATTGATACACTGATACAGTGATACCGTGGTATATGAACCTTGCAGGATACCTGAACCAAAGACAGGGAAACAATATTGTATTGTATTGTATTGTAATAGCATTTAAATGGCGCTTACTACCTCTAACGAGACATCAAAGCGCTTTTTCGGCGAGTAGCACGCTACTCTGGAACCCATACAGTGTTAATGGTAAATTAGTATAGTGAAATTTGAAAGTAATTTGAGTGGTGCATATGTTAGTCAGTTATTTGGATTGAGAAGGTTAGCGAAAGGGTTGAAGAGGTAAAAAGGTTTGCATTTATATAGCGCTTGCTACCCCTGATGAGGTGTTGAAGTGCTTTTTTCAACAAGTAGCACGCTACCCTGGAACCCATAAAGGATTAGTGGTGAATGAGTATAGTGAAATATGAAATTAATTTGAGTGGTGAACATGTTAGTCTGTTATTTGTATTGAAAAGGATAGTGGAGGGATAGAAGGGAAGGAGTTCGATTTGTTTTTAATTTTTTTATTTAGTTTTTTTTGCAGCTCATAGAAGTAGGAGGAGGCTTCGGATGAGTAAAAGGGAGGTGGAGGGGGATGAGTAAGTGGGAGGTGGAGGGGGAAGAGTCAGAGGGAGGGTTTAGAAAGGCTTGTTTTGGGGGATCGGAATAGTAAAAGAGGTATGAGATGATGCAAGGAGGGGTGGAGTAGGGAAGAGTCTCGAAAGGGTTATTTTGGGGACCATGGTAGTGGTATGGGGTTTGGGATGAATGAGAGAGTGGAGGTAATGGATATATTGATAGAGGTATAGGGTGAGAAATCGGGTAGTGCATTGGAAATAGTAGAAAAAGGTTTGAGATGAGTCAGAGAGTTGAGCTGGAGGTTATATTGAGAGCGGTATAGGGTGAAAATAGGGTAGTGCATTGGATATGCTGAATTAGAAGAAAAGTAATAAATAAGTAAAAGTAATAAATATATAGATCCAAAAGTAAAGAAAGATATAGATCCATAAGTACATGGAAGGTATATAGATGCATAAAGTAAGGTAGTATATGTAGATTATAGATGCATTAAATAAACTCTGGCTTTCAAGTGTTGTTGTACTTAAAATTAGTTTTATTTATTTTTTGTAAACATATATATTTGTTTTGTAGATCTATAGTGAAGCACTTGTAGATAAATAGTTCTGATAAAAAGATTTAGTTAGTTATGCAGGCACTTATATACATGTTAAAAATATAGAATAATGTAACTATCAGTAGTATGTATATTTGTTAAGCAGAACTAATGAATATCTATATATAATATTTTTTAAACATTATTATTCTACACGTTTATACAAAGCAATACACATATATAGGTACATACCTATAGTACAAATAAATGCTTATATACAGAGAGATATGCTGTATATTTCTGTTTGTTTATGGTGGATATGTGGGGAACAGCCAATTCCTGACTAGTTTTCTGAAGATAAGGTGGTTATCCGTGGATCTTATGTTGGGGGTAAAGAGTTCCATAGTTCGGCTGCTTGAACCCATGTTTTTTAACTTGTAAGTTTGGATTTTGAGGCGAGGTGCTACTCTGGAGTGGAGGTTCCTTTGTTGAATGTGTTTGGTGATTTTATTCCTGATGAAGAGCGGTCCCGTTCCATGTATCGCTTTGTGAGCGATACAAAACAGCTTGAACATGGATCATCTGTCAAACGGTAACCAAGGCAGGGGAGATGTGGTCTTGCAGTTTTATACATAAGTGTAGTCTGGCAGCTGAGTTCTGAATCCGTTGCAGTCTATTCATGGTTGTTAAAGGTGATCCATGGTAGAGGCTATTGGCGTAATCAAGTTTGAACAAAACACGGGAGATGGTAGCCTGGTCCTTGTGTGGAAATCCCAAATGGGGGAAGATTTGTCGCAGAGTTTTTATAGTAACAAACTTGATCTTGCTAGTTTGTCCACTTGGGAATTGATCAATAGCTTGGAGTCCATTGTCATTCTGAGGGGTCTTACTTCCTTCGATATTTTAGGCGATGTTCCCAGATCATCAGGCCACATGGTGAGTGGGTCATAATGTTTCCAATTGCCACACATGAGTATTTCCATTTTGGAAGCATTCAATTTGAGATGACTCCACGTCATCCATTGATCCACAGCTCTGAGACAGTTGAAAATTGGTGACTTTCCAATATCTTTGGGGCATTGCAGTTGAAGGAGTATTTGCGTGTCATCTGCATAGTTAGAGTACGTGAGGTGAAACTGATTGATCAGTGCCGGTAATGACTTCATGTAGATGTTGAAAAGCATGGGTGAGATAATAGAGCCTTGAGGGACCCCTGCTTTTGCGAAGTATAGTTTGGACGAAAACGGTGGGGTATGGACTACATTAGTTCTGTTGCAAAGGTAGGACGCGATCCAGTCTAGAGCAGTCCTCTCTATGCTGGCTTCGTAGAGTCTTTGTATCAGAGTGTTATGGTCAACCGTGTCAAAGGCACTAGAGAGATCCAAGAGAAGTACGGCAGCAACCCCGTTGCAGTCAACTGTGTTCTTCAGGTCATCCCAGATGGCAAGGAGGGCAGATTCTGTGCCTCTTCCTGGACGGAATCCCATTTGGAAGTCTGAAAGTATGGCATTCTCTTCAATGAATTGTGACATCTGGGCGAACTCTGCTCTTTCTATCAGTTTGCTCAGGAAAGGTCCATTTGAAATTGGTCTGTAGCTGTCAGGGTTCAGCTGGTCTAAGTTTGTTTTCTTCAGTAATGGGCGTTTGTATGACTTTTTAAGTTCTTCTGGAAATATTCCAGTAGTTAAGGAGTTGTTGATGATTCTCCTTACTGGAGTGGCAGCAGAGGCTGTTAGAAGAACTGTCTTGAAGGTTTGTGGTGGAAACGGGTCAGAAGGGCTGCCAGCAGGCCTGCTTGCTTTGACCAGGTCCGTAAATTCATCGTGTGAAATGTGTGAAGGAACGGAGAATCTGGGTTAGTGTATTCTTGGATTGTAGCTTTGTAAAAGGGTTAGTGCTGGTGCTTTGTCTCTGTTTTAAGTATGAGTCCAACGTGTCTGCTTTGTCCGCGTAATGATTTGCCAATTTGTCTGTGAACTCTTGAGTAATGGGATGAGCTGCTTCTAGGCAATTTGGTTTACGCAATTCATTGAGAATTTTATAGAATTCTTTATTTGCACATTTAGCATTTTGAATTCTGCCTGAATAGTATTTTTTCTTCGCTTTTTTGATAGCCGACTTGTACAATCTGTTAATTTTCTGTAGGTGAAGTTTGTCTTGTTTGTTTTTTGTTTTGAGCCAGGCACGTTGCAGCTTCCTAATTTGTAGTTTTAGGTCTTTTATCGCTGTATTTCTCCAAGGTGCTTGTTTTCTTTTGTTCTGTTGTGTGGTTTTTAGTGGTATCAGGATATCAAAAGCTTCCTGTAGCCACTCAAATAGTTTTTTAACAGAATTTATTGTTTCTAGATCTCTACAGGATATTAGTTGTGTTTCTGAGTGTTCCAAATTGAGTTTGTTCCACTTCCGATAGGTGGATGCACGTAAGGTGGTTTTAGGTGCATCGCTTAGGGGCCGATTACGATCTCGTTCGGAAGGGCTCCGAACGCGATCCGGCCGGAAAAAGTACGAGCCGTACGTGTGTTTTCCGACCGACTCGTCCAGCTGTACGAGCGAGCAAGTACAATGCGAGAAACGCAAAATCGCCGACCGAATCGTTTCCGGGTCCGACCCGCTCCGTACATCCCGTCCGTAAGCAAACCGTGCCGTTCAATGGAGGCGATTTCCGACCGAGCCAGTACGATGCACGATTCGGACAGCTGGATCGAGTCGGAGCCTCCGACACGTACACGCTCCGGGAAGCGGACTTCGGGGGTCCGCGCCGGACCCCCCTTCACCCATAGCCTTACGAGTCAATCACAGGGGGGGACCCAAGGGTCCCCCCTACACATGCATGTACGGTGCGGGTGGCACAGACGCGTCCCCACTACAGGGGGCGCCCTTGTGCGCAACACACCCTTTTCGTCAATGGGAGCCTATGTGCGCATCGTACAACAGGCTCCCATTGACTTCAATGGGGCTCCGAGCGACCCGTGTCCGTCAGCGCTTGTTCGCAACGTACTCAGGCGCTCGGAGCCCCGGTGCACGAGTCGGTCGGAAAGCCCTCCGGATCCTAGTCAGACGGAGCCTTCTCCCAGCGAGATCGGATTCGGCCCCTTAGTTTTGTTTTAGGTTGGAAGGCAAGCAAATGGTGATCTGACCATGTGACTGGAGTCATTGTTTGAAAGGTAACTAGTTCTGTATTAGCAAAAATGATATCTAGGATGTGTCCAGTGATGTATGTGGGTTCGTGGACGATCTGATACAGGTTCAGTGCTTCTAGGCCAGCGATGATTGTTTTTGGATGGGGCATATTTGGTTTGTCAAACTAAATGTTGAGGTCACCCAGAACGCATAGGTTGGAGTGTAGTGTTATCAGGTTTAAAACCGTATCTAGAAGTGCATCTGGGAAAGTTGCCTTGCTAAGTGGAGGTCTGTAAAGGAGCAGGAAGTTACAGGAGAACGACTGTGTAGGATTGCATCTGGTGAAAAGGGCCTCTGAATCTTTTATGGAGACGTTGTCAACTTTAGTCATATGTAATGTTTGCCTGAACACAACAGTTAGGCCACCTCCTCTTTTGCCTATACGATTTTGGGTGATTGTTTGATAGCCTAGAGAAACGGCTTCATGCAGGACTGGAGCCATATCATCTCTCAACCATTATTCAGTAATGAATACTAAGGGGCTCATTACGATGGCGGAAGGACCGCCACAGCCGGGCCGGCGGTGCAGGTCCTTCCGCCATCACACAGGAAATTCCCACCGCCGAATTAGGATGGCGGTGGGAATCCCAATGTGTCCGTGGCGGTCGGAAAGTCTGTCCGCCATGGTTCCGCAAGGCGGTCCTTTTCCGCCCGCATTGCGGAACCAGGACACAGGACAGCATTGTGGCGATGCTTTGCAGGCACCGCCATAGGGATTATGATATCCCTTTCCGCCTGTCATTTTGCGGCGGTCATCCCACCGCAAAAAGACAGGCAGAGGATGGATTTGGGGGCCACGGGACCCCTCTGTGGGGGGGTGCACTGGGGGGTACCCATGGTCCCCCCTGCATTTCCATGCACCAAGTGGCAGGCACGGAGTGGTGCCTGCCACGTAGTGCAGGGAAATGCAGTGCAAGTACTTTTGACATTGCGTACAGTGCTGCAGCCAGCAGCACCGCCCGCAATGTTAACAGCCCTGGATGCGCCCGCCAGAATGGCGGAAGCATCCTAATCGCAGTGGTAGGACCGCTGCTTGTCTGGCGGGCGGTCCCAAACACCGCTACGATGGCGGGCGGACCTAGTCCGCCCGCCATCGTAATCAGCCCCTATGTCTTGTTTTGCGTCAGTGAGAAGGTCGTGGATGTGATGTTTGTTCTTAGAGAGCGATCAAGCATTTATTAGTAAACAGTTTAGAGAATGTGCTTTGGAGATAGTGTGACTTTGTTTTGTAGATGAGTGAGCAGTATTTCATGGGCTTGCAGCTGGTGTGTCCTTAGTGTTGGTATTAGCTGTATGAGGATAGCAACCCTTTAGCGTTTCTGTATCGTGTTCTTTGTCCAGCAGGCTAAGAAGGCATTTTGATGGGTCTGTGTGGGTAGGTGGTGGAGACGGTGTTTGAGAGTGATTTGGTGTGCTGTGTTGTTTTTGTAGTGTAACCTTGTTGTGCAGCAGACATGGAGAAGCAAAGTTGTGAGGTGTGGCATGTTGCTTATTTTGTTTGTGTCTGTTTAGGGCAGAAGGTGTATAAGTTAGGGGTGGTGGTGCAATATGTGGCTCATGTGGTAAGGTTATAAATTGTCTAATGGATGAGAGGCGGTTAATAGAGAGTTGTTGTGATGCTGTATGTGTGTTAGGTGTGGTGGAAGAGAGAAAGCTTGGTATTGGAATTTGTTCATTTGTGTAATTTGAAAGGTGGGTGTATGTTTGGAGTTTGTAATGGTAAGTATTATGGGGTGTTGCGATTGAGAGATTTTGTTGTGCTGGTGTGCGTGATACGTTTTTTTTTAGGAGTAGTGAAAGGGGATGCTGATGTATTTGTTTTATGAGATGTATTTGTTAGTTTAGTATTGTTTGTGAGTGAAAGTTGTAAGGTAAAGGGGTGGTGATGTGTTTGTGAGTAGAGTGTATGCTGTGTGTAAGAGGGGATGAAGTAGAGTTGTGAGTGTTTGTCTGAGACTTGTTTGCTGCAAGAGGTAGTATGTGTGGTGTAGTGGGGTATAGATGTTGTGTGGTTGTCTTCTTGTGATAGAAAGAAGAAGAGGGTGTTGGTTGGAGAAATGATGGAAGGCTGAGTATAGGTTTGTTAGTGACAAAAAGGGGTCTGTTAGGAGTAATTAGAGCAGGGAGTGTGTGTCGGGTTGGGATGTAGTTGAGTATGGTGTGGAATTGGGTTGTGTTAGTCATGAGTGGATTGGCTAGTGGTGTAGGATAGAGTTGTGTACTGTTTGTAGGTAAAGGTGCAAATGTGTGGTTGCTGGGATGGAAGGGTGTATAGGTGTGGTTTGTGTGGTTTTGTAGTGGGTGCTGCAACATTGAATTGTGCATAGGGTTAGTTTGTAGAAAATGAGTGGAGTAGATTTGGTGTGATTGTGTTACTCTGTTTGTGGATGTGGATGGGGTAGGGTGGGTGCTGGTGTATGTGAATTTGGGAAGCATTTCTGGCCCTAGTCCCGACCAGTCTCGAACAGGCTCAAACAGGCAACTGCCCTTGTCCTCTCTGCCCTTAGCCTCGACGCCTGGGCTGAGACGCCCTAAACTCTAGCTTTATGTAGCCCTAGTAATCAGGTGACCCCTTCAGCCAATGGGAACCCTAGCCCTAACCCGAACCAATCACAGCACTAGCCCTAAACCCTATAACCAATAGGACACCAAGCCCTAACAAACAATCATAGCCCCAGTCCAGGCACTCAATCAGGCACAAAACCCTAAACCCTACATCCAATAGAAAGCCTAACTCCCAACCCTAGTCCAAACCCTATTCCCAGCAACCAATAACACAAAAAGCCCTAAGCCCTATATCCAATAGAAAGCCTAACGCTAGTCCTAATCCCAACCCTAGTCCCAGAAGCCAATCACACAGGAAATCCTAAGCCTTATATCCAATAGAAAGCATAAGCCTAGCCCTAGTCCCAACCCTAGACCCAGCAACCAATCACACATAAAATCCTAAGCCCTACGTCTAATAGAAAGCCCAGCCCCAGGAAGCAATCAGAAACCCTAAATCTATCTACCAATCAGATTACTAACCCTAAGCCCTACATCAATTGAATCACTGACCCAGGAACCAATCAGAACCCTCAGAAAACCAACCAATGAGAACACTAACCCTAATCGAATAGAAACACCAGCTGCAACCACCAATCAGTGCACACATGTGCCATCCAATAGCAGACCATATAAGGTCCCTGCGACCTCAGTCAAGGTTTGCTGGCCAGGGAGTTGGAATCTGCTCCTCTAGTCAGAATCTCCTAGGAGACAGACAGGCTCAATCCACACTTTGGACTTCTGCACGTAAGGGCCTAACAAACTTTGTCCTCTAACAATACTGTTTGCATAAAACTTTATTCACTCTCCTAGCCAAAAACAAGTGCACAATCCCTACAAAAACACAGCTTAAACAGCTCACAGTAGATTACTGCTGTCTCAGAGCACCCTCTGTTCACTCTCTGATGTAGAATATCCCTGTTGCTAAGGGAGGAAAAGAGGGGGGGGCTGTCTGGTTTCACTCACTTGACAACACAAAATGGGAGCTGGGGTGGATTGGTTAACATACAGGTCTGAGCACAGAACAAGGGGAAATTAGGCAGGAAAAACAAGTAGTCACGGGGAATGTGAGGAAAAAAACAACAAATTTTGGACTGCAAATCCCACAATTCAATTGGTTAAATAAAACAGTCACGGGCAAATAAAAACCAAAGTTTCTACACAAAACAGATGAGCAACAATGCAATCACAGGCAGGTTAAAAACTTCAATTTTTAAACTGTATCAACCACAAGGAAAACAGTTAAACAAAAGATGCAGACACGGGTAGGGAAAATCGCTTTTTAAAATGTTAGGAAAGAGACAGCACTAGTCTCCCTCCTTACCACCTCCTGGTCTTTGTACCTTATACCAAACTCATACAATGAACACAAACATTTTTATTACCTACCCTTGAGGAGTATGTAATGAATAGTACAGTGATACCTAAATATTAGTTACCATGGTTCCCATTTTCCTCCCTCCAGCCCTGGAGAGGACTCCTGCATGGGTGATTTAGGCCTGTTGATATGTCAGTGAAAGAGGTAGCCTCTTAGGGCCCAGGCAAGGGTGCAAGGACTGAAGCCTCTCCAGTGGCCACTGCATACCTTTATTGATTTGCCTCTCCAGTGGCAGCGCTCACATAGGGAACACTGCATAAGGGCTGCTGGCGATTGTGACGCCTAGGCATTCAAGGCAGGATCTATCCATGGGTAAGAGTAATACATGTGAGCGTGAGCGGGAATGAAAAGATTATGACTGGGCCCGCTCTTGTTTAGCAAAGGTAAAAAGCTGGCACTTCAGGGTAAAATATTGTTTTTTCATGGCATTTAAAAAAAATTGGGCTGAATAGGCTTTATTTTCCAAAATGAAAAGGTTGTCTTTAATAGAAAGTAATTAGTATTTTCATTAATTGACAAGCTGAAGGTTAAGTGCATAATGATTCCTTTGCCAAATATATATTGAAGGGCAATATTTAAGTGGTAGTCACTACTGCTGTAAGAGACCCGAGCCTGTAAGACCGCTGTAAATGGCCTGAACCTGTTAAGTATCTGCGATGTAAGCATTAGCACTATTATCGATCAATCAATCAATCAACCAGGATTTATAAAGCGAGGCAAATCACCTGTGAGGGCCTCAAGGCGCTTGCCTTCTGATCCTTTAACTCTCAAGTGCCGAGGCTCTCCTCCTCCCCTGAGCTGAGCACTTTTTTGGTGTTTGGGGCAGTTTGGGGCAGTTTGCTCTTACACCTTCCCCACGTTCTTCAGCAAAGTTAATCCATGTCAAATGTATGCCCTTTTTTCCCACATGTTGGGAAATTTAAAGGAAACCCAGGGTTTGTAGATTCCCCAAAAGGGAACCAAGAAAATGGCCAAAGTGTAGCAAATTGTTGATTTTTGGCGCGGGTGGGGAATGTAAGGAGCAAGTGTAGTTTTTTTTCTAAATATGGCATCAACTTCAAATGTATTGCATTAAGATGCACCCTTCCTAGCTTTCAGAAACACCCAGAGCTGTAAAAAAATCATTTTTTATCACAGTTTGTTCAATTTCCAAGTAGAAATCAATTTTTCAATTTTTTCAGGTTTCAACTTACTTGCAATGAAGTCTGTGTCCTTAGTTTTGGCTAGTTTCAAACACCATGAGTTCAGACCACCTCCATATAAGGATTTAATGGACTGGTGCAATGTTATCCAATGTCTCTGTTTAATCAAGAAATTGTACTGTTGTATTCCGTCTATTTTGTTATGATTTTAACTAACTAAACAATAAACTATCATTAAGTCTAACTAACTTGCAATTTGTAGGGAAACAAGTGTAAAATCCAGGGGTGAAACCAGAACGTTACGCATTTCTTAAAAGTAGATGAATTTCAGAACTCAATAAAAACTAAGGGGCATATCTACAAGGGCTGGCGATAAAATTATCGCCGCTTTAGCGTCCGTTTTCGGACGAAAAGCGGCGATAATTTTAACGCCCTATTAGCAAGGACACGCTAACGCGTGAATCCATGCTTCTTCGCCCTTTCCTTATCGCCCAGCTTTGCATCTCTAATGAGATGCAAAGTGGGCGTTCCCCCCCCAGAATAACGGGAGAAATGTCGTTAAGCGACATTTCTCCTATTATCAAGGGAATCGCTAACAAGCATAGCGATAGAAAAGTAGCGATAACCACGGTTATCGCTACTTTCCTTACGCATGCTTTAATTCTGACTTAGCCATGTAATCCAATGGGAGGTGGATTACATGGCTAAGACCACCCTGCCCTATCAGCAAGGTATCGCCGGTCACAGTGCGATTATCGCTGGTTTCCCAGCGATAATCACACTGTTTTCCAGCTATCGCTTGCATTTCTATCGCTTTGGAGATAAGCGTTGCTGATAGCACGCTATCTCCGCGATAGAAAGCAGCGATAGCCGGTGATAATTATCCTAGCGCTAAGTGCGCTTAGCGATAATTATCGCCGGCCCTTGCTGATATGCCCTCATTTGTGTAGCTCGCCCATGGTTTTCCCAGAGAAACTCATAGAAATAAAAAATAATGAAAATAAATAGGAAAAAATCAAAAAGGATGACAACGTTTTCCTCTGTAATTTTTTGACCAGATTGCAGATTTACAAACATATACTTCTGGTTGCAGGGATATATAGTGTTCGCTGGTTGCTCAAAAACATTTGATACCCAGAGCCAACAACTGAGCTGCAGTTAGAGTGATTTTTCGTTGGTCACCGACCACCTTGCAACTCATTTGGTAAAACATAATGAATGAAAAATAGGTATGAAGCAGACCTACGCATTAATGAGTTAAGGAATAGTGGCTTTTTGCACAACTCTAAATTCTTTTGGTCACCAAGTATTTCAGAGGGCATTTTCCAAAGAGGTCTTTTCTGCACACAAGATATATTTGGAATCTAATAATGGAGAGAAGGTCACTTGATATTAATAAATGTTCTACCACTGTGTTTTCCCATACTTCTTCTGATAGAAATGGTACCCCACTTGTGTTGCTATGCGTGTTGCCCACAACAGACAGGAAAGGCATCAAAACAGAAGAAGGAAACATTAAGATTTTGCTATTCAGATTCATTTATTCTGTTCTTAGCTTCAGTATTTGGGCCCCGGCTTGGCCAGCAGACATGGAAACCTACCAAATCCAGGCATTTCTGAAAAGGAGTTACTTGAATGGATTCCACTATGTTTTCCTGCCCAGAATGCCCTGCAAATGTCACGCTTTGGCTAAAATGTTTTCCTCATCAGATTATCATGGAAAAATGTGAGAAACAGAATAGAATATGGTTATTGCCCTTCCTGAATGTCCACTGCTGGCCTCTGTGTCAAAACTATGCCAAAGAGAATCCAAATTTCCTCTCACCTACAACGGGATTGGTGATGCTCTAAGCCTTGAGTATGGGGGTAGAAGAAAGGCTGTTAAGGCATTAGAGATCTGATGCCAGGATGGACTGGCACCCACCCAATCTTTTTTAATCTATGACAGCATCCGGTAAGCTTTCTTGCCCGCAGCTGGGCACTTTGAGAGTAAACCACCTATTCTGCCATTCAGGCGGGGGGGGGCATAAAGACTGTTGGGGCTTTAGGGATGAGGGGCATGGTCTAATGCCAGGATGGTCCGGCCCCATCCTATTTTAAAAAAAATCTTTTGCTGGTGTCTAGTGGGCTTTCGGATGCCGCCCCCTTGGGAGGGCAGATTTTGAAAAAATCTTCCAATGGTCCATCCAGGTTGGAAGAAAGATGATGCGGTCTTTTAGCAGTGGGGGTAGGGTCCAATACAAGGATGGACCACCTCCACCCATTTCATTTTTATAAATATAAACACCCCTGCTGTCTATTGAGAGTTCTGCCTCCAGGGAGGGCAGATTGATGGTAAACTCCGCCACTATACTTTCAGAGGGCAGAAAGACTATTGGGGCCTTTTGGGATGGTGGAAAAGCCCAATGCCAAGGCAGGTCGGCCTGTACCCAATTGCTATTTCATAAATATAAAACATACCTGGTGTCTTGTGGGACTTCTGCACCTTGGAAGGGCATATTTGGGGTATGCCCTACCAGTAAGCACCCTAGATGTAGATGCAACAGAATGACTGATTTTGCCATTGGTGTGGGGTATGGCAACGTGCCTGTGTAGGCCAGTCCCCACCTCATTACTTTTTCGTAAATGTAAAAATACCTTATGTCTAGTAGACTTTTGGACTCCTCTCTGGCGGGGCAGATTAGGGTAAATAGCTAATCTGCCCACAGGAAGGGACAAAAAGACATGGTGCTTTTAGGTAGCCTAATGGTTAGAGCAATCTACCTCGAAGCTGGGGAACCGCGTTCGAGCCTCGGCAAGGACACTCAACATCTTGTGATTGTAGGCAAATCACATAATTTCTCGGTGCCTCAAAAAATGAAAGTGTTCATCTGTAACACAACTGGTACTCATGTAAAGTGCTCTGATACCTTTGGGTCGAGTTTGTGCTATATAAAACTCAACAAAGAAAATGGGTGGGGCTATAGTCTGACACCACAGCCCATTACCCACACCACATTCTTTTTAAAAATATAATAATAATCTGTATCTTGTGTACTCCCTGAATCCCGGGGGAGGGTGGCAGATTGTTGGTGAACCTCCCATTTGCCCTTTCCAGGGGGGGCAGAAGTACTTAAAATATTCCATTTTTGAGGGGAGAGAACATGGTCATTTACAGGGGGTACCCCCACTGCACAGCATCCATTTTTGGTGGCTAATGGATGGATCCCTTCTTGGGTATAACCTTCCTGGATTGATCCCTGTTGCAAGTGGGTTCCACCCATTTAGTACGTCCAGGTTTTTTACTTTTTGATCACCTGGATTTTTACTTTTTACTGTGGGTGAGTCTCACTACTTGTGTCTCACCCACACTAATCACTTAGTAAATCGACTGCACACATTTACAGTCAGTGCCTCTTCAATGCAGATAGGGTAATGGGTACTTGGTTGGTTACATATTACCATGTGTACATACGTGTGTGCAAGTGTATGAGGGCTGCACATGTGAGACTATTGTTATGCACAGCCCGGTAACTGTACACAGGTAGCCCTGAGCAGAGGAGACTCTGCAAGGTTAGATGTTGACCTTGTATAGGCCTTTTAATATTAGTGGGCACTCAGGGGTAGCACTATATTATAAAAAAAGGGGGGAATCTGCCTTAAAGTTCAGTTTTGCTTCCCTTAAGCCTACAAAGTCCATCAAGGTATCAAATGGGGGCAAAACATGTACGCCAAGTTTGAATATGCAAGTACCCAGCATCTACATGTACACCTTATGGGTCGTCCAGAATTTTTTATTTCTCTGGCTCAACTCAGGGTTAGAGCCTAGGGGGCATATGTAGGTAAAACGGGTATTGTGATTCTCAAATTGCGATTTTTAGGGAATCGCAATTAGAGAATCGCAAAACGCAATGTAGGTAGGATTAGCAAAATATTTTGCGAATCCCACATATTCCTAATTTGCGAATCGCAAATTGAGATTCGCAAACAAGGAATACCTTCCCATTCATTCCTATGGGCTAGAAGGCCCATAGGAATGAATGGAAAGACATTCTCAATTTGCGATTCCCAATTAGAGAATCGCAAATTGAGAATGCAATTTCAAGGTTGCAAGGGTGTCAATAGGACACCCTGTTGCACCCCTGAAATAAGTATGTGTGCACATGTGGCGCACATACATGCGCTAAGGGCGTGTATGTGCGCCACATGGCACTTTGAAAGATGCAAAAAGTGCATTTTTCAAAGAAATGCAAATTACCACCAACCTGAAGTTGGTGGTAATTTGCGATTCCTTAAGCCAAAATTGCACAACTTGGGTGCTTCCTACATTGCATTTAAGGAATCGCAATTTGGGATTCCTTAAATGCATTTGCAAAATAGGGAATCGCAAATTTTGCGATTCCTTATTTTGCGAGTGGGTTTTTCTCTGCTACATAGCACACTGCCCAAATTGCGATCGCAAACGCTGAAATTCTGCGAATTTCAGCATTTGCAATCGCAATTTGGCTTCCTACATATGCCCCTAGGTCTTTTGTCACCCTGCTGGGTGAAATTAATTACTATGCTCCCCAACAGAGGGAGCAAATGCCTACCCAGACAAAAAGGAGTGCTTTATTCAGCTCCTAAGGAGGAAGGGGTGGGAAAGAAAACCTGCATCTGGTAATTAGCTATCACACTGCACCAGGGTTGGGACAGCCCACTTTACAAAAGAGGAAGTCCAGGCCTCTGGAGCTAAAACAGGTTGGGCTCCCCTTTGAAATTTTGGTGGGAAAGTTCCTGACAATGATATCAGCTAGGGAAGGAGCTGAGGCCCCGAGAGAATATATGAATAGAGACCTCTTGCCGATGTCATCTTGAATTGTCCCAGCATGGTATACAGAGCGGTTAGGACAGGGATGGAGTTGTGATATGGCACCCTAGGATTGGCCACGGGAGCCAGGCTGCTTGAACTTCCCACCCTCATTTAAAAACTCTTGCATAAGAAAGAGAATTTTAGTTGGATTCTGGACCTGGACTGCAACAATGGCAACACCATGGAAAGCTGGAAGGACAAGCCCCTTGATGCCCTAATGAACGAAGGACTCCAGGACCAGTGAGGGTGGTTTGGTTGCACCCCCTAAGAACCTGTTGGGGGAAGATATGGACTTCTGTGCCCAACATGAGGAGAGGAGCACCACAGACAAAGACCAGGAGACAAGTTGGATAGAGCTCGCTACCAGGAGAACAGTGAGACCAAGTTCTTTGAAATTGGCCCATTGGGGCCTGAGTTATACTAATTTTAAGGATTTGGCCTTTGGCCTCCCCCTGCAAGCGATGGAGCCCGTGAGGCTTCACCACCCACCTTAATTTTCCCCCCAAGGTGGGCCAGTGCCTGGGCATTGGCTCAACATTAATAAATTATTTATTGAGAAGAGAGATGTGAGTGGGGCCCCTCCCCAGAGTCCTCCTAAGCCTGGGGACCCCATGCCCCAAGCTGGTGTATTCATGAATGGGGCCCGAAACACATTACCGGGTCTCAGAACCCCTTTTCTGGGACCCAGAATAAATGGTGCTGCTCTCGCGCAGAAGCACAAGGAGAATGTTCCCACATGGCAGGAGGAAGGCTGTTGCTGGCTTCCGCCCAGCATGAAACTGTGAGCATGGGGTCACAGGGGCCTTGGGGCTCCCCTACTGTCCTCACTGAAAAACCCATCTTGGAGGTAATCCTTGTGGGACTGGGCACCCTTGATAAAAAAAAAGGAAAGGGAAAAAAGAGAGAAGCCGCACAGCTACAAAACAATGTGGTGAGAGCTGCTAATAATGTATTCATGAGTCCCGTGCTGGGAGCGCCCCATAATGCCTCAAGAGGGGCTTATTTACAAATGTTTCTGCATGCTGAGTTTTCTCCACTCCGCGTTATGCTTTAACGCAGAGTTCCAGCCAATCTCCACCAACCGCTGTGTGATGGAGTTTTTTCTCGCACACTGCTCGCCACTGGTAAGTTTTCAATTAAAAATTGGCATACCCTAGTGTGATTTTCAGGTGCTAGGAGGGCACCCAGTGAGATTTTCTCAATGAGACGGTTGCGAACGTTTGTGGTAAAAAAGCTGCCACTCGAGTAAAAACCTGTAGCTTGGCAGCAAAGAAGCAGCCCTCTCTGGCACTCCATGGGGTGCAGTCTGCAGTGATTTTGCAGTGCAGAACAAGCTCTCAATGCTAAAAATCAGTGGGACGTACCAGTTTTTGCCCGTTTGTGGAATTTCGAGGAATCTTTTGGAATTTTCATGTAACTTTGCTAAAACCCACAGAGTGAAACTCCGCGTGTTTTGCCCACCCCTAGCTAATTTTGAACACCTTGGTGGAGAGGACTTGAATAGCTCATCATCTCACAAGGGTTAGAAAGCCAATTTTGTGTGAGCATCAGAAGGATTTTCTATTTTAGGGAAAACTCAAGTTGACATGAAGAACTACGCTCGGAGACCCAGATTATTTGTGTTTTCAAGCAGGTCACAATGATGTAATTTGTGCTTGGGCTTGGATATTGCAGCCATCCAAGAACTCATCATGAGGGGAGAGGTCCAGTTGGAAAGGGGTGAATGTCCCCTTGTCAATGGCACATCCCTGTAGTCCTTGGGCATTGTAAACAATTGGGTTATTAGTTGTGCAGGATGTGAGGCCTTCACAAGCAATAGGTCCACAATTTCTCCTTATTGGGAACCAAGCACCCCATTGTAGCACTTGACTCTCTCAGGGTAACGAAGCAGAGCAGTCCAAGGCCTAATCAGGGGAGGTGGTGTGGGCTAGTAATCACCATTCGGCGGTACGCAATAATGTCATTCAATAAATGATTTTCCAGTCTGTGCTTTTTCTTTGAAAAAAGAAAAGTACATTCATTACACACACACTGTTAAATACTACTGCATTGATTTACGAATATAGAAATACCTTGATGATACTCTGAAATCACATTTGATCCTAAAGTGTCATGACCCCCAAAATCACAGTATTCCCACCTACACCAGATAGAACATCAAAATATAAGGGGATATCACTTAAAAAAAAAAACAGACTAGTGACTTTGTCAGGGGGTCACCACAACAACATATAGGACAAGCCTATTGGCTTTGTCAAAGATCCACCATATAAAATCGTATTGTATTGTAATTGCATTTATATAGCTCTTAATACCCCTGACAAGGTGTCAAAGCGATTTTTCAGTGAGTAGCAAGCTACTCCGGAACCCAAAAAGGATTAGTGGTGAATTAGTGTAGATAAATATGAGATTAATTTGAGTGGTGAATATGTTAGTCTGTCATTTGGATTGAGAAATATAGTGGAGTAATAGAAGAGGAAAAGGTTTGCATTTATATAGCGCTTGCTAGCCCTGATGAGGTGTTGAAGCACGTTTTGTTGAGTAGCACGGTACTACGGAACCAGAAAAAGATATTACTGAATTAGTCTAGGGAAATATCAAGTTATTTGAGTGGTGGACATGTAAGTCTGTTATTTGGATTGAAAAGGATAGTGGAGGGATAGAGAAGGGAAGGGTTTGTATTTATATGGTGCTTGCTCCCCTGATGAGGTGTTGTAGCACTTTTCGGCAAGTAGCAGACTACTCTAGAACCCAAGAATGATTAGTGGTGAATAAGTGTAGAGAAATATGAAATTATGAAGAAGGAAGGGTCTAGAAAGTAATTTTTTTAGAATTCATAGCAGTAGGAGGGGTTTTGGGATGAGTAAAGGGGAGCTGGAGGGGGAAGAGTCAGAAGGAAGGGTTTAGAAGGGCTTGTTTGGGAGATCTGAATAGTAAAAGAGGTATGAGATGATGCAAGGAGGGGTGGAGGAGGGAAGATTCTAGAAAGGGTTATTTTGGGGATCATAGTACCGGTATGGGGTTTGGGATGTATGGGAGAGTGTAGGTAGAAGATATATTCAGAGAGGTATAGGGTAAGAAATAGGGTAGTGCATTGGAAGTAGTAGTAGAAAGAGCTTTGAGATGAGTTAGAGAGTTGAGGTAGAAGATATATTGAGTGCGGTATAGGTTGAGAAACAGGGTAGTGCATTGGAGAGAGTAGTGGAATGAGGTTTGAGATGAGTCAGAATGGAAGTAGAGGATATATTGCGAGAGATATTGGGTGGTGCATTGGATATGCTGAATTAGAATTAAAGTAATAAATATAAAGATACATAAATACATGGAATGTATATCATAACTACCTGGAAAGTATATATGCATAAGGAAGGACTCCTCACAGACGCCTACAAATCCCTCAACAACATCGGACCCAAATACCTCAACGAAAGAGTATCTTTCCACGTACCCAAGAGGAACCTCCGCTCCGCCGACCTCGCCCTGGCGGAGGTCCCCCGCATCCGCAGAACCAGAACGGGCGGGAGAGCCTTCTCCTACATCGCAGCGAAAACCTGGAACGAGCTCCCTGTGAACATCAGACGCTCCCCGACCCTGCACACATTCAGGAAGGACCTCAAGACCTGGCTCTTCGACTTATCCGGAGCCGCCCCTCCCCCGCCCCTAGCGCCTTGAGACCCTCACGGGTGAGTAGCGCACTTTACAAACCCCTGATTGATTGATTGATTATATGTAGATGAAGGTTAATAAACTCAAACTTTCAAGTGTTGCTGTACTTTAAAGTATTATTATTATTATTTATATCAATAGTGAAACAATTATAGATAGATAGTTATGATAAAAGATTTACTTATTTATGCAGTCACTTATATACATGTTAAATATAGAATAATGTAACTATAAGTAATATGTACATTTGTTAAGCAGAACTAACAAATATCTATATCTTTAGAAACATAATTATTATACATGTTTATACAAAGCAATATACATATGTAGGTACACATGTTATTAATAATCATTGTTACACTGCAATCATTAACCATGTTTAATGGCAGTTAATAAAGCATTGTGATATTTATCAAAAATCACCAAGTTGGGTAGACATTGTGTGCAAATCTGTGAACTCTTCTTGGATAAAGGGACAGGTAAGGTTATGTCAAGGCCCAGTCACTCACACAGCAACTGACACACCCACACAGCCACTCAGACACCCTCTCACATACCCATTCAGTCACTTACACACACACTCACACACCAATTCAGTCACTCACACGTCCACTCATACACTCACAAAACCACTCTCACACCCACTAGCACACCCACAGAGCCACTCACACACCTACTCACACACATATACAGTCACTCTCACATCCGCTCATACACCCACAAAACTACTCACACATCCACTCACAGACCCATACAGCCACTCAAACGGCCACAAAACTACTGACACACCTACTCCCTGACTCATACAGCCAATCATGCACCCACTTACAAAGCCATACAGCTACTCACATGCCCACTCACAGACCCATACAGCCACTCAGATACCTACTCACTCACCCATACAGCCACTCACAAACCCACTAACAGCGCTGCTCACACACTCACTCACCCATACAGCCACTCACAAACCCACTAACATAGCTACTCACACACCCACTCACAGACCAATACTGCCACTCACACACCCACTCACTGACAAAACCACTCACACACCCTAAAACTACTGACACACCCACTCATACACCCCTACAGATACTCACATACCCACTCACAGACCCATACATCGACTAACATACCCAGTCAATGACCCATACAGCCACACACAGACCCACTCACAGACCCATACAGTCACTCACATACCCACTAACAGACCCATACAACCACTCACGCAGCCACTCACTGACCCATACAGCCACTCATACATCCACTCACACACCTGCAAAACCACTCACATGCCCACTCACAGACCAATGCAGCCACTCACACACTGACTCATCGACCTAAACAGCCACTCACACACCCACTCTCAAAGGTTACAGGTTACAGTTAGGAAATACAATTTAAAAACCTTTAAAATTCACCAAAGAAACAAAGGTTACAGGGACATTAGAATTAGGATATAGAATTAAAAAAATCTTACGCATTCACTGAAAATCCAAAGGTTACAGAGATGTTATAGCTAGGGTTAGATTTCACCCACATAAAAACATAGAAATTCAGCTGTTATAGTTACCTAAGCTAATACATTGCTTATGATCTCACATATTAGATCACTCATTAAATGGCCAGTGACATCACTGATGACATTTCAATTGACATCATTGATGACATCATTCACAGAACCACTCACACACATACTCATACATCCACAGAGCTACTCACACACTCACTCACACATCCATACAACCACTCACACATCCAGTCACACACACACATACAGCAATTCACACACCCACTTACAGACCCATACAACCATTCACACACCGACACAACCGCTCACATACCCACTCACACACCCATACAACCACTCACACACCCACTCACAGACCCATACAACTACTCACACACCAACTTACACACCCATACAGCCCCTCATTCACCCACTCACATACCAGCACAACCTCTCACATACCCACTCACACACCCGTACAACCACTCACAAACCCATATAACCTCTCACACACCCACACAGCTACTCAGACACCTACTCACTCATCCATACAATCACTCATGCGCCCATACAATCACTTGCACACCTATACAACCACTCACACACCCAATCAATCAATCAATCAATCAAGAATTTTGTAGAGCGCACTACTTACCCGCGAAGGCCTCAAGGCGCTGGGGAATAAGGGGGGGGCGCTACTGGTCGAACAGCCAGGTCTTGAGTAGCCTCCTGAAGGTCAGCAGGTCTTGGGTCTGTCGTAGGCTGAGTGGAAGGGTGTTCCAGGTCTTGGCGGCGAGGTGGGAGAAGGATCTGCCGCCGGTGGTTGTTCTTCGGATGCGGGGGATGGTGGCGAGGGCGAGGTCGGCGGAGCGGAGCTGGCGGTTGGGGATGTAGAAGAAGAGTCGTCTGTTGAGGTAGGCTGGGCCGGTCTTGTGGAGTGCCTTGTGTGCGTGGATGAGGAGTTTGAAGGAGATCCTCTTGTTGACGGGGAGCCAGTGCAGGTTTCTCAGGTGGGGGTGATGTGGCTGTGGCTGTGGCTGTGGCGTGGTACGTCGAGGATCAGGCGTGCAGAGGCGTTTTGAATGTGTTGCAGTCGTTTGATGAGCTTGGCCGGGGCTCCCATGTAGAGGGCGTTTCCATAGTACAGTCTGCTACTGACGAGGGCCTGGGTGACTGTTCTTCTTGTATCTGTCGGGATCCACCTGTAGATCTTGCGGAGCATGCGGAGGGTGTTGAAGCAGCAGGAGGAGGAGACTGCGTTGACTTGCTTGGTGATGGAGAGCGTTGAGTCGAGGATGACTCCCAGATTGCATGCGTGGTCGGTGGGTGTCGGGGCTGCCCCCAGTGTCTCACACAGCCACTCAAACACCCAGAAACAACTCACAAACCCATTCACAGACCCATGCAGCCACTCACATACCCTTTGACAGACCTATACAGCCATTCACACACCCACTGACAGATCCATACACCTCTCACACACTCACTCACACACCCAGCCGCTCACAAAACCACTCCCATGCCTACACAGCTACTCACGCACTCACTCACAAACCCATATAAGCCACTCGTACTCCCACTCACCAACTCACAAATCCACTCACAAACTCACTCATATACTCTCAAAACTACTCGCACACCCACTCATGCACCCATACAGACACTCACACACCCACTCACAGACCCATACAGCCACTCACACAGCCACTCACAGAACCATACAGCCACTCACACACCCACTCGCTGACCCATACAGCCACTCATATACCCATACAGTCACTCAGACACCCACTCATACACTGATACAGACAGTCATGCAGCCACTCAAATGACATATGTTAGAAATAGTATCACTCATTAGTAGTATAGAAAGAATAGTAATTTAACTTAGGCAGTAGCTAAGTATATATCTTTAAGTCTCAGAAACATTTACAAAACACTGTCACTCTTTGGATGATGTCATCAGTGATGTCATTTGAGATGTCATCAGTGATGTCAATGACCATGGACCTGATTTAGATATTGGAGGATGGGTCACTCCTTCACAATGGTGACGATATCATGTCAGTCGAAACATAAATCCCATAATATCCTATGGGATTTATATTTTGGCGGATGGGATATCCGTCACTGGTGTGCTGGAGTAACTGGTCCACTGAAATCTAAATCAGGCCCCATGTCATGAGTGATGTAAAATGTGAGGTCATAAGCAGTGCATTGTGAGGCGTAAGTTATAGTTAGCTCAGCTAATTATAATTGCTGAATTTCTATGGTTTTGTGCTTGTGAAATCTGAGCCTAACTATAACATCCCCGCAACCTTTGTTTTATTAATGAAGACTTTATACTTACTTACGAAATACTTACATTTTCATTGTAAAGGCATGCATTGTAAAGGCATATTTTTGGTAACATTTTGCATGTTAAAAACATGTGTTGTAAAGACGTATGCATTGTTAAGAATGTGTTGAAAAGGCATGCACGGCAATGGCATGAGTGGTTCCATCATACATCCGTTTGGCATGTTATTCTTTCGACATCGAACACTGTGCATCCAGTTACCAACTTTCCAGTACAAATTAATTTCAGCTGAACTGAGAAAAAGATATATAGCAAAGACTGATCCTCAGAGAATACATTCATTTGTGAATGGAAAGCCTTGGACCGTAAAGGTGATGCTCACCACACATGAATCAAGCTAGTTAAATCCTTACTTATTTCTATATTCTTCTTTTCAAACAAATCACATGTATGGTGGCATTTCATAATAAGATGACAAAAAAGAAAATACTACACACATTCATTTCATGATTTTACTGTGCTAAAGATATTTTTTGTTTATGATGTCTAATTTCCATGTGCACGCCTTCCTCTAAATTCTTTTTGCTTTTTGCCAACAAAATGGAATAACATTGCAACCGCCACACGTCTTCTTTTTAATTAGTTGCCGGGCTTAGCTCTATACATTTATTTTCTTGCTGAAATGTGCTTCCCTGTAATCAATCACTGTAATCAGAGGAGCTGTACTACAGAGTCCTGCTTTGGAAATGAGGACATTACCATCAATTAGACTTTGTTACGGATCACAGAGCTATCGCAACAAATGCCTGCCTCAGAGTGTTCACTGTACAAATGACACTTTGCTCTTCCAGTACTAATAGGCCATTAATAAAAACAGTAAGAACTGAATTAGGGGTGAGGCGCAGTGGAGGTGGGGCTACTCACTGTCACGGTGTCATCATCGGAGACGGAGGAGGGGCTCGGGACTTTAAAATGCCAGCTCCCTCTCCTGCCCTGAGTGGTCCCTCGCAATGACAGGAAAATGTCATGCAGCTGTGATGCTGCATCAGCCCACTCCACCTCCCTTGAATTACAAATGGAAAATATGTGGAATTGTATATATTTTTGATAAGTAATTTTGCACATCGCTTGTCCCAGGAGTAGCAAAATAGGATAAATGTTCTCACTGTCAATGACATTTTGAGTAGCCTACATTACAGCCATATGGTGATGTACATGTTTTTTATGAAGTCTTGAATTTTTATTTTTAATTGGTTTTTCATAATTTCTCTTCCAGGATCTACCTCCATTCCGTTGGTATGGTAGGTGAATAAGACTGCAAGGGTACTATTTCCTTTACTGTGGTACCTGAGACCTATCCTACCTTTTTATGTGCGGAGTTTGCACCACTTGTACGACGCTCCGCAGTCGTAATGATGCTACTTGTAAAATTTGATCATGGATCCCAAAAATCATAAACTTACACTTAAGTATACATTTACCTTTGTGAATCAGGCCCACAACTCTAAATGATAGGTGGAATCCGAAAAGTACTTCTAAAAATATCTAGTAGGTGACCTCCCAAATGTATTCAGGGTGCCATGGTTAAGTTTAAAAGCCAACAAAGACATGATGTTAAGAATTCCTATAAGTCCTGCATTAATCAGTCACCATGTTTCAGTCAGCTATGAAGCCCAGACAGGTCAGTGGCATTCTTCGGGACTAGGGGTCCATATCCCTATCCCTACCATAGATACTATGTGAAAGTGTGTTGAAATAGTGTTGTAAAACCTGAGAGAGCTCTTCGAGCATTGTGTTATATTCTCAGTAATATAATGATGCAGCAAAGTAAAAAGGATGACGGTACATAAAAAGAATACAATGTCACAAAATCACCAGGAGTAAGGCAAGGCAATTAATGTGGTATCAGCAAGATAAGGCTGAACGGAGCCAAAACTGAACTCATGATCCTTGAGAGCAATCCCTTTCCACAACGGGCCCTGGTTAGTCTTGACCCCCCACCCCATAAACGGTTCTGAAACGCTTGGAGGTTTGTCTGGATAAACCCTTTTCAATGGAAACTCAGGCTACCAAACTATCAGCCAGCTGCTTCAGAATCTTGCGTACGCTGTGCAAGAATCTGCTTCCTCCCCTCCAGTCCTCGAGGAGGCTGGTAGTCCAGGCATTGATTCTTTGGGACGGCTGAAATACGGAACAGAGAGGAACCAGTCTGTTAACACCCCGTAAGATTTAAAAGCTACGGGAGTACAGCCGGTTCGAGGTTATTAACTGATTAACCCCTTCGCTGCTAGGCCATTTCCCCCCCTGTGCTAAGCCTTTTTTTGGCTATTTGGGGTAGTTCGAGCTTAGGCCCCTGTAACTTTTTGAACACATAAGGTATCCACGCCAAATTTGCGTCCTTTTTTTCCAACATCATGGGGATTCTAAAGGTACCCAGGGTTTGTGGATTCCCCTGGAGGGGACCCAGAAATTAGCCAAAATACAGCTACATTTTTTTTTTTAAATGGTAAAAAAGGGCTCCAGATGAAAGCGTCTGGTTTTTTCCCTGCAAATGGTATCAAAAAAGGGGTTGTGGTGCTGAATTCACCATCTTCCCAGCTTTCAGGGACAAGCAGACTTTTGTCAGAAAATCAAACATTTTTACACAGTTTTGGCATTTTTCTGGGACATAGCCTATTTTTGCTATTTTTTGCGCTTTCAACCTCCTTTCAGTTAATGGTAGAAATGGGTATGAAAGCAATAATGGATCCTGGAAAGCTATACATTTCTGAAAAGTAGACAAACTTCGGAATTCAGCAAGGGGTCATTTGTGTAGATCCTAAAAGTTTTCTTTATAGAAACTAACAGTTAAATATAGGAAAAATTGAAAATTAGTTGACAAAAACAGGCATTTGTGTCAACATTTTCACCTGTAACTTCTTCTAATTATGACAGCTATTTGAAAGCAATATACCATTACATCCGCTGGACCTTTCTGGTTGTGGTGATATATAGGACTTGTAGGTTCACAAAGAACCCGCCGAACCCAGAGCCAATAACTGAGCAGCGTCTTGCAATGGTTTTTTATTATGTACCGGGTATATAGCAATTATTCTGGGAAAATGTATACATGGAAAAATCGGTATGAAAGACACCTATGTATTTCTGAAATGGGAACAAAATATGGAGTTTAGAAATAGTAGATATTTGCACATTTCCGAAATTGGGAGTACCCATACTAGCATGAGAATTATAGGTCATTATTCAAAATGACTTCTTTTTTACACATTGTCTTTCATTTGGAAGGCAGAAATGCATCGAAAATCAATAGGTAATAACAGTTGCTCTACAATTCTGTATTACCCTAAGTCTCCCGATAAAAATGGTATCTCACTTGTGTGGGTAGGCTTAGTGCCCGCGACAGGAAATGGCTCAAAACGCAACGTGGACACACCACATTTTCACAGTGAAAAATGACCCTTTTTTTGCAAAGTGCCTAGCTGTAGTTTTTTAACCCTAGCTCTGCCGGCACCTAGGGAAACCTAGCAAACCTATACATTTTTGAAAACTAGACACCCAGGGGAATCCAGGATGGGGTGACTTGACTGGCTCTCACCAGGTTCTGTTACCCAGAATCCCTTGCAAACCTAAAATATTGTCAAAAAAACCACATTTTCCTCACATTTCTGTGGTGGAAAGTTCTGGAATCTGCGTGGATCCACAAAATTCCATGCACCCCGCGTTCCCCAAAGTCTTTCGAGAAAAACGGTACCTCACTTGTGTGGGTAGGCCTAGTGCCCGCGACAGGAAACGGCTCAAAACGCAAGGTGGACACACCACATTTTCACAGTGAAAAATGACCCTTTTTTTTGCAAAGTGCCTAGCTGTAGTTTTTGAACCCTAGCTCTGCCAGCACCTAGGGAAACCTAGCAAACCTATACATTTTTGAAAACTAGACACCCAGGGGAATCCAGGAGGGGGTGACTTGACTGGCTCTCACCAGGTTCTGTTACCCAGAATCCCTTGCAAACCTAACAAATTGTAAAAAAAAACACATTTTCCTCACATTTCTGTGGTGGAAAGTTCTGGAATCTGCGTGGATCCACAAAATTCCACCCACCCCGCGTTCCCCAAAGACGTTCGAGAAAAACGGTACCTCACTTGTGTGGGTAGGCCTAGTGCCCGCGACAGGAAACGGCCCAAAACACAATGTGGACACACCACATTTTCACAGTGAAAAATGACCCTTTTTTTGCAAAGTGCCTAGCTGTAGTTTTTTAACCCTGGCTCTGCCTGTCACCTTGGGAAACCTAGCAAACCTATACATTTTTGAAAACTAGACACCCTGGGAAAACTTCTATAAAAAATTAAAAAACTTAAAAACAATTAAAAAAAAAAAAAGTTTACAAGCCCTAGCTAAAAAAAAACACATTTTCCTCACATTTCTGTGGTGGAAAGTTCTGGAATCTGCGTGGATCCACAAAATTCCATGCACCCCGCGTTCCCCAAAGTCTTTCGAGAAAAACGGTACCTCACTTGTGTGGGTAGGCCTAGTGCCCGCGACAGGAAACGGCTCAAAACGCAAGGTGGACGCACCACATTTTCACAGTGAAAAATGACCCTTTTTTTTGCAAAGTGCCTAGCTGTAGTTTTTGAACCCTAGCTCTGCCAGCACCTAGGGAAACCTAGCAAACCTATACATTTTTGAAAACTAGACACCCAGGGGAATCCAGGAGGGGGAGACTTGACTGGCTCTCACCAGGTTCTGTTACCCAGAATCCCTTGCAAACCCAAAAAATTGTAACATAAAACACATTTTCCTCACATTTCTGTGGTGGAAAGTTCTGGAATCTGCGTGGATCCACAAAATTCCACCCATCCCGCGTTCCTCAAAGTCTTCTGAGAAAAACAGTACCTCACTTGTGTGGGTAGGCCTAGTGCCCGCGACAGGAAACGGCCCAAAACGCAACGTGGACACAACACATTTTCACAGTGAAAAATGACCCTTTTTTTGCAAAGTGCCTGGCTGTAGTTTTTGAACCCTAGTTCTGCCGGCACCTAGGAAAACCTAGCAAACCTATACATTTTTGAAAACTAGACACCCAGGGGAATCCATGATGGGGAGACTTGACTGGCTCGCACCAGGTTCTGTTACACAGAATCCCTTGCAAACCTAAAAAATTGTCAAAAAACCCACATTTTCCTCACATTTCTGTGGTGGAAAGTTCTGGAATCTGCGTGGATCTACAAAATTCCACCCATCCCACGTTCCCCAAAGTCTTTCAAGAAAAACGGTACCTCACATGTGTGGGTAGGCCTAATGCCCGCGACAGGACACGGCTCAAAACGCAAGGTGGACACACCACATTTTCACAGTGAAAAATGACCCTTTTTTTTGCAAAGTGCCTAGCTGTAGTTTTTGAACCCTAGCTCTGCCAGCACCTAGGGAAACCTAGCAAACCTATACATTTTTAAAAACTAGGCACCCAGGGGAATTCAGGAGGGGGTGACTTGACTGGCTCTCACCAGGTTCTGTTACCCAGAATCCCTTGCAAACCTAACAAATTGTCAAAAAAACCACATTTTCCTCACATTTCTGTGGTGGAAAGTTCTGGAATCTGCGTGGATCCACAAAATTCCACCCACCCCGCGTTCCCCAAAGACTTTTGAGAAAAACGATACCTCACTTGTGTGGGTAGGCCTAGTGCCCGCGACAGGACACAGCTCAAAACGCAAGGTGGACACACCACATTTTCACAGTGAAAAATGACCCTTTTTTTTGCAAAGTGCCTAGCTGTAGTTTTTGAACCCTAGCTCTGCCAGCACCAAAGGAAACCTAGGAAACCTATACATTTTTAAAAACTAGACACCCAGGGGAATCCAGGAGGGGGTGACTTGACTGGCTCTCACCAGGTTCTGTTACCCAGAATCCCTTGAAAGCCTAAAAAATTGTCAAATAAAACACATTTTCCTCTCATATCTGTGTGGGAAAGTTCTGGAATCTGCGTGGATCTACAAAATTCCACCCACCCCGTGTTTCCCAAAGTCTTCCAAGGAAAATGGTACCTCACTTGTGTGCGTAGGCCTAGTGCCAGTGACAGAAAACGGCGCAAAACGCAACGTGGACACACCACATTTTCACAGTGAAAAGTGACCCTTTTTTTGCAAAGTGCCTAGCTGTAGTTTTTTAACCCTGGCTCTGCCGGCACCTAGGGAAACCTAGCAAACCTATACAGTTTTGAAAACTAGACACCGAGGGGAATCCAGGATGGGGTGACTTGACTGGCTCTCACCAGGTTCTGTTACCCAGAATCCCTTGCAAACCTAACAAATTGTAACAAAAAACACATTTTCCTCACATTTCTGTGGTGGAATGTTCTGGAATCTGCGTGGATCCACAAAATTCCACCCACCCCGCGTTTTCCAAAGTCTTCCGAGAAAAATGGTACCTCACTTGTGTGGGTAGGCCTAGTGCTCGCGACAGGAAACGGCACAAAACGCAACGTGGACACACCACATTTTCACAGTGAAAAATGACCATTTTTTTGCAAAGTGCCTAGCTGTAGTTTTTGAACCCTAGCTCTGCCGGCACCTAGGAAAACCTAGCAAACCTATACATTTTTGAAAACTAGATACCCAGGGGAATCCATAATGGGGTGACTTGACTGGCTCGCTCCAGGTTCTGTTTCCCAGAATCCCTTGCAAACCTAAAAAATTGTCAAAAAGCCCACATTTTCCTCACATTTCTGTGGTGGAAAGTTCTGGAATCTGCGTGGATCTACAAAATTCCCCCCACCCCGCGTTCCCAAAAATCTTTCAAGAAAAAAAGTACCTCACTTGTGTGGGTAGGCCTAGTGCCCGCGACAGGAAACGGCTCAAAACGCAAGGTGGACACACCACATTTTCACAGTGAAAAATGACCCTTTTTTTTGCAAAGTGCCTAGCTGTAGTTTTTGAACCCTAGCTCTGCCAGCACCTAGGGAAACCTAGCAAATCTATACATTTTTGAAAACTAGAGACCCAGGGGAATCCAGCAGGGGGTGACTTTACTGGCTCTCACCAGGTTCTGTTACCCAGAATCCCTTGCAAACCTAAAAAAGTGTCACAAAAACCACATTTTCCTCACATTTCTGTGGTGGAAAGTTCTGGAATCAGCGTGGATCCACAAAATTCCACCCACCCCGCGTTCCCCATAGACTTTCGAGAAAAACGGTACCTCACTTGTGTGGGTAGGCCTAGTGCCCGCGACAGGAAACGGCCCAAAACGCAACGTGGACACACCACATTTTCACAGTGAAAAATGACACTTTTTTTGCAAAGTGCCTAGCTGTAGTTTTTGAACCCTAGCTCTGCCGGCACCTAGGGAAACCTAGCACACCTATACATTTTTGAAAACTAGACACCCAGGGGAATCTAGGATGGGGTGACTTTACTGGCTCTCACCCGGTTCTGTTACCCAGAATCCCTTGAAAGCCTAAAGAATTGTCAAACAAAACACATTTTCCTCACATTTCTGTGGTGGAAAGTTCTAGAATCTGCGTGGATCTACAAAATTCCACCCACCCCGCGTTCCCCAAAGTCTTCCGAGGAAAATGGTACCTCACTTGTGTGGGTAGGCATAGTGCCAGCAACAGGAAACGGCGCAAAACGCAACGTGGACACACCACATTTTCACAGTGAAAAGTGACCCTTTTTTTGCAAAGTGCCTAGCTGTAGTTTTTTAACCATGGCTCTGCTGGCACCTAGGGAAACCTAGCAAACCTATACATTTTTGAAAACTAAACACCCAGGGGAATCCAGGATGGGGTGACTTGAGTGGCTCTCACCAGGTTCAGTTAGCCAGAATCCCTTGCAAACCTAAAAAATTGTAACAAAAAACACATTTTCCTCACATTTCTGTGGTGGAATGTTCTGGAATCTGCGTGGATCCACAAAATTCCACCCACCCCGCGTTCTCCAAAGTCTTCTGAGATAAATGGTACCTCACTTGTGTGGGTAGTCCTAGTGCCAGCGACAGGAAACGGCACAAAACGCAACGTGAACACACCACATTTTCACAGCGAAAAATGACCCTTTTTTTGCAAAGTGCCTAGCTGTAGTTTTTGAACCCTAGCTCTGCCGGAACCTAAGAAAACCTAGCAAACCTATACATTTTTTAAAACTAGACACCCAGGGGAATCCATAATGGGGTGACTTGACTGGCTCGCACCAGGTTCTGTTACCCAGAATCCCTTGCAAACCTAAAAAATTGTCAAAAAACCCACATTTTCCTCACATTTCTGTGGTGGAAAGTTCTGGAATCTGCGTGGATTCACAAAATTCCACCCACCCCGCGTTCCCCAAAGTCTTCCGAGAAAAATGATACCTCACTTGTGTGGGTAGGCCTAGTGCCCGCGACAGAAAACGGCACAAAACGCAACGTGGACACACCACATTTTCACAGTGAAAAATGACCCTTTTTCTGCTAAGTGCCTAGCTGTAGTTTTTGAACCCTAGCTCTGCCGGCACCTAGGGAAACCTAGCAAACCTATACATTTTTGAAAACTAGACACCCAGGGGAATCCAGAATGGGGTGACTTGACTGGCTCTCACCAGGTTCTGTTACCCAGAATCCCTTGCAAACCTAAAATGTTTTTTAAAAAAACACATTTTCCTCACATTTTTGTGGTGGAAAGTTCTGGAATCTGCGTGGATCCACAAAATTCCACCCACCCCGCGTTCCCCAAAGTCTTTCAAGAAAAACGGTACCTCACTTGTGTGGGTAGGCCTTGTGCCCGCGACAGGAAACGGCGCAAAACGCAACGTGGACACACTACATTTTCACAGTGAAAAATGACCCTTTTTTTGCAAAGTGCCTAGCTGTAGTTTTTGAACCCTAGCTCTGCCGGCACCTAGGGAAACCTAGCAAACTTATACATTTTTTAAAACTAGGCACCCAGGGAAATCCAGGTGTGGTGCTCTTTCATTTGATCACTCAAGAGATTATAGACTGGTAAAACAAGCTGCTTTACATTCCTTCAAGACTTAGCCTGAAGGCTGCTCTCCATAGCTACCACTAGGATAGCTTTCAATAAGGTTGTCTTTAACCTATCTCCAATAAGGGGTTGTTTGGACTGGTGCAAGGTGCCCACTATAATTAGTGATACAAAAGGGGATGATGGACGGAACGTTTGAGCCAATCAAACACTCACCCCCAGTCAACTGATCTGGGTTTAATCCATCATCATTCTTTAGCTCACTCCACCACCCCAGTTCAGACATGGCCATATGCAAATCAGTCTGACCCTGTGCCTCATGGGAACAGTCCAGCCCGAACTGCCAAGCCATGTCTTCCCTGGACCGGAAACAAGCATCCTAGGACCGGTTTCTGGCATTCCAGCCGTCATCAGCCAGGCTTGCTTGAATCCAGTGGCAAAGTGAGCAAGGGACCCACGTCTGGGCATACCCCCGCCAACTTAGGGCGAACAAAGCGATACAAAAGGGGATGATGGACGGAACGTTTGAGCCAATCAAACACTCACCCCCAGTCAACTGATCTGGGTTTAATCCATCATCATTCTTTAGCTCACTCCACCACCCCAGTTCAGACATGGCCATATGCAAATCAGTCTGACCCTGTGCCTCATGGGAACAGTCCAGCCCGAACTGCCAAGCCATGTCTTCCCTGGACCGGAAACAAGCATCCTAGGACCGGTTTCTGGCATTCCAGCCGTCATCAGCCAGGCTTGCTTGAATCCAGTGGCAAAGTGAGCAAGGGACCCACGTCTGGGCATACCCCCGCCAACTTAGGGCGAACAAAGCGATACAAAAGGGGATGATGGACGGAACGTTTGAGCCAATCAAACACTCACCCCCAGTCAACTGATCTGGGTTTAATCCATCATCATTCTTTAGCTCACTCCACCACCCCAGTTCAGACATGGCCATATGCAAATCAGTCTGACCCTGTGCCTCATGGGAACAGTCCAGCCCGAACTGCCAAGCCATGTCTTCCCTGGACCGGAAACAAGCATCCTAGGACCGGTTTCTGGCATTCCAGCCGTCATCAGCCAGGCTTGCTTGAATCCAGTGGCAAAGTGAGCAAGGGACCCACGTCTGGGCATACCCCCGCCAACTTAGGGCGAACAAAGCGATACAAAAGGGGATGATGGACGGAACGTTTGAGCCAATCAAACACTCACCCCCAGTCAACTGATCTGGGTTTAATCCATCATCATTCTTTAGCTCACTCCACCACCCCAGTTCAGACATGGCCATATGCAAATCAGTCTGACCCTGTGCCTCATGGGAACAGTCCAGCCCGAACTGCCAAGCCATGTCTTCCCTGGACCGGAAACAAGCATCCTAGGACCGGTTTCTGGCATTCCAGCCGTCATCAGCCAGGCTTGCTTGAATCCAGTGACAAAGTGAGCAAGGGACCCACGTCTGGGCATACCCCCGCCAACTTAGGGCGAACAAAGCGATACAAAAGGGGATGATGGACGGAACGCTTGAGCCAATCAAACACTCACCCCCAGTCAACTGATCTGGGTTTAATCCATCATCATTCTTTAGCTCACTCCACCACCCCAGTTCAGACATGGCCATATGCAAATCAGTCTGACCCTGTGCCTCATGGGAACAGTCCAGCCCGAACTGCCAAGCCATGTCTTCCCTGGACCGGAAACAAGCATCCTAGGACCGGTTTCTGGCATTCCAGCCGTCATCAGCCAGGCTTGCTTGAATCCAGTGGCAAAGTGAGCAAGGGACCCACGTCTGGGCATACCCCCGCCAACTTAGGGCGAACAAAGCGATACAAAAGGGGATGATGGACGGAACGTTTGAGCCAATCAAACACTCACCCCCAGTCAACTGATCTGGGTTTAATCCATCATCATTCTTTAGCTCACTCCACCACCCCAGTTCAGACATGGCCATATGCAAATCAGTCTGACCCTGTGCCTCATGGGAACAGTCCAGCCCGAACTGCCAAGCCATGTCTTCCCTGGACCGGAAACAAGCATCCTAGGACCGGTTTCTGGCATTCCAGCCGTCATCAGCCAGGCTTGCTTGAATCCAGTGGCAAAGTGAGCAAGGGACCCACGTCTGGGCATACCCCCGCCAACTTAGGGCGAACAAAGCGATACAAAAGGGGATGATGGACGGAACGTTTGAGCCAATCAAACACTCACCCCCAGTCAACTGATCTGGGTTTAATCCATCATCATTCTTTAGCTCACTCCACCACCCCAGTTCAGACATGGCCATATGCAAATCAGTCTGACCCTGTGCCTCATGGGAACAGTCCAGCCCGAACTGCCAAGCCATGTCTTCCCTGGACCGGAAACAAGCATCCTAGGACCGGTTTCTGGCATTCCAGCCGTCATCAGCCAGGCTTGCTTGAATCCAGTGGCAAAGTGAGCAAGGGACCCACGTCTGGGCATACCCCCGCCAACTTAGGGCGAACAAAGCGATACAAAAGGGGATGATGGACGGAACGTTTGAGCCAATCAAACACTCACCCCCAGTCAACTGATCTGGGTTTAATCCATCATCATTCTTTAGCTCACTCCACCACCCCAGTTCAGACATGGCCATATGCAAATCAGTCTGACCCTGTGCCTCATGGGAACAGTCCAGCCCGAACTGCCAAGCCATGTCTTCCCTGGACCGGAAACAAGCATCCTAGGACCGGTTTCTGGCATTCCAGCCGTCATCAGCCAGGCTTGCTTGAATCCAGTGGCAAAGTGAGCAAGGGACCCACGTCTGGGCATACCCCCGCCAACTTAGGGCGAACAAAGCGATACAAAAGGGGATGATGGACGGAACGTTTGAGCCAATCAAACACTCACCCCCAGTCAACTGATCTGGGTTTAATCCATCATCATTCTTTAGCTCACTCCACCACCCCAGTTCAGACATGGCCATATGCAAATCAGTCTGACCCTGTGCCTCATGGGAACAGTCCAGCCCGAACTGCCAAGCCATGTCTTCCCTGGACCGGAAACAAGCATCCTAGGACCGGTTTCTGGCATTCCAGCCGTCATCAGCCAGGCTTGCTTGAATCCAGTGGCAAAGTGAGCAAGGGACCCACGTCTGGGCATACCCCCGCCAACTTAGGGCAAACAAAGCGATACAAAAGGGGATGATGGACGGAACGTTTGAGCCAATCAAACACTCACCCCCAGTCAACTGATCTGGGTTTAATCCATCATCATTCTTTAGCTCACTCCACCACCCCAGTTCAGACATGGCCATATGCAAATCAGTCTGACCCTGTGCCTCATGGGAACAGTCCAGCCCGAACTGCCAAGCCATGTCTTCCCTGGACCGGAAACAAGCATCCTAGGACCGGTTTCTGGCATTCCAGCCGTCATCAGCCAGGCTTGCTTGAATCCAGTGGCAAAGTGAGCAAGGGACCCACGTCTGGGCATACCCCCGCCAACTTAGGGCGAACAAAGCGATACAAAAGGGGATGATGGACGGAACGTTTGAGCCAATCAAACACTCACCCCCAGTCAACTGATCTGGGTTTAATCCATCATCATTCTTTAGCTCACTCCACCACCCCAGTTCAGACATGGCCATATGCAAATCAGTCTGACCCTGTGCCTCATGGGAACAGTCCAGCCCGAACTGCCAAGCCATGTCTTCCCTGGACCGGAAACAAGCATCCTAGGACCGGTTTCTGGCATTCCAGCCGTCATCAGCCAGGCTTGCTTGAATCCAGTGGCAAAGTGAGCAAGGGACCCACGTCTGGGCATACCCCCGCCAACTTAGGGCGAACAAAGCGATACAAAAGGGGATGATGGACGGAACGTTTGAGCCAATCAAACACTCACCCCCAGTCAACTGATCTGGGTTTAATCCATCATCATTCTTTAGCTCACTCCACCACCCCAGTTCAGACATGGCCATATGCAAATCAGTCTGACCCTGTGCCTCATGGGAACAGTCCAGCCCGAACTGCCAAGCCATGTCTTCCCTGGACCGGAAACAAGCATCCTAGGACCGGTTTCTGGCATTCCAGCCGTCATCAGCCAGGCTTGCTTGAATCCAGTGGCAAAGTGAGCAAGGGACCCACGTCTGGGCATACCCCCGCCAACTTAGGGCGAACAAAGCGATACAAAAGGGGATGATGGACGGAACGTTTGAGCCAATCAAACACTCACCCCCAGTCAACTGATCTGGGTTTAATCCATCATCATTCTTTAGCTCACTCCACCACCCCAGTTCAGACATGGCCATATGCAAATCAGTCTGACCCTGTGCCTCATGGGAACAGTCCAGCCCGAACTGCCAAGCCATGTCTTCCCTGGACCGGAAACAAGCATCCTAGGACCGGTTTCTGGCATTCCAGCCGTCATCAGCCAGGCTTGCTTGAATCCAGTGGCAAAGTGAGCAAGGGACCCACGTCTGGGCATACCCCCGCCAACTTAGGGCGAACAAAGCGATACAAAAGGGGATGATGGACGGAACGTTTGAGCCAATCAAACACTCACCCCCAGTCAACTGATCTGGGTTTAATCCATCATCATTCTTTAGCTCACTCCACCACCCCAGTTCAGACATGGCCATATGCAAATCAGTCTGACCCTGTGCCTCATGGGAACAGTCCAGCCCGAACTGCCAAGCCATGTCTTCCCTGGACCGGAAACAAGCATCCTAGGACCGGTTTCTGGCATTCCAGCCGTCATCAGCCAGGCTTGCTTGAATCCAGTGGCAAAGTGAGCAAGGGACCCACGTCTGGGCATACCCCCGCCAACTTAGGGCGAACAAAGCGATACAAAAGGGGATGATGGACGGAACGTTTGAGCCAATCAAACACTCACCCCCAGTCAACTGATCTGGGTTTAATCCATCATCATTCTTTAGCTCACTCCACCACCCCAGTTCAGACATGGCCATATGCAAATCAGTCTGACCCTGTGCCTCATGGGAACAGTCCAGCCCGAACTGCCAAGCCATGTCTTCCCTGGACCGGAAACAAGCATCCTAGGACCGGTTTCTGGCATTCCAGCCGTCATCAGCCAGGCTTGCTTGAATCCAGTGGCAAAGTGAGCAAGGGACCCACGTCTGGGCATACCCCCGCCAACTTAGGGCGAACAAAGCGATACAAAAGGGGATGATGGACGGAACGTTTGAGCCAATCAAACACTCACCCCCAGTCAACTGATCTGGGTTTAATCCATCATCATTCTTTAGCTCACTCCACCACCCCAGTTCAGACATGGCCATATGCAAATCAGTCTGACCCTGTGCCTCATGGGAACAGTCCAGCCCGAACTGCCAAGCCATGTCTTCCCTGGACCGGAAACAAGCATCCTAGGACCGGTTTCTGGCATTCCAGCCGTCATCAGCCAGGCTTGCTTGAATCCAGTGGCAAAGTGAGCAAGGGACCCACGTCTGGGCATACCCCCGCCAACTTAGGGCGAACAAAGCGATACAAAAGGGGATGATGGACGGAACGTTTGAGCCAATCAAACACTCACCCCCAGTCAACTGATCTGGGTTTAATCCATCATCATTCTTTAGCTCACTCCACCACCCCAGTTCAGACATGGCCATATGCAAATCAGTCTGACCCTGTGCCTCATGGGAACAGTCCAGCCCGAACTGCCAAGCCATGTCTTCCCTGGACCGGAAACAAGCATCCTAGGACCGGTTTCTGGCATTCCAGCCGTCATCAGCCAGGCTTGCTTGAATCCAGTGGCAAAGTGAGCAAGGGACCCACGTCTGGGCATACCCCCGCCAACTTAGGGCGAACAAAGCGATACAAAAGGGGATGATGGACGGAACGTTTGAGCCAATCAAACACTCACCCCCAGTCAACTGATCTGGGTTTAATCCATCATCATTCTTTAGCTCACTCCACCACCCCAGTTCAGACATGGCCATATGCAAATCAGTCTGACCCTGTGCCTCATGGGAACAGTCCAGCCCGAACTGCCAAGCCATGTCTTCCCTGGACCGGAAACAGCATCCTAGGACCGGTTTCTGGCATTCCAGCCGTCATCAGCCAGGCTTGCTTGAATCCAGTGGCAAAGTGAGCAAGGGACCCACGTCTGGGCATACCCCCGCCAACTTAGGGCGAACAAAGCGATACAAAAGGGGATGATGGACGGAACGTTTGAGCCAATCAAACACTCACCCCCAGTCAACTGATCTGGGTTTAATCCATCATCATTCTTTAGCTCACTCCACCACCCCAGTTCAGACATGGCCATATGCAAATCAGTCTGACCCTGTGCCTCATGGGAACAGTCCAGCCCGAACTGCCAAGCCATGTCTTCCCTGGACCGGAAACAAGCATCCTAGGACCGGTTTCTGGCATTCCAGCCGTCATCAGCCAGGCTTGCTTGAATCCAGTGGCAAAGTGAGCAAGGGACCCACGTCTGGGCATACCCCCGCCAACTTAGGGCGAACAAAGCGATACAAAGGGGATGATGGACGGAACGTTTGAGCCAATCAAACACTCACCCCCAGTCAACTGATCTGGGTTTAATCCATCATCATTCTTTAGCTCACTCCACCACCCCAGTTCAGACATGGCCATATGCAAATCAGTCTGACCCTGTGCCTCATGGGAACAGTCCAGCCCGAACTGCCAAGCCATGTCTTCCCTGGACCGGAAACAAGCATCCTAGGACCGGTTTCTGGCATTCCAGCCGTCATCAGCCAGGCTTGCTTGAATCCAGTGGCAAAGTGAGCAAGGGACCCACGTCTGGGCATACCCCCGCCAACTTAGGGCGAACAAAGCGATACAAAGGGGATGATGGACGGAACGTTTGAGCCAATCAAACACTCACCCCCAGTCAACTGATCTGGGTTTAATCCATCATCATTCTTTAGCTCACTCCACCACCCCAGTTCAGACATGGCCATATGCAAATCAGTCTGACCCTGTGCCTCATGGGAACAGTCCAGCCCGAACTGCCAAGCCATGTCTTCCCTGGACCGGAAACAAGCATCCTAGGACCGGTTTCTGGCATTCCAGCCGTCATCAGCCAGGCTTGCTTGAATCCAGTGGCAAAGTGAGCAAGGGACCCACGTCTGGGCATACCCCCGCCAACTTAGGGCGAACAAAGCGATACAAAAGGGGATGATGGACGGAACGTTTGAGCCAATCAAACACTCACCCCCAGTCAACTGATCTGGGTTTAATCCATCATCATTCTTTAGCTCACTCCACCACCCCAGTTCAGACATGGCCATATGCAAATCAGTCTGACCCTGTGCCTCATGGGAACAGTCCAGCCCGAACTGCCAAGCCATGTCTTCCTGGACCGGAAACAAGCATCCTAGGACCGGTTTCTGGCATTCCAGCCGTCATCAGCCAGGCTTGCTTGATCAGTTGACTGGGGGTGAGTGTTTGATTGGCTCAAACGTTCCGTCCATCATCCCCTTTTGTATCGCTTTGTTCGCCCTAAGTTGGCGGGGGTATGCCCAGACGTGGGTCCCTTGCTCACTTTGCCACTGGATTCAAGCAAGCCTGGCTGATGACGGCTGGAATGCCAGAAACCGGTCCTAGGATGCTTGTTTCCGGTCCAGGGAAGACATGGCTTGGCAGTTCGGGCTGGACTGTTCCCATGAGGCACAGGGTCAGACTGATTTGCATATGGCCATGTCTGAACTGGGGTGGTGGAGTGAGCTAAAGAATGATGATGGATTAAACCCAGATCAGTTGACTGGGGGTGAGTGTTTGATTGGCTCAAACGTTCCGTCCATCATCCCCTTTTGTATCGCTTTGTTCGCCCTAAGTTGGCGGGGGTATGCCCAGACGTGGGTCCCTTGCTCACTTTGCCACTGGATTCAAGCAAGCCTGGCTGATGACGGCTGGAATGCCAGAAACCGGTCCTAGGATGCTTGTTTCCGGTCCAGGGAAGACATGGCTTGGCAGTTCGGGCTGGACTGTTCCCATGAGGCACAGGGTCAGACTGATTTGCATATGGCCATGTCTGAACTGGGGTGGTGGAGTGAGCTAAAGAATGATGATGGATTAAACCCAGATCAGTTGACTGGGGGTGAGTGTTTGATTGGCTCAAACGTTCCGTCCATCATCCCCTTTTGTATCGCTTTGTTCGCCCTAAGTTGGCGGGGGTATGCCCAGACGTGGGTCCCTTGCTCACTTTGCCACTGGATTCAAGCAAGCCTGGCTGATGACGGCTGGAATGCCAGAAACCGGTCCTAGGATGCTTGTTTCCGGTCCAGGGAAGACATGGCTTGGCAGTTCGGGCTGGACTGTTCCCATGAGGCACAGGGTCAGACTGATTTGCATATGGCCATGTCTGAACTGGGGTGGTGGAGTGAGCTAAAGAATGATGATGGATTAAACCCAGATCAGTTGACTGGGGGTGAGTGTTTGATTGGCTCAAACGTTCCGTCCATCATCCCCTTTTGTATCACTATAATTAGTGGACAGCATATGCCAGGCCAACTTCTCACAGGGGGGATGAAATAATGTGTTAAATTGATTATAGTTTGTGCTTTAGATATACATACTGTACGTTTTTTAAATTGTATGTTTTTATTATTGTGAAAAAGATTTTTATTAAATATATTTTTATAAGTGCCTTAACATCCTGAGTTGGTGTGATACTTGGTCTAGTAGTTGATGACTGTACTATAAGAGCATGGATATCTGGTTGCACATGTGAGATTGGAATTATTTCAAAAAGGAATATTGTTATTTGACTTTTGTCTATTGGTGCTCTGTCCCTTTTGAATATGGAAGCCCCTCTGCTTGTTTTTCAAGATTGATTCTTTCCTGCCTGGACTACGTAAACCCGCTTTACCTAGGTGCACCCAAGGTAGTCATTTGAAAATTACAAGTCGTGCAGATTGCCGATGCATGTAAGTTGTTAAGGATCCCTCGGTATGAGTCAGCCAGACAAGGCTCAGTGGATCTTTATTGGCTACCAGTTGCCCAAAGAATCAAATTCAAAGCCCTGTGCACTGCACATAGAGCCCTTCATGCACGAGGACCTCAGATCCTATGCCAGCTTGTCATCTCCTACACCCCAATAGGCTACTAAGATCATGCAATGCACATCTGGCTACTATTCCCTCAATTAGAAGAGTTAGAATTGGAGGACGGTCCATTAGCCTGAATGTGGCCAAACTCTGGAATTCCCTCCCCATGGCAATGCGATCTATGGACAATGAGCTGTGCTTTCGAAAACTCCTCAAGACTTGGCATTTATGAACTGACCCCCCAGGTGGTACCTATGGCCTTGGTAAAACAGTTTTTCCCTGCGCTGCACTGGGATGCCTATCGATCGCCATGCGCTCAATAAATTCCATACCATAGCATTGGTACTAAAAATGTCCAATTTACATGCCACAAAAATAAGAGGAGTCCCTGTAATGATTGCTTGCAGTGAAAAGAGAGTACTGCAAGTGTAAATTGCCCCCTCACCAGTCTTCCTGTTTCCACTCCTTAGCTGAGTTTTCCCTACCACATCTCACTAAGTAGAAAAAGAAAATGATAATAACGTAATGTTAAAAATGTTACGTTATTATAATTTTTTTCTTGGTAACAGCCAGGTTGGCGCGGGCTGGGCTTGCCTGGGAGAGGGAGGAGGAGTGGTTCTTGCTGCATTTAAGTGTGCATGACGGTTTGGCCAGCCATCTTGGGCCAGCCAAACCGTCATGCGCCCTTTGCATGTTCTCCACCCAGGCTGCATTATAGCATGGGTGGAGAACATGCTCAGCCTCCCAGGCCCCATCAGATTGCTGAACCACGGCGCTCAGACCAATCAAAACGCTGCCTTAGGGTGTTGGGTGCTCCCTGTTCCTGCGTTGGAGGAGGGGAGGCAGCGGCTGGCGATCGCCAAGATAATGTGAGTCTTTTTTTTTTCTAAACCCCGCCCCCACCACATTTCCCAACCAGCCACCACTGCCTTTTCTTTTGTGTGAAATAAAGTAGCCCATGACATACTTTCTACATTTTTTTCTACTTTTGCCACCCTAAATATAACCGTCTATCCAGCTGAGATAGGGTATATTTTTTCACATAGAGAATAATGATTACCTTATGGGCCATGTTTTAGAAGACCCGTTTGTCATGTTTAATCAGGTAAGCTTCCCCAAATGTGACATTTGGCTGAGCAGATATGTGGGGTAAGCTTGCAGCCTAAGGAACTGGCTACGGTGTGAATCTTACCTCTCTTGGTTGATTGCAGCGAGGCCTGGAGGGTGCAGTCACATCAGGATCCCAACAAAGCACGCACCCTAGTGTTTTTGTTTTTTCTTTGGGCACAGTGCTCTCACTAGGTCGTCAAGGGCCCTGTGAACTTGCTATGAAGCAACAACATATAAACAGGAAGACTATTGCCGCAAGTGAGGAATGTGTAGTGATTTAGAAAACGTAACATTTTAGCCTTCGGTGTGATCATGGATTCAAAAGCGGACAGAAAGTGCACCATTTGCTCTCCTCAGGGGGATGTTCAGCGGACACCTTACCCAGAGTGTAAAATCAATATGGCCTCTAAAGAATGATTGAGCAAGCAGTTGAGGAATTATTTGTGGCCAGAGAAGGGCCACCTCCTGCTAAGCTGCCCAGAAGAAGAAGTACAGGTAGCTCTGAGGAGGAGAAGGTTAGAGGCTGCTTTGTGCATGGACAGAAGCTGACGTGCTTGCTGCAACATTTAAGAGAGAGCATCATGCCCTGAATTTGAGAATTTGGAGGAGGACAAATTGTTTATTAGATATCAAAATGAGAATGGATTACTTGACCTGAGTAACCAGGACAAATTGTTTAGCCAATACCAGCAACGGGGGCCTGAAAACGTATGCGTCTGCTGCAGCACAGAGTGTCTTGATCAATGAATGAAAAGATGTGGATTGTCAATCTTTTCCAAAGTTTCTAATGCGAAGATATCCTTTGCATAATTTAAGAGAGGAGTTTCCTCTGGTGGTCAAGGTTGATTATCTGATGGCTGGACTAACATGCCAAGGGTCATAATCTTAGAAGAGACCGCTCTTCTAGATTCTTTGACAAGAAGGTGGAGTAGGCAATTAAAAGGTCTATGGACCTCAAACTTTAGTATTAAACCTAACACCTACTCAAACTATGCCATCCAGTCACTGCTTAAGGATTTCCAAGTTCTGGCTGATCGGATGCAGCACGGTGTGTGCTTGACCTCAATTCTGTCAGAAACGGAACAACAGGTCCTCTCTTTTATCGGTTGCATCTTTTGACTTGTTGGGAGCAGTATCAGTAGCCTCAAGGAGCCGATGTAGCTACTAGAAAGCAGCTGTAGATGCGTTCCTGGACAAGGAAGCATCCCAAAAGACAATGATTCTGAATCTTCCTTTCTCCAGTCCCAGACTGCTCAGTCCTCAGCTGGAGGAGTTGGTCAAGAGGCCAGCTGAGGAAAGGGAGCTTTTGGCCCCAGTCTGCTCAGGTTTCAGAAGGATGGGTGTTGGCTATCAGAGGGTTTTTGGATCAGGTCTGATGTCAAAGAGGGCAAGTTAGCCATTTCACAGACAGGTTATGGCCACAGGACCCCTTGTTGCTGACAAAGCCTGGTTCTAACCAGCTCCACCAGCAATTTCTGCCGCTCTTCCAAAAGCATGAGCATGGACCTGAAGTACGGGCCACAAACTGGTTAGCGACCGCTAAATAGACTGTTTTTGATTTACAAAAATTTGCTAATGGAGGATTTATCAAAATCTCTCCCTACAAGGAATATTGAGTGATTTCTTATTTTGGCAGTATAAAATACATAGGGGCCGATTCCGATTCGGGCCGGAAATCTCTCCGACCGAGCCGGACCCGGATAGATTTCCAACCGAATCGGGCCCATGCAGCCCGACCGAACGAGTACGATGCGCACGTATGCCATCGGACTCGAGTCGGTCGGACTCCCATTGAAGTCAATGGGAGCCTGTCGTACAACGCGTACGCAGGCTCCCATTGACTCAATGGGTGCGATGCGGACAAGGGCGCCCCCTACAGCTTGTACGCGGCGAAGCGACTCGCGCCGTACACGCACAGGTAGGGGGGACCCATGGGTCCCCCCTGTGTGCAACTCGCGCGGGTACGCATACAGGGGGGTCCGACACGGACCCCCAAAGTACGGCTCCGACTGCTCTTTCGAGCCAGAGTGCGCGGCTCGGTCAGACTGCTCGCGGCGCGCATCGTACTTACCCGGCCGGGGAACGTCTCCATTGCGAGGTGCGAGTCGAGTCCGAGCGAGTCGGTCGGTGCAGTTAGACCCGGGAACGAGTCGGTCGGAGCGGTCGGGACGCCCGGACGAGTCGGTCGGCGATTTCGCATCGTACTCGCTCGCCCGGACGCGCGTACGAATCGGTCGGGCAATAGGGCTCCGAATCGGATCCGGTTCAGCCGAATCCGATTCGGAGCCCTACCGGCCGAGATCGGAATCGGCCCAAAATCGCCTAATGTGGTTACCAAAACATCAAATTGCTATTTTGATGTATAAAGCATTGCAAATAGGAAATTTGTTAAAACACAGCATTTTGAGAGGGTGGTACTCAACTTAGCGGAAAAGACAGTTGACTTTTTTCTTCTTAATAGGGGCTCTGCAAAATTGCAAATAGTCTTGGATGCTTTTAAAGCTTATCTAAGGGCAATTTTAAGTTCTATAATGGTTGGTAAGAGGCGTGCGGTGAAGCAGGAAGACGATGAGCAAATTAAAGAGATCAAGGCCAGAGAATGTGATCTTCAGAAGGCTTTGATGGAGGGATTAGGTAGAGTCTCTGTGCTTAGTAGAGAATTGGAGGGGTTACAGGCAGAATTTCAAGCACAGCTAGATAAAAGGATATTGGATAAATGGAAAGTGAGTAAGCTTCAGCATTTTTCATATGGTGAAAGGTGCAGTTCGGTTTTGGCTTGGAAGGCTAAAACTGATAGGGCCAGACATTCAATACGGAATTTAATAAACGCAGAGTCAGGGGAGATGTTGAATACCAATGCAGATATAAGTGGGGAAGCCCGGAGATATATGAGCACCCTTTATAGAGAGGATATACAACCCAGGAAAGAATGTATAGAGGCATGGCTAAAGAGGACGAAGCTTCCGCAATTAACAAACGAGCAAAAGAGGGTTTTGGAGGTAGAGATCATGGAGGAGGAAATCAGGGTACAGTGTAGGAATATAGCAGGCGGGAAGGCAGCTGGGCCAGATTGCCTCCCAGTTGAGATCTACACTCAAATCATAGTTCAAGTAGCTCCGGTCTTGAAAGATATATTTAATGCAATATATATAGATGGTGAAATAGCTCCCAGATCTTGGTCAGAGGCCACAGTAACTTTAATATTGAAACCGAATAAAGATCCGTTGAGAGTAGACTCTTATAGACCAATATCCCTCTTGAACACAGATTATAAGATCTTTTCAGGGATAGTAGCTTCAAGAGTAGCACAGGTCATTGGGGGAGTTATACACTCACATCAAAGAGGGTTTATTCCAGGGAGGCAGCTTAATGAGCTTACATTCCTGATGATGGGGGTTATAGATATGGTGGAGGCCCAGGATTTGCCTTTAACTGTAGTAGCTGTAGATGCAGCAAAGGCCTTCGACCAAATGCATTGGGTGTATCTTTGGGAGGCTCTAAGAAACTTTGGTTTTCTGCAGAACATGGTGAGGGCTGTGCAAAACTTATATTATCTCCCTAGGGCTAGGGTGTTGGTAAATGGAGAACTGTAAGATTGGTTTGACATCACCAGGGGCACGAGACAGGGTTGTCCCCTGGTTCCGCTCCTTTTTAATCTGTATATTGAGCCTTTTGCAAATTTGATCAGAGCAGATTCCACAATTTTCCCTTTTAATTCTTCCGGGTTAGTGGTGAAACTGGCTCTGTATGTGGATGATTTAATTCTCTATGCCACCAACCCTCAGGCGGCAATCCCCAATCTGATGTCAAAGGCAGAGAGATTTGGTTTGATTTCAGGGTACAAGGTGAATGCGGAAAAAAACGAAGTTATGGAATGGAACCAGGATAAGAGTAGTTGGGGGGTTAAACCTCAAATGCGTTATCTGTGTGTTTTAATTTCTTAGAAACTTGAGGATGTTCCTAGAATAAATTGGAAAAAAGTTAGCCGGGAGATAAGGAGTTTGTTGATAAGATGGGCCAATTTACCTTTAAACATATATGGTCGTGTGACTCTCATTAAGATGATTGTTCTCCCCAAAATTACTTTTCTTTTCAATTCTATTTCTTTAACCTTTCGGAAGGAGGATATAGCCAAGCTCCAGGGGATTCAAAGGGACCTAGGATAGCTTGGAAAAAGTTGAGGAGGAGGTTGGAGGCGGGGGGCTTGGCTCTACCGGATCTGCTCGCATACTGTCACGCTTTTTACTTTAAGAACTTTCACATGCTTGCTAATAAGACGGATAGGTCACCTATGGGCTTACTTTTTGGGGCAATGTTAGCTGATGTGTGTCAAGGCCAGTGTCACTTCCTTTTTAAATATGGAGACCCGAATTACTTCAAAAAGGTGAGGTTGAAGATTCTGAAGTCCACCTTAAGAACATGGATGTATTTTTGGAAAAGGTTGGGAGTCCCATATTACTCATCACGGGCCCCGATTTGGGAATCCCCGGGTACCCCCGATTGCTTGATGGACCAACTTAGTCAGCCCTTAAAATCTGGGGGGCTATGCTACTGGGCAGATCTTAAAATGGGATCAAGCTTAGTGAGTTGGGAAGTGTTAAGTAATTGTACCAGGGGACAATTGACGAGATTCAAATACTACCAATTACGTTCTTGGTGGGCCACACAAGAGTGGGCAGAAGAGGAAGATGACTTGAGGCTTGATCAGGTGATGCGAACTGACCGATGCAAAAAGGAAGTCTCATTTTGGTATTGGGCCTTTGTGGCGGCGGATGATAAGATTGTCTCAGAAATTTCTAATCTATTGGTAGAAGAGCTTGGGGAAGGAGATCTGAAGCAAGCTTGGTATGATTCCTTCGCCATTCTACGAGCAGTGGTGAAACCAGCTTCGCTTAAGCGTAACCATCTGTTTACTACCCATAGAGTATATTGGTCTCCAGCTAAGTTATCAAGAGTTACAGGGAAAACATACGTTTGTCCAAGGTGTATGCTTACATCAGCAGATGACCTGCACTTGTTTATGCAGTGTCCGAAGATTGTTCCCTACTGGGCATCGGTGTGTAATTTTCTTAGGGAAGTAACTGGCGAACGGATCAAGGTAAGCGCTCGACTTGTATTCTTTGGGCTTTATCAAGAAGGGGATGCGCGAACAAACACAGTCATTACTAAATTCATTTTCTATGTGATTTTATTGGCGAGGGGGTAGATATGTAGGCTTTGGAAATCCGAAAGTCCCCCATCCTTTGCTGGGTGCCTTAAAAGTATTATTTGCACAAGTCAGTCTGATGTGGCCTGTGACCCTAGAAGTTTGGATGAGGTCTGGACATTGTTGGTGGATTGGAGACAGCGGTCTAGCGGGTCCTATGATTAAGCCATACATGCTGTCGGTCCTGGCTCTCCTGTGTCCCGGTCCCTACATGAAGGAGATGGAAGAGGAAACAGCAGTATTCTTGTGTGGAAATGCTCATCTTTCCCTCCTGGCATCTGAGGGATAAGAGTAATACCAGCAAGAGAGTTGGCAGAATGAGGACTTAAAAAGAAAAAAAACACAGCATTTTGCATGTGCTAAATACCATCAATTGGAAGCATGAGCTAACCAGGTGCAAATTATAAAAGAGTCCCAAACTGCATTGCAGGTTTACACACTGGCTGCACTCTATGCTGTAGTGAGGAGGGTATAGATTCTTGTGACGCGGAAGAGGCAGAGGAGAGAAAAGATTTTCAGACAGATGGTGACTCAATATGTACAAACAGACGAGGAGGTTCATGTTAGGTACAGGTTTAGTAAAGAGGTCATTCTTACTTTAATTAATTAATTGGACCATGTACTGAGCAGTTCTGCACAATGCAGTGCTGTTCCTACACACATTCAGGTTTTGTGTAGCTTACAGCTTTTGGCTCCTGGCAGCACCATTGCATGTGCAGGAGGGATATCCCAGAGTGCCTTATGCTAGGTATTTAGAATTTTTCTAGACACAATGTTGGCTAGAATTAATTCACAAGTGCCCTTACTGAATTGAAAGCCCCAAAAATCCAATTTTACGCAATACCACGTTTCTCCCAAGTGATTGGATATGTAGATGGTACACATATTGAAATCTGTCCACCCTCTGAAACAGAGTAAATGTATCACAATAGGGCCAACATTCATTCAATATTGAAGAAGTGTGTAGTTGCACATGTCTGATCACAGACCTAGTTGCTCAACACTCTGGGGGCACTCATGGCTTCTACATCTTTAGATACTGTGGAATATATGAGGGACTAGCACGAGGGGAACTAGAAGATGTGAGGGTGGGGGAAGTAGAGGCACAGGTTTCCCTGAGGTAGTGATGATCAAATTTATTTAGAGTGAGTAGGGTGAGCAAGCAGACGGTCAGGTGGTTTAAGGGGGAGGGTTTAGATATTTGTTGAGGAGAAGAAGTTTTAGTTTCTTCTTGAAGTGAGGGAAAGATTGATTGTCATGTAAATCCTGAGGCAACGAGTTCCCAGAGAAGGAGCGAGTGCGTGATTTCTCTTTCTTAAATTTTGGGGTGGTCAAGAGTAGACTGTTAGAGCTTCAAAGAGGTCTCTTTTGCCCAGCTTTTGTTAGTTAATTTGCGAGGTAGACAGTTTTTTCAGCATAAAGAGCTTTATGGGTTATTCAACCAGTTTTGAGTATGCTCTAGCCTCTATTGGCAGCCAGTTAAGTTTCTTGAGAGTGGGGGTGATGTGGTCGAAGATTTGTCCCCCAACAGTAGTCTAGCTGCTGCATGGAGTGTGGCTTTCAAGGGGGCTAGGTGTGTTTTTGGGACACCCATAACAGTTGCGTTGCTGTAGTCTAGTTTGGGAGGACTAAGGAGTGTACCACAGATTTTAGATCTTCGATGGGGTGAAGGGTTTGACTTTTTTAAGGTGTTTTAGCATGTAGAAGGCACTTTTAGCAGAGGCATTGATATGCTCTTTCATGCTCAGGTGACTGTCAAGTGTAATCCCAAGGGACTTCACAGAGTTGGTGATTGATAGTTTGCAGTTTAAAGCAATGAGGTTGTTGCAACAGATATCTATGGGAAAGGATTTATCTTTGGGTTGGAAGAAAAGGAGTTTGGTTTTGCTGGGGTTGAGCTTGAGATTGTTTCTGGTCAGCCAGGACTGAACCATGAAGAGCATGCTATTTAAGTGCTGGATGTCTCTGACTGATGGGATTTTCATGTAGAGGTGGGTGTCATCTGCATAGAGGTGGTAGGCAATTCTGACTTGCATCAGGATTAGTGCAAAGGGTTCCATCTAGAGGTTGAATAGGGCAGGAGAGATACATGATGATTGAGGGACTCTTGTGAGACTGTTGTTGCTTTTGAGGTTGAGTTTTTAGGTTTGATTAGCTGTAAACAGTTCAGGAAAGAAGCAAACCATTGAAGGACCGTTCCATTGATGCCTGCACGCTGCGAGAGGGCACTTAGGAGGATGTCATGGTTGACAGTATCAAAGGCTGCTGAGAGGTCCAGGATGACTAGGAGGCAGGCCTGGCCATCATCTAGAGATCTGTGTAGTTTGTCTATGATGTTTAGTATAGCAGTCTCAGTACTGCAGCCTTTTCTGAACCCAGATTGGAAGGTGTTGTGTAAGTTGTATTTTTCAATGTGGGTGTTGAGTTGTGCAAGCACACATTTTTCTATGGTTTTGCCAAGGAGTGGGAGGTTAGTTATAGATCTGTAGTTATTAAGGTTGTTCTGGTCGGCGTCAGGAGGAATTGATGATTTTGGTCCATGTAGGAGAGAGGATGTGACTGAGATTTTTAACAAGTGCCGCAGAGAGGGGGTCAGAGATGTGCGATTTGGCTTTATACTATCCAATATTTTGAGGACTTTGTCCGGGATATGGTTGAATTCAGTCTGAGTTGCACCATTTTTTCACTGCAAGGGGTTGAGGTTGTTGAACTGTGTTGCTGAGAGGGGGAGACAGCCATCATTTGGAGGTAGGGCTTTGGGTGGACCCTTTTTGCAGGAGGGGGCATCCTTGGAGCAGGATAAGGAGGTGGGTGGCTCTCAAGAGAGTTTGATGTTGGATATTTTTTCTGAGAAAAATGTTGGAAATTCTTCGCAGCTCCTGGTAGAGTAATTAATTAGGTGTTGGGGGATAGAGGAGGTTTGCTGTTTGATAATGCTGAAGAGGTCTTTGGGTCTATTCCTAGACCGGTCAAGTTGGTTTTGGGAAAAGGGGGATTTTTCTCTGAAGATGTGTTTTTTGTATTTTAGGCGTTCAGCCCAGAGAATCAAGAGATTGGTTAACGAAGGCTGCTGTCTCCAACTTCTTTCAGCCAGTCAGAACTGTCTCCTCGCAGTGTTAAGGTCTTTATTGAACCAGGATCTGGAGGCGATACTTCTTGATTTCTTGAGTTTCAGAAGAGTGACTGCTTCAACGAGTTCTGACATTTTTGTGATGTAGTGATCGATAAGTTTAGCGGCGAAGGGGAGTTCAGGTGGAGGTAGGATTTGTGAATTGATTAATGCTTCTTGCGCTGCCTGGGGAATTCGATGTAAGTTCCTCGTCCAGTGCTTGGGTTGGCTAGATTGGGGAGGGCTATTGGTTGGAGGTTATTTAGATCGAAAAGAATTAGATGGTGATCAATCCAGTCGGATGGTAGGATAGAGTTGAGGGATAGGGTGTTATCTTTAGAGATGATTGTGTAAAGGGTCGAGCCCTTATCGTGGGTTTGTTTATTACAGCGTTGGGTAAGATCGTTTGCTTCCAGAAGGATGGATAGGGCTTGTACTGTAGGATCTTTAGCATTATTCATGTGCAGGTTTAGATCTCATGATATACTGTCAGTGCTTTCTGTTAGGGAGTTTAGCGATATTAGGTCAGCTAAGTCTTGGCTGAGTTGTGGGTTATCACCTGGAGGGCGATAGATGACATGAAGACTAATGGAGTTGGGGTCTTTTGGGGAGAGCTGAACTTCTAAGTTTTCAAAGGTAGGGTATTTGGGAGTGAGGAAGGGAGTTAGGCAAAGATTGTTTTTGTGTATGATGGCTACTCCACCACCCCTGCGATCCTTGTAGTGGCAGCAAATGATTGAGAAGCCCAGCGGGGTGAGGAAGTCGATGTAGGGGGATGAGTGGTCATTTAGCCAGGTTTGTGTTAGAATGCAGATGTCAATATTGTAACGTAAGATGGTTTCAGCTACATCGGTGGCATGCGTGATTGCGGATCAGCAGTTTATTAGCATGCAGCAAAGCGTAGGTAATGATCTAAGGTCAGGCTGACTATGTTGGATGGTCATTGGTTGGACAGGCAGGCTGGGAGGGCGAGTTGTGTTCCGGGTCTATTCATGCCAGGGATGACCGGGATCTTGCAGAGATAGGGTTGACTGGGTGCCTTGTCATAAGTGTTACTCTACTTTTCAGCTTCCTGCTATGACATTCCAGTTGTGGTGCATCTAGGTTTGAAGTGGTTATAAATGTAGGTGCCGGATTGGCTACGGGTGAGGGATTTGGGGGTTCAGTAGAGTGTTAGAGGCAGGATCAGTGATCACCCTAGATGCGTGGGATTGGGGCTGGATGTGGGCAAACTTTGCGTCCATACGTAGTGCCAACATTTCTTCCAGACTAGAGTTGATTTTGTGTTCAAGGCGGGCTATAATAGGGATCAGTTGAGAGACGGTTGGGTCCGAAATGGGCAGGAGCTTGTCGGAGTCAGGGGTGGAGGCTAAGGTAGAGTCCAGACTGCTGGGGTTGATGTACTGAGGGGATACAGGGGTGATAGTTAGCTCGAGCTGGGCTGTGGAGGATAGCGATAGAGTGGGGGAAAGTAGTTCTGGAAGCAAAACCGTGCATCAGGGTGACTAGCAATGGAGGCTGTGGGGGGTAGAGGTGGAGGGTATTGGAAGTAGAGGGATCAACAAGTATAGGTGTGGGTGCATGTATTAGCTCTCTGGGAGGGCTTGGAGGTTGGTTTTCAGGGGAAGGGAGGATATGTGGCAGTGGGGCCAGATGGCATGTAGGTGCAGAACTCAGGGAAGTGGCGATCGAGGAAGGTTACGTTTTGTTTAAAGGCTTTGACTAAGATGTTTCCTTTTTTGTAGATGGTTATGGACAGTTCTCTGCTAAAGTTGTGGAAAGGAGATATAGTGGGATTGGTTCCATAAGGGACTTTGATGGTATTAGCTCTGTGGAGGTGTTGTAGAAAGTTCTCTCTCCATTTGCCAGGTCTCTTAGTGTACAAGATGAAGTCAGTTTTAAGGTCTCTGCTTATTGGCCTGTAGAAGATGTCTGTTATTAGTGTCTCTGGATGTTTGCTGAGGAATTTGTGCTTGAAATTTTTTGTGGCGTGTTTGGAGAGGTTTTGTGGAAATTTAATGCAGTATGAGTTGGGGCCGTACTTTTCCATGATAGTGGTGTGGCAGGACATTGGTATATGGCCCTATAGTAGCATCTGCAATCTAGAGCCCCTCCAGAGGGAGGGGATCTGGGATGATTGCCAGTTGCAGCAGTGGATCCTTCAGTGGGGGAGTGGGGAGGACTTCTTTGGAAGAGTAGGGTGCCAGTGATGAGAGAGTGGTGAAGGGACATTGTCAAGAGGATTTTGTGGGAAACCTGTGCGGTAAATGGGGCCTTGTATGACAAAGAGCACCAGTGAGCATGCTCAAATTCTTGAGATCTTTGTGGACACGGTTTATATGAGCTGATGGTTGTGGTGGGGTTTGCAGGTCAGTTTGCCCGAGAGGCCTACGCAATTCCGGGGCGTATATATGCTATATACATGCATAGCATGGATAAGTAATCAGAGTGAAAAAGGACTAATAGACATAAGACAAGCAGGGTCACTATTGGTGGTACGGGGCAGGGTAGGTAGAAATCGCAGTGTAGGCAATAGATAATGGCAACAAAATGAAATCACAGTGTATGCACAGGTAATCAATATTGCTGTAGGGTAGGCAAAATCATTTTGTATGCATATGTAACAGTATGCGCACAGAAACACAATTAACATGCAAAATAGTGATATGGCCGTGCAAAACCAAGTTCCCACATAAATATGTTCCAGCATGAACCAATATTAGTGTAAGATACGTAAAGTCTTCACATACACATGAGTGACAGTATGTGCACAGAAACATAATAAACGCACCTTTTGTGCTCAAAACTGACCATAAACCTTGACTGCATATATTCAATTGTAGTCTGGGTTTGGAAGGTAGTGCGACACATGGAATTTCTACGTGGTTGTTGACTGTAATGGATTTTAACTTTGCGATAGAATATGTGAGAGGAAAAAGGAATGTAGTAGCTGACTGTTTGTCACTCATACCTGTGAGGGAGGAAGAAGATGTTTCCTTCACGTATGAAGTTCAGTCTCAGACAATCTCTGTTGAGGGAGAACTTGCCCTAGGACAGGATGAGTGGGAGGATGCAATAGCTAGAGACAAGGAATATGAGGAAAATAGAGAGCTTATAAGCAGTGGGAGACAACAGAGAGAGGTCTTAAAAGAAAGTCTGAGACAGTATTTGATGGTGAAGGATGAACTGAGTATCCAGGGCGAGCAGATTTTGAGATGTGATCGGGTAGTTCTATCCAAGATGTTGAGGGCAAGGTTGGTGAGGATTGTACATGAAGGGCATCTGGGGAGAAACCTGACAAAGAAGAGATTGAGACAGTCTTTCTGGTGACCGGGAATGGACAGAGAAGTGGAGGTGGTGGTTAATGTTTGTTATGCCGGTAGTGATAGTGACAAGGTCCAAGTAGTCAGACAGCCACCTTTTGGGTGCCTGGAACTTCCAGCTCGACCTCGGGAAAAACTGGCTGTGGATTTTTTAGGTCCTGTAGAAAGACCAGGAAGGAGAAATCATTTTTGGTAGTCATGGTAGATTACCAATGTAAGTGGTTTGTGGTCAGGTCCATGAAACAAATTACGACTAAGAATGTTATGGAGTTTCTACAAGAGGTGTTCTTGGAGGAAGGGATATCAAAAGTCTGAGTATGGATAACAGAGAGCAATTGGTGCTCACTTCCATGGAAGAATTTCTTGCAAAATTGGCCATCAGACATGATAAGGTGGCGTTGTTCTGGCCGCAGGCCAATAGACTGGTAGAGAGAGTGAATCTTATCATTATGGACAATATTCAATTGTTTTTGGCGAATGTGTTACTGTGGAAGGGTGAGTTGAGTAAGATGATTTGGGCTCATAGAGTGAGCCTTCATTGGATGACAGGCGTGTCTCCATTTATTGCTCCTAAAGGCAGGGAACAGGCAATAAAAGAATCTCCCATGAATGAGGGAGAGAGTGGCAGATTTACTGAGGCAGAATAAGGTGAGTTACGATAGCAGACAAGGAGTGAAGAATTTGTGTATGAAGAGTGGTGACTGCGTAGTGGTGTCATGTAAAGAAAGGGGAGAGCACATTTTTCCAATCACAGAAAGTAATCAAAGTGATGGGGTCTGTTGTGAGGTTGGATGATGGTAGAGAGTGGAGTATGGGGAATCTATGTAAAGTAAAAACTTCGGAAGCTGTGGAATGAGTATTGTATTTCTTTTTGATTTATCGTCTGCAATGTGCAAATTGAAAATATGTGATTTCATGCATTTCAAGTTTTCTTGTTTTGAATAGAATATCTTGTACAATGTTGATGTTTTTTTAATATTTTTAGAATGTTCATATGTTGTTTAATTAGTTATATGTAAAGGGGGGAGATGTGTTGGGATGTACTTGAAGGCGGAATGGTGAGGAGCCATTGATGATGCTTTCGGAATGGGGTGTAAGGGAGGTTCTAGGAAAAGCTGTTGCTTGTCATATTAGCTGGAGGTTACCATTGTAGCAACTTCTTGATGATTACTACAGTTGAATTACTCCAGATTTTTGGAGCCATACAGTGGCTTTGTGTGGCTTCAAAAATCTGATTCTTTATAAATAAGGCCCTAAGTGAGGCCATATTGGGTACTACCAATCGACCTATCCCCAATCAGCATCCATCTCTGGCTCATGTGGCATTGCTTCTGTTGTATGTAGGGGTTTGCAACTTGATTTTTAAGTTTAAGATTTGAGGAATGGTTAGAGGATGTGGTTGTTTGAATTCTACAGTCCAGACACCCACCAGTTGTGCACCTTCCTGCACAAAAACAATCCACAGTAGCATTTTCCTTTTTCTATGTTTGCTGCAGAATGAGAAAAACAAGGAGAAATAATGATATTTCTCCTCGTTACGCCTCATCTGGGGAGGTGTATCTTTTCTGCGCACTCCCAGGTTGACAAGATCTTGCAAATCTGGGAATGCGTCAAAAACCATGGGGTTTACGTGGGAACACCCGCCGCAACGCCCATGGAATGCCTCCATTGCACAGAGTAATGCGACTTTGCGGTTTGCGCTGTGTTGCATTACTCCATATTTATGAAGTCTTTCAAAGACCCTCAAAGTGACTTCATGGCTTCATAAATATGATTTGGTGCTTTGCTTTGTGCATCTACCACGTTGTGTGGTGCAAGCATGACGCAAGGCCCTCGTAAATATGTCCCTTAGTGTCTGTGAATTTGGGATTCTAGTTTTAGTTGCTATCTGCTAGGGGAAAAGGAATTGGAGAATTGGATGCACTATAGTACATTGATAAATTCTTATGTTTCCTTTCAGACAAACGTATTTAGGATCGGATCCATCCTCCTTATCAAAAGTGCCATCTGCATTTCATGCTCCACCAGGCTTGGATTTAACCATCTAAAATCCATCCACGAGTTCTCCGCAGGAGGACGCTTTACATTCTTTGGCTGTACACCTTGCACTTTCCCTGTTTGTTGACAAAGCTGCTCTTTGAGAAAGGTTGATTTCGTGTTTGTGACGTCTGGCATGGCAGGACACAGTTTGGGGGTGACTTTGTCTCCTTTAAGCAGATGTCTGAAACAGACTATCATCCTCACATATGAGAAAGAGGAGAAGGCTCTACCTTGATATATTCACGAAAGATTTGCACAAGGGGGGATATTTACAAGAAAATGCCGGAGAGCAGAATTACGCCAAATTTGGCAACGTTGCGCTCCAACATTTTCAAAATGTAGGGATGCGCTGTATTTACAAAAATACAGCGCACCCCTGTGTCGCCCCTGCGTCATGTTGCAAGGGTGCCTGCGCTGCAGGGGTGATTGTTTATGTGCAGAAAGGGACACCTTCCTGCACATAAACAATTAGTAATGGCAATTTTCTCTTTCTATTAGTGCTGCAGAATGCAGCACACTAAGAAAGAGCAAAAAGTGATGAGAAATTAACAATTTCGCCTTGTATCACCATTCTAAGACCAGGTATTAGCTGACCTCATTTTTTGGCGCTGCCCCAGCTGTGTAAATCTAGGGCAGCATCAAAAAGTAATGTGTGTTGTGGTGGAACGCCCACAGCAACATCCATTGCCCCCCCCCCTTTGCCGCAGCAGACTGTGGCGGTAAGGGGCATATTTACAAGGTGGCGTTAAGCCACGTTAAGTGGCTTAGCGCCACCTTGTACATTTGGGGAATGGCGCAATGCCACCGGAGCATCAAAAAGAGTGGTGCTCCGGTGGTGTGGCGTTAGAGGCTTGTAAATATGCCCCAAGGAATGTCAACTTCAGGAGTGTTTCTGAAAAGGGCTTCAATGAAAGACATTTATTTGGCAGCCACCTGTGCCACCCTCACCCTTTTATGATTCATTACAGATTCCCGGTTGCTGGGGGAGCTTCTTATGTCTCTGAAGTTTGTTTCATTGAACCTGTGAAAGATGGTTAATCTTATTTTGATTGAATACAGTCAGTGGGTGTTTCATTACTCAGTAATGTTTGGATTGAATTTGTTGTTAGAATTTTCCTTATGTGACTTCAACTTAAGGACTTGGTTAGGAAGACGGGCTAGGAGGGGATGGCCTTGTTACATACCAGTAATCTTCATTATTCCAATTCAAGATCTTCCTCATCATAGTCCTTAGTTTACAAGGGGGAACCAGCAAAGTATCATTTCTATGAATAGGGCTTGGTGTAGCTACAGGACGTATGGTATGGGCTGCGCTCCTTCATGCCAAGTAACAGGAAGTGGAAAAAAGCTGATTTATGAGTGTTTTTGGTTTTAGACTCAACAGATAGACTATGCTCGGATGTGGGAGGGAAAACTCATTCCATTGAGGACTGTGACGAGGAAACCCAGTGTCTGAAACGTTTCAGCGCTCTGTCCATCATCTCCTTGTGTTTGCTTTGTTCGCCCTAAGTTGGCAGGGTATGCCCAGACGGGGGTCCCTTGCTCACTTTGCCACTGGATTCAAGCTAGCCTGGCTGATGAGGGGTGATATCCCGAAACCGGTCCCAGGATGCTTGGTTCTGGTTCAGGGAAGACATGGCTTGGCAGTTCGGGCTGGACTGTTCCCATGAGGCACATGGTCAAGACTGATTTGCATATAGCTGTGTCTAACTGGGGTGACGAAGTGAGCTAAAGAGCGATGATGGATTCAACCCAGATCAGTGACTGGGGGTGAGTGTCTGAAAAGTTTCAGCGCTCCTTCCATCATCTCCTTGTGTTTGCTTTGTTCGCCCTAAGTTGGCAGGGTATGCCCAGATGTGGGTCCCTTGCTCACTTTGCCACTGGATTCAAGCTAGCCTAGCTGATGAAGGGTGTTACCCAGAAACCAGTCCCAGGATGCTTGTTTCCGGTCCAGGGAAGACTTTTCCTGGCAGTTCAGGCTGGACTGTTTCCATGAAGCACCGGGTCAAGACTGATTTGCATATAGCTGTGTCTGAACTGGGGTGGCGAAGTGAGCTAAAGAACGATGATGGATTCAACAAAGATCTGTGACTGGGGGTGAGTGTCTGAAAAGTTTCAGCGCTCCATCCATCATCTCCTTGTGTTTGCTTTGTTCGCCCTAAGTTGGCAGGGTATGCCCAGACGTGGGTCCCTTGCTCACTTTGCCACTGGATTCAAGCTAGCCTGGCTGATGACGGGTGTTACCCAGAAACCAGTCCCAGGATGCTTGTTTCTGGTCCAGGGAAGACTTTTCTTGGCAGTTCGGGCTGGACTGTTCCCATGAGGCACAGGGTCAAGACTGATTTGCATATAGCTGTGTCTGAACTGGGGTGGCGAAGTGAGCTAAAGAATGATGATGGATTCAACCCAGATCTGTGACTGGGATGAGTGTCTGAAAAGTTTCAGCGCTCCGTCCATCATCTCCTTGTGTTTGCTTTGTTCGCCCTAAGTTGGCAGGGTATGCCCAGACGTGGGTCCCTTGCTCACTTTGCCACTGGATTCAAGCTAGCCTGGCTGATGAAGGGTGTTACCCAGAAACCAGTCCCAGGATGCTTGTTTCCGGTCCTGGGAAGACTTTTCCTGGCAGTTCAGGCTGGACTGTTTCCATGAGGCACAGGGTCAAGACTGATTTGCATATAGCTGTGTCTGAACTGGGGTGGTGAAGTGAGCTAAAGTACGATGATGGATCCTACCCAGATCTGTGACTGGGGGTGAGTGTATGAAAAGTTTCAGCGCTCCATCCATCATCTCCTTGTGTTTGCTTTGTTCGCCCTAAGTTGGCAGGGTATGCCCTGACAGGGGTCCTTTGCTCACTTTGCCACTGGATTCAAGCTAGCCTGGCTGATGAGGGGTGATATCCCGAAACCGGTCCCAGGATGCTTGGTTCCGGTTCAGGGAAGACATGGCTTGGCAGTTCGGGCTGGACTGTTCCCATGAGGCACAGGGTCAAGACTGATTTTCATATAGCTGTGTCTGAACTGGGGTGACGAAGTGAGCTAAAGAACGATGATGGATTCAACCCAGATCTGTGACTCGGGGTGAGTGTCTGAAAAGTTTCAGCGCTCCTTTCATCATCTCCTTGTGTTTGCTTTGTTCGCCCTAAGTTGGCAGTAGACCAGGCTTGTTTCCAGGAGATTCCAGTCCGTGTTTTCGTTGTGCCTGAGCAAGCAGGCAGGAGTGTAGCAGCAGGCGGCAGCAGCGGCGGCCGCCGCAGGAGCTTCCCGGTTTCCCGGTGTGAGCCATAACTTCGCCATAACTGCGCCACTACTTTGCCACGATTGTGCCGTAATTGCCGTAATTGGCAGCGGCGGCCGGAGCGTCCCGGCCCTCCCGGTCTCCCGTGCAGCAGCGGCGGTGGCCGCCGCAGGATCTCCCCGGCCTCCCGGTTGGGTGAGGTGAGCCACAACTTTGCCGCAACAGTGCCGCAACCGAAGAGGTCTTGAAGAGGTCTTGAAGGCAGCTGGAGTGGGCAGAGCACAAGACGGAGCGTAAGACAGCATAAGACAGGCTCCTTGCTCCCCCGCAACCCCACTTGTCATTTGTAATTCCTTCCTTTTATCCTCCAGGCAACGAGGGCAGGCAGGATGGAGGGCGCAAAAGCCATCAAAGAAAACTAGGGGGAGAAGCCTTTAGCCTTCAGCAGCTCCTAGCACTCAGCACTCAGCATTTGGCAGCAAACAGCTGCACCCAACAGTGAGAAGTCAGCTACCTGCAGCTTGAGGCAGGACTAGGGACAAGGAAAGAGAGCGTGGTCACCGTTAGGGGTGACTGCAAAGTGCGTGCCCAGTGAGTCTGCGGAAGCGGCCCAGCTAGGCTGAGTGCAGCTTGCAGCTCAGCAGCGAGCCCTGCTCTTTTCTTCCTTCCCCCTGCTTCCCAGCCTGCTCGTGCGGGTCGCGCTGCTTGTGCTGCTCAGGCTGCCTACACAGACAAGTTCGAAGGCCAAAGCCGGAGCTTTTGGCTTATTGCAATTTACCTGGTCACCGGATCACAGTGAAGCATGCAATCAGGGAAGCAGAGGGGCACGGCCCCACCAAGGCAAAAGAAGCAGAGAGCAGCACATAGGACACCTACACCTACATCTACTGTAGACACAGACCAGTTACTTGACCTGCTGCAAAACACACCAGAAAGCACTACAGACAACACCCTCCATCCGCTCACACTGAAAGCTGGACCTACGGGCTACAAGTCATTTGGCACGCAACCAAAAATAACCTCCAAATTTGCCTTTCTGAAAGACACAGGGTCAGCCGTTTTCTCTAGTAATATGGGTATCAAGGACTTACCTGTTCCTCTGAGCCCCATCGTGACCATCGGCAAGCGGAGCCCTGACGCCATCATCAGGCCTGGTAAGCCAGGTAATTTGGTAAATCAAACAGCCACAGCCACAAGTAATGTCGAGGAGCCAGATACGCCCCATGGGGGGGGGGATACTAATACAACCTCGCCGGGCAGTTCAGGGGTCCTACCAGCAGCCCCTGGGGAAGAAGGGCGACACAAAGCAAAGAACACACCAAATCCCCCAGAGACAACGAACAATTGCGCAGCCACTCTCGTAGTCATTCCCCCTGCTAGCTCGGACCGCATGTCTGAGTTTATTAATTCACCAACAAAGCTGGGCACACAGGGCCGTCTTAGCACGAAAACAGAAGAAAGCGTGGAAACTTCCGCTAACTCACCTTACGTACCGAAAGTGTATCAACTACAAAGCGGGGACGGTGCGAGTGAGCTCGCCCCGTGCACACCTAAGGGGCAGGGTCGGATCCAGCCGATGCCATACGCTGAGGACGCTTGCGTACTGGAGAGAGATCTCTCCTTCATTCAATCAAAAGAATGGGAAAACATGCTTTCATCATATCGCGAAGACGCCCCTAACCACCCCACGCCCTCACCGGTCCCAAACGGGGGGAAGGAGGAGGAATTGAAACAAGAATCGGTATGGGCCACAGCTTTGGACATTCTACAAAGGTCAGCCGACGCCATGACATACCAAGCTAATAAAATGGATATACAAATCAGCCTATTAAACACACTGGCGATGTACGTTGCTAATATAGACGATAAAATCACAAATCTAAACAATCTGATTAGGAGGGCCCAAGCGGATGCTGATCTCCCGCGACAAGGCTGCGACTGTTCACCAATAATAGGCAAACTAAGTACGCTCCCGCAGATGATGGCAAAGCTGGTGGTGGACCTAAAAGAAATAACCAAGGCAAAGCTTTTCCCTCCAAGCAAAGGAGTCGGCGCTACAAACCCCGCCAACAGCGCCAAAGAGGTGGCAAACCCAGGGGCCAGCGGGGATGAGGCCAGGGCTACGCCATTGCCCCCGGAAACACCGGCCACAAGCAGCGAAAGAACCAACCAACAAGAGTCCCCAGTTGCTGGAAAAGTAGTGTCCACTTCAACACCTCCATTAGACCAGGACACGGAGGATTTCAACTGTAAGGGAAAAAAGCAAAGAAAGCGAAAGGGCCGTAACAAGATCCACCGAATTACGCACGACTCGAGTCTTTACCCATTGTTCAACACTCACACACGAGCAGCCCAAACAGGACATAAGGATATAAAAAGAACCGAAGAAGTAGTTAAGGAAGAGGAGAAACCAATTACTTCATATGGCATCGTCAAAGAGAAACAGACTGGTTCCTTACACCCTAATGAGGAGAAGGCTCCCGCCAAGGAAGACCTTGAGCCTACGGGAAAAAGAGGAAAAACAGGGCCATCTGACAACAGCCAACGGCAACTGTCGGACCCCACATCTTCGCCTTGGGTAGAGGGCTCAAAGCGCACTTGGCATACAGAACATTTGGGCAGCACTAAAACACCTAAGCAGGCTCAAGTCAGCAGCCGGCAAATAGAACACTTGGGCGGCATCAATTCACCCAATCAGGTTCATGACAGCGGGGCGCAAGTCGGCCGCGGTGCAGCCCAAAAGAGCCATAGAGTACCAAATAGGTCTGATCCTTCATTAGTCCAAAAAGTAACTAAGGATGTAGCCCCCGGAACCTGCGCAGGAAACTTCGCTATGCATGGTATGCCGGGGACAGAGACTAGGGCAGGTCATCCTGAGGCACCCCCTGGGCAGGGTTCTCGCTACAGGGATCTGAGCCAAAGTAACCTTACTAACTGTGACCAAGAGAACATCCACTCTGCAACCAAACATGAAGGCCTTCAGACTACTAGGCCATCTCAAGCAACTACAACTTTCACTCTTTTTTATCCAGAGTACAAGTCCAAAGGCAGCTGTGACATACTAAATCGTGGAAATATCATGAAACTAATAGAAGCCATAGGCCTGTCAAACGAAGTTACATCACAAGACATCATCTCAATAGAATTTATTGCACCAGGCCAGGGACAAATAAACGAATCCACCAAGGTCACCTGGCGCTCTGCAGAGGCATCAAACAAAATCTTGAGGCATATGGAAACCTTTAAACAGTGGGGCATTTCCATAACCCCTGGTAAGGAACCAGGCTACCCACACGTTCTTCACATCACACGGGCCGCGGAGCGCCCTTGCGAAGGACCAAAACCAGTCTACTCGGTCCTGAGGAGTGCCCTGGGCAAAACCCCCACCTCTAGCTCAAAAAAAGCAAGCGACGGTCGGCACATACAAAATATAGGACCGGAACAGGCCAGTACATGGTCATGGTTGGCAGGGTCACTAAACACAACCAGACTGCTACGATGACAAAACAATAGCCAAAAGGCTCATGAAGGCAGCCCACTAAGGATATGTTCCTGGAACATTAATGGGCTAGCAAACAAACTGGGGGATGAGGCCACGGTTTCCTACTTACGGTCCTTCGAGATTATTCTATTACAAGAGCCACAGCACCTCGAAGGGTTTAAAATTCATCACCATCCAGCAACTAAATTGAAATCCCCCGGACGATGTAGCGGCGGCTTAGCTATCTATATATCAGCTAACAGCGCTATCACTTCATGGGATCTAGCATGCTGCTCCCAGGTTCTTCAGTTAGTGGGCATCTCACTCAGAACTTTCAAAGGTCAGTTCAGGACCGTAATTTTATTGAACGTGTATATTCGTCCTAACTCAGCGTCTAGGCTATCCCTATCCGATGAGGTGATCACGACAGTATTAAACATGAGATCTGGGTTCCCGAATGCAGACATCATATTATCTGGAGACTTTAACATGTGGCTGATGTCTGACCTACAAAAGAACGAGGTAATTAAGCTGCAGGAAAGCGACTGGGCCATACCACCGCAGGACCGTCCTGGATGGAGCAAGGAGGACCCAAAGGGCCGCGTCCTCCAAGGCAATTTGGAACATCTTGGCCTTAGAGCCCTCAACGGGCGGTTTCTTCCTGATAAGCCGCCCGGTCTCTCATTTTTATCTAAAACGGGCGCATCTCTGATCGACTACTCCTTTGTCAGCCTTTCCCTCTTGAATCATGTCTCTGGCTTCGGGTTTGGCACTAGACTAGAAAGTGATCACAGCCCTCAAGAAATTTCCCTCAGCATTAGGCTGATGCACCACGATCAGGCAGTGGCACAAGCCTTTGAAAGCTCCACTATCAACTTAAAACGCATTAAGTGTTCAGTTAACAACCTTCAGCTCCTAGCGACAGAAGCAAAGCACATGATCGAGAATACCAGCAGGACAACGGAAGACCCAATCGCAAACTGGATAAGTTTCTCAAGAGACTTGATAGTCAGGCATGCAAAACCGACAAAACACATAAAAGCGACCGGGTCGCAACAGCCGACCCCCTGGGACCCTGTGGTACGATCTGCCAAACGCAGCATGAACCGACAATGGCGGGAACTTAAGAGGAAGCCAATGGACCCACTAATAATAACCAAATTAAGAGTTGCCCGAGGCCACTTGAAGGCTGCTAAACGGGAACAACGAAGGGCTTATTGGAATTCCTTCTGGGCCAGACTTTACCACGACATAAAGTCAAACAATTCTGCGAGGTTTTGGCGCACAATAAATAGTTCCGGGGGCAGAATCCCCAAGGTTGCCTCGCCTAATATATTGGAATCTGAGTGGTACCTTTTCCTGTATAGCCATTTTAATGACCCACAAGACCACATCGATAAACAAGTTTCTGGCACAGAGGGCAGCAAAGCTCCGGAGGCTCAACCTTGGACTAAGGGAAACCGACCGCCAGAGCACTTCTATAAAGCACCAGCAATAGAAAGGCAAATTGAAAGTTACAATCAGGTTACTGGTATAGAGGGCAGCAAAGCCCTGGAGGTCCAAGTCCAAAAGCAGATTGGAAAAGGACGAAAAGATGGGGCCCCAGGACCAGGAGGCATCCCTGCAGCCCTGTTTAAGGAGGATCCTGCTTTCTGGGCTTCTCAGCTAGCTCCGCTCTATTCCACCATTCTCGAAAGGAACACCATTCCGCCTTCATGGAATGGATCGATCCTCGTCCCAATATTTAAAGGAGGAGATAAAAAATCCCCAGGCAACTATCGGCTGATTGCCTTAATTGACAACGAAGCAAAGTACTTCGCCGGGACACTGCTAAACTCACTCCGGGCATGGGCCGAGGCATGCTCAATAATTCCACCAAACCAAACCGGATTTACAAGTAATACTGGCACCACGGTCAATCTTATGGCACTTTCCTTTTTAATTGACCGGGCAGAGATCAGTACCAGTCCGATCTATATGGGGTTTATTGATTACAAATCAGCATTTGACAAGGTCAACAGGTCAAAGCTGTGGCAGAAGCTTTCTTTATTGAACATTCCAAACAGTTTATTGAGAGCTGTGCAGCTTTGGCATCAGGATACATGGGTCAGGATCAAGATTGGAGATGGCTCCAGACTGTCACGACCAATTTCGACAACGCAAGGCCTCAAGCAAGGGTGCGTTCTGGCCCCCACACTTTTTAACTTATTTTTATCGGATCTCCCAGAAGCCCTTAATTTAGCCAACTCACACTCACCCAAACTAGGTAGTCTCCACCTGTCAAATTTATTGTATGCCGATGATGTGGTTCTTTTAAGCCACACAAAGATAGGCCTACAACGGCTTCTGGATGCAACCGCTGCATACTCAAACAGGAATGGGCTTCAGATCAATAACAAGAAAACTAAAATCCTGGCGGTTCGCTCAGGAAGGCCCAAGAAGCTGGCATAGGTCTTAAACTCGGAAAGAATTGAAGAAACAAACTGCCACAAGTATCTAGGAGTCTTCTTCAACAACAATGGCAGATACAAGAGCCAATTGGATGAACAAAAAAATAAAGGAACTGCGTTAGCATTTGCACTCAGTTCCATACACAAGAAATTATTTGGCCCGACCTTCGCTCCAACCCTTCAGGCGGCCCAGGCAAAAGTCATTCCAACTCTAACGTATGGAAGTGAGGTGCTAAAAGGTCTAGACTGCAGCCAACTAGACAAAATAGTCGCAAATATTTTCAGAACGACCTTCCAGCTACCGTCCCACACTTCCCCGGCACAAATTAGGCTGGAATTCGGCATCTGCAAACAGTCAATGGGCCGAAGGATGACTTTTTTAATGAGCTGTCATAAGCTGAGGTCGTCAAAGGAGGGCAGCCTGGCTCACCACCTATGGGCCCAGCTGAACACAAGATGATGGCTAGCGGGGTACCGCTACTGGTCCTGTGGGCTCAGCACCCTCGGCAAAGGAGGGCAGCCTGGCTCACCACCTATGGGCACAGCTGAACACAAGACGATGGCTAGCGGGGTACCGCTACTGGTCCTGTGGGCTCAGCACCCTCGGCAAAGGAGGGCAGCCTGGCTCACCACCTATGGGCACAGCTGAACACAAGACGATGGCTAGCGGGGTACCGCTACTGGTCCTGTGGGCTCAGCAACCTCGGCCTGAGTGAGCTCTGGGACTTACACGTAAGCCAAAATGAATTCAAGAGGCTAGCAAAACTCAGCGCGAAAAGGCTTTCCTCAGTAGAAGACAGGGCTAGCCTCTCAGCTAGAAGTCATGGTTGGATGTCTCTCAGCACCTATGCACAGCTTAAACCTCAGAGTTATTTAACCCTCACTTTCAGTGCACGCACCAAGCTCCGCTTTCTAAAATTGAGAATGGGGGTGATTCCATTGATTTGCCATCTGCCCAAATGGAAAAGAGACTGTACCCTGGAATCATGCCGACTTTGCGGCCAACATAGGGAAGATCTACTGCATGTACTGTGTTTGTGTCCTAACCTCATGAAGGAAAGACGGGCTATTCTACGAAGGGGATGGATCGACAAGGAGGTCAGATCGTGTAGAGGCGCAGTGTTGGCCTGCTTTGATCCCCGGAACACCATCCTAAATTGTGCACTTGTTAGGTTCATGGATCGCGCTGCAAAAAAACTGCCGGAGGGGAACTGTTCAACGCTACCCCAACCTGTGTCTCAGACCCTCTGCTTACCCTAATAGCTGTTGGACAAACTCCTTCTTTGAGCAGTTAGGCTCATGGACAGTTTAAAAAAAAAAAAAAAAAAAATAGAATGGTCAGCAGAAGGGGAGCAGCCTATAGGTCAGCTAATCCGGGTTTCATACGCTATTTTAAACAAGGACTATAGTTTTTTCTTCAAGTGAACAGCATTATAGGAACTATGGACAGTGCACCCATAAGAGGGTTTTATAAATTGGGTTGTCGGACGCTTTTACCTACAGGAACTGGGGTTTTTTATCAAATTTTAACATTGTAACATTTTTATCTGCAGTGTTTGCAAGGGTTTTTAACAAATCATGCAATAAAGTTTCCACCCTAAGTTGCCAGGGTATGCCCAGACGTGGGTCCCTTGCTCACTTTGCCATTAGATTCAAGCTAGCCTGGCTGATGAAGGGTGTTACCCAGAAACCAGTCCCAGGATGCTTGTTTCCGGTCCAGGGAAGACTTTTCCTGGCAGTTCAGGCTGTACTGTTTCCATGAGGCACAGGGTCAAGACTGATTTGCATATAGTTGTGTCTGAACTGGGGTGGCGAAGTGAGCTAAAGAACGATGATGGATTCAACCCAGATCTGTGACTGGGGGTGAGTGTCTGAAAAGTTTCAGCGCTCCGTCCATCATCTCCTTGTGTTTGCTTTGTTCGCCCTAAGTTGGCAGGGTATGCCCAGACGTGGGTCCCTTGCTCACTTTGCCACTGTATTCAAGCTAGCCTGGCTGATGAAGGGTGCTACCCAGAAACCAGTCCCAGGATGCTTGTTTCCGGTTCAGGGAAGACCTGGCTTGGCAGTTCGGGCTGGGCTGTTCCCATGAGGCACAGGGTCAAGACTGATTTGCATATAGCTGGGTTTGAACTGAGGTGGCAAAGTGAGCTAAAGAATGATGATGGATTCAACCCAGATCTGTGACTGGGGGTGAGTGTCTGAAAAGTTTCAGCGCTCCGTCCATCGTCTCCTTGTGTTAACATTACATTCATAAATGCCTTACAAATAATAGCAGTGGGCATTTTCTTTTACAATGTTATACGATTTTTGGGGTCTACATCATCACTCTTTTTTACCTTAGTATTAAGCATTGTGCAAAGTTTCATGTTGGTGTCACATTTTGCACAATTCTAATGCTAAGCTACCTCACTATGTTCGTCCTTGGCTTGTAACAGCCGCTTTCACAGGAAAAGTGAAATTTCCACAGCGTGAGTGTCCTTTGGTCACCTCACACCCACGAGTCCAACAATGACAAGAGACCAAACCTTCAAGGTCGGCCTGATCATTCAAAGATGGTTTCCAGCCCAGCACCAGAGCACGTGCTCTTACTATTGCTTCTTATTGGACTCTATGTAGGCAGACCTCTATGCGTGCGTCTGTGCATGGGCGTATGCTCTCTTTACCATCCTTTCACTGCCAAAGAAGCCTGGGGTTAGTAGTTTTATTCACATTTAATTTAATGTGAATTTAATTTATTTACCAAGGAACACAAAGAAAGATTTTAAATTAATTATTGTGGTAACTAGAAAGCACATGTGGAAAAGAAGGGTCAACTATTAACAGTCCCTCTTGAGGGGTTCACTTCAGACCAGGGAACTGACACGCATTACGAGATGAGTCTAAGACCCCCGGGGCCCAGTGGCATGTTTTCAGTTTGTAGAGTAGCCTCTTTGGGGTCCAAGTGAGTTCTAGTTGCCGTTATTCTCACCCTGCTGTGGGCAGCCCCAGCCCTTCCTGACTGTGCCTTTCTTGCCGGGCCAGCCCACTCTCTGCTGATCCTGAGGTATTGACATCCACCGTGAAAGCCCAGCAGAGACTACCAGGCCTATTCACAAAGGTACATTTGCCCATAAATGTAAGTTTAACTTACTTGCATTTAACTTGCTTCTGCCTGCCAAAAATTCACAATGGAATTCCTGGAAGCCATAAAGCCATTTACATGTGCTGTAATTTCCACAATAGGCATAAATGTCACTCAAGAGGTGGACTCAACTTGGGCACGTTGCATTTTACTCTCTATCTCCCTTAAGGTGAGACGTGAATTTGAATCTCTGCTTTTTAACCTTGAATGCATAGGACGACTAGAGAAACTGCTGTTTCAATCTATTTTTAAACTGCATATGTTTTTAAAATTGTAAAATTGTATATGAATTTGAATTGTGGGAACCAGACTCCGTTCAATGTGTTAGTTTTCTGCCGCTCTTAAGGGGACAATAACCCCGTATCATCATTAGTCTTACCCGATTCTGGAGCCTTTCTCTCCCCTCACACTCTGTGGCGCAGGGGGGGGTGGGCTCCCTCTCAGAAGTGTGGCCATCTTTTCACCCTCAGCGGTCTAGTCATTGGCGGTGCACATACTATTTAATGTGCCCGCCAACGCGGACGTGTGCAACGGGCACGCAGCCGGCGCGCCAAAGGCAAGCCTGACTCCGCCCATCCGAGTCTGGATCGCGGCCAGCACCAGAAAAGCTGCCCAATTGTCGCCAGGTATGTGTATCACTCAAGATTCCCTTCTGGCCCTTAACAACAGTTCTCACAATTGCAAAAACCTTCTCGATGTCATTAAATGGGAGGGCCCCATCTGCTGTAAGAACTGTAAAACAGTTTTCAGTCCCATACAGGACACACCAATTGGCAACGGTCTTAACGCAACTTACCTACAAGGAGGTCTCATTAATGCTAGATCACTATGCAAACATGCTCAAAGCATCCACAACTTAATCTTAGACGATAACCTAGACTGCCTCTTCTTAACGGAAACATGGCTCAAAGCCTGGTGTAACCCGGATATCGTCTGTGCCCTACCCCCTGGCTACCGAATTCACAGACAGGATAGACCAGAACAACGAGGAGGAGGACTGGCGATCATCTATCGAAGCACACTGAAATGCCCAGTATTTGAAATATCCGACCTCAAAGGTGCAGAAAGTATTTGCTTCTGCTTCCAATTAGAGGACTCATTCTCCTTTTCAGGGGCTCTGCTATACCGCCCACCAGACCCTTACAAGACTTTTTTGGAAAGCATTGGGGATATCATGAGTTCATTAACTCTTAGATTCTCCAACTTCACCATATTAGGGGATATTAATATCCACCCAGATGTACAAAATTACCCGGGTGCAATGATCTTCCTGGAAATTATTGAAACACTTGGCCTGAATCAGCAGATATCCACCCCCACCCATAGTGCAGGCCACAATCTGGACGGCATTTATTCAAATCTCACGACCCTCATAGTCAAGGCCCCAGTCAGCCTAACTTGGTCTGATCACAAGTTTATAACTTTCGAAATCAGACACCAGCACACGAAAACCCCCAAGGGCCACACCCCCATTATTCAAAACACCAGACCCAGGTGGAATGATATGGCAGTCTTTCCAGACCTCAGTTTAGAAGCCTCAGTCTGCAGGCTCAGGCTGTCGGGGGATCCATCAGTGGATAACCAACGTTTCATGCAGTGGATGTCCACACTGAGGGATCGCTTTGCAACTCCTGCCTCACAAAATAACTGATCGTTTAAGAAACCCTCCATCCCATGGTGCACACAAAACCTGAAAGAACTACACAGCCACTGCAGAAAATTGGAACGTAGATGGCGACAAAACTACAAACAGGAAGAACTAACCTGGTTCAAAGCAGCACTTAAAAACTACCACCAACAAATCAAAGCTGCCAAGAAATCCTATTTCACCGAGATGCTTAAACTGGCCAACTCAAATCAAAAAACTATCTTTAAGATAGTCAACTCTTTCACTAACCCCATATTCCTCAAACAAGAGATTCCCCCATCGCAGTCTCTCTGCGATCGCATAGCCGACTACTTCGAACAGAAGGTCCAGTCATTACAACAAGACTTCTCAGCACCTTCCGCCTCCCCCGTAACGACGACCGCTGATCTAGGAAACAATAGACTGTCCCTTCGAGCCTTTCAAGTCATTAGCCTAGAACAATCCCATCAGGCTATTCTTGCAGTTAAATCAGGATCTCCTTTTTGACCCTTGTCCCCCTTTAATTTTACATGCCATCATAGATATTGTCAACCCAGTCATCAATCACATAACAAACGCCTCTCTTTCACTAGCAGAAGTCCCCAACAAATGGAAAATTGCAGCATGTCAAACCTCTCCAAAAGAAACAACTTGCTGATCCCACCACCCTTACTAATCTTCGACCCATCTCTTTACTTCCATGTCTCAGTAAGATTACCGAAAAACGAGTTACTCTTCAACTTATGACCTATTTGGAAGAAGCGAAAATCTTACACCCTAATCAATCTGGTTTCAGGCCTCATCACTCTACGGAATCAGCCCTCCTGTACACCGCTGAATCCCTCAAAGCCGCTTTAGACCAGGGAAGGAATGCTGTTGGTCTTATTAGACCTATCAGCCACTTTCGAAACAGTCTCACATGTTATCCTCTTGGACCGTCTCGCGTCATATGGTATCTCTCATCTTGCCCTGGCCTGGCTAAAATCATTTCTACAAAACCGAAGACAAGTCATCACTCTCGGACAATACCAGTCAGCAGAAAAACCCCTGCTCTCCGGGGTTCCACAAGGGTCCAATCTCAGTCCAGTGCTCTTCAATGTCTATATGGCCCCCCTGATTAGTCTGATATCGTCCTTTAATATCGAGACTATCTCATACCCGGACGATACTCAGCTAATTCTGGTGTTAGATAAAAATACCACACGGGCTGAGGAAAATCTCCGTCAATGTCTCACAGCAGTTTTTCATTGGATGAAAGCAAATCAGTTAAAATGTAACTCAGAAAAAACTGAAATCATGCCACTAGGGAAAGCGAACATCTTCTGCCCTAGTCTATGGTGGCCTCCGACACTCCTCATCCCCCCAATACAGTAACAGTAGCAAGGAATCTGGGGGTCAAATTTGCCTCAGCACTATCCTTCCACCATCAATCCCTAGCAGTGGCTGGGACCTGCTTCCATCTGATAAAGTCACTCAAAAAGTTCTTCGACCTACTTCCCTGTATCACCTCCAGATTGGACTATTGCAACAGCCTTTATGCAGGAGCAAATAGGTCTGTCCTACACAAACTACAGATGTGCAGCCCGACTAGTACTAAAATGTCCCAGGAGCTCATCAGCATCTGCCGCACTGGAAGCCCTGCATTGGCTACCCATCCACAAAAGAATCCTGTTTAAGATCTTGATAATTTCCTTCTGAATCTTTGATTGCTCAGGCCCCCACTACCTTCGGCCTAGGTTTGCACGCTATGTGCCAAGCCGTACTCTCAGATCGTCCAACGCAAATCTATTAAAACCCCCTGCTTTCAGATGTGTCTCAAAAGGGGGGAAATCTATTGCAGTTCTTGGGACCAAGGCCTGGAACCAACTCCCCAATCATCTATGCTTCATCCAATCAGAAACACTTTTTAGGAAAGCTCTGAAAACTTGGATCTTTACGGCCCCAATGCTCTATGCAGATGACTCATCTAATCACCTCCCAGTTTCAGTCATCGTGTTCGTTGGGATCCGCACAGCGCCATGATGCTCTTCGGAGTGAAAATTTGCGCTTTACACGTTCCTTATAACATAACATTACATAACATAACATAACATAACATGACATAACATAACATAACATAACAAGTGGGAGTTCAAGATGTTGGTAGCAGTGACGTAATGAAACTTAAGGGGGGCCCCACCCTCCGGACCCAGTCAGAAACTCTCAGGCCAGGGGCCCGCCACCCGTTCACAGTGCCAGAGGAGACCCCCTGGAACTCAGGCCCCCCAGCTCTGCAGGGGTTGCGGGGGCTAATGTTTTGCTACTGGTTGTTCACCCTGGAAGTTTGGTTGCTTCTCACCATTAACAAAGTTCTCTCGTTCACGTTTCCACCCTGGAAAGGGCCCAGAGATGTACTCCAGCAAACGGCTGGCACATTTCCCCTTTCAGGGTGGAAAGGGAAATGGATCGTTCTCATATATGCAGGATGTGTTTGAGGAGGGTTTTCTCTACAGGGCAAAATATTTGCCTAGTGGAGAAAAAGAAATAAAATAAAATAGAGCGTTTGCAGAGGGCCGCCCGCTGGAAATGTCACATGAGCTTTGCAGGAATATGCCAGGAAACATGCACCTCGAACAACTCTCTGAGCGCCTTCCAGGGATTGTTTGTGAATTCCTCAAAGTGTTAAATCTACACTTGGATGTGGGTGTGAATCTGTCGTTGTGAATAGGGCTCTTTGCCTCCTTCTATCCCTTGAGAGAGGAGAAGGGGCTACATTTTCAATATATTTCCACTCTTAGATGCCAGAAACGAGGAAGAAGACGAGGATTGACTCTTTGAAACGGAAGGGATTGGAGTGTGTGGGCTGGGAGAGGACATTTCGAAGTGTGGCCCTTGGGCTCCTGCCGAGCTTCTATGTCCCCCAGCCTTTCCATCCTTTATTTACCATTAAACCTCTGGAAAGACACTGAACGTGTTCCACGTCTCTTTGCAGACAGTGCGCCTTTTCCCCTCAATGTTCAAGATCAATATTTGACTAAAGATAATGGATGTCTTACTCAACACAGAGCCCCCTCCTCGCCCATCCCCCCTCCTCTGTTCTTAATCCTCAAAGGGACTCTGTGAAGTGAGACTGGATGAAAATGAACACTATTTGCTCTCAACATATTTAGGGGCATATGTACAAGAACTGCTGCTAACTAACGTTAACGCTAGGTAGCAGCAGTTTTCTTAATGCGGCATATCACCCAAAACTATCGCCCTGTTAGCGATGTATTTACAATACGTCGCTACATGGCAATAGTTTCAGGTAGCGGAGGTGAAAACTGCCGGTAACACTAGGGTGAAGGCGATACAAATGCTGACGTTAGCGGGCAAAAACTGACGAAAGGCCCATTAGCTGCAAAAAAACTCACGTTAGTCAGCCCAACGTGACTTTTTTTGCCTCTAGAGGCAAAAATAGCCCATAAGTCCACCTACAATGAAAAATAGGAAATAAAACCAATGGAATTCAGAATGGAGCAGTCAGGGCCAAGTGGAGCACAGATCAACAAACCCCCCAAACCCGCCAACAGCCAGGATGACCAGCCAGAGTCCTATTGGAAGAGGAAATGCAGGGCTACATCTATGAAAAGAGGCGCATCGCTGGGCAAAACCAGTAATGCATCACTTTTCATTGCGCACTCCTTGCAACACCATGGCGTCCAAAACCTTGAAAGCACCGACAGTCCCCGGGGCCCGGAGGCCTCGCTGGGCCTGCGTCTGGGACCCGGAGTGGGATGCGGAAGTGCTGTGGAGTCGCTGGGCCGTGCCAGTAGACATTGAGGCACGGCGATCGCCCTCACCTGGTGGTGACATCTGGAAGGTCACATGGAGACACATTGCTGACCTGTGTGAGAAGACCGCCTTGTGCCCCTTGGAGCTGTGAACGGTAGAAGCGCTCCTGCGCACCAACGTAGGGAGGTCTGCATTGCATACTACAATCCACCACTACCACGTGGGGCACGGAGGAGATTATCAATGGTGTGCCGCGCCTCTCTGCATCACATGTCGTAGGATGTTGTGCTGGCCGGACGCTGTGGAGGGTGAGGCCCCTGAGCTGTACCAAACTTGTGTGGCGGGAGCACTGCAACTTTGTGCCTAAGGGGGCCCTGTTGCCACACCTGCATCGGGAGGTTCCTCAGCGGACTGGGCGGCGACTGCTGTACCCAGGCTTGTGAAATCCCACCTGGCTGAGGCTCCTGCTGGCTGAGTCACAGATTTGGAGAGAGTGCAGCGCATTGAGCCCCGGTGTCAATGTCCAGGTGAGGAGAAGATGAGACGCGTAGCGGAGGAGGCCTAGTGCCTGTGGGTGACGCACACCTTGCCCTGAGCAATTCCTTCACTGCGGCTGACCTACATCACTGAGGGCACTGCACAAGACTGGTGGGGGACTCCACTAACTGGCTCAATTCGCTGAGAACGGCCATTGGTGGCAGTGGGTGCCAGGGGCACGTGGGCCGGTTCTGGCCCAGGCCCTTGGGTATGCAGCTTGATCCACTGTTACTCGCTGGGAAACTGGGGAGCACGGAACCTGGTTGCCACTGTCAGATCAGAAGAGGCAACTGGGTGGTGCTGCCTTTCATTGCCCACTGTTAGTTTGCTTTTGGGTGTACAGGGGACTAACCCTTAGTGGACTTCCTCTTTCCACAGCGCTGAGCCGTCTGGTTGCTGCTGCTGCTGTCCTCATCTACTGCTGTTGGTTCCTCTGACACGGAGGTCAGGTGTTCGAGTCCCTCCTCCACCCGCAGGCTCCTGCCTGCGCCTCATCCCTGGTGGTCCAGTGGTAGAGCGTCACTGCTCTGCAGCTTGACTGCCCTCCTGTTCCTCTCGTCTGCTGTTCCTGTTCATCTTTCTGCTCTTCTCCATTGCTTTCCTACCTTTTTCTTTATTTTTTTATCTTTCCTGTGTTTGGCTTTGTTTTCCTGTGCTTTTTTGCAGTTCAGTTTTCCCTATCCTCTCCCTCGTTGCCACTGCGATCACCCGGGTCCCCGCCCCCTCCAGTGTCCTTTCCTGCGTGTCCCACCTCACAGCTGTCCAGGCCCCTGCAGCACTACTTAATGGTGGATGCTGTGCGGCCATGCCCAACTGGTGTGTCACTGGTGCACCGAAGGGAAGTCAAAGGCAAGCCCGTCTGTGTCTGTCGGCCCTGTACCGTGCCCAGCACCAGGGACCCTGCCTCTTAGACACTCCACCGCTACGATGCCAGCACCCTATTCGCCCTCAAACATGGACACCACGCCGCCTGCCATCTAGCATTCCCAAAGAATACCCTTGCACCCTGCGCCTGTCAAAACTGTGAACGCACCTTCTGCCACATCAGCACACCGCACACCCAGCCGACCAACAGCGTACCCAACCGGCTCAACTCCATCCTCCTCAATGTGCGGTCCCTCCACAAATACGCCACATATATCTGGGACCTCCTCAAAGCCACCTCTTCAGACATCGTCTTCTTCACGGAAATCTGGACCAACCTCTGCTCCGGACCGGACATCGCCATCGCCATCCCCGACGGCTACTAAATCACCCGCAAGGACCACCCTGACCGTCCAGGAGGAGGCATTGTCATAGTCTACAAAAGCACACTCCGACTGACCAGGCACTCTAATGACCCAACGGTGACCATGGAACACCTCCACTTCCACTTCCAGATCCAGACCAACCCCAACACCATCCTCTGCAGCATCCTCATCTACAGACCCTCCGGGCTATGGACCACCATTCACCGATGCCATTGTAGACCTCATTGCGCCCAAGCTCTCCCATCCACCGAGTACATACTACTCGGAGACCTCAAGTACCACCTGGACAACCCCAGATACCAGAACACCACCCCCCTCCTGGGGAACCTCGCCAACATTGGACTCAAGAAGCTAGTCACCCCACCAACCCACATAGCCGGAAACACGCTCGAGCACGTCTTCTCCGCCAGCGGGAACTTCAACTACAACTACACCACCGGACTCTCCTGGACCGACCATCATTGTATACATCACGTCTTTACCATGCCCTCCGTACACCACCGCCATCATCGCCCCCCCCCTCACAGCTAGATCAAGGCCACCGAAGAACTTCTTGTCAACTCCCTCAGCACCACCACTTCGCCAACGCTCACAGACGACAACTCCAACACCCTAGCACCCCTCAAGAAAAGACCAGGCAAACAATACTCCAAGAAGGCCGACTGGTTCACTCCCGCCCTCCACTAGTCCAGACGCACCTGCAGACGTCTCGAGAAGTGATGGAGCCACAACATCAATCAACTATGCAACACAGTCACCCTTGCACCATGGTGCAAGGGTGCCTGCGTTGGCGCATGGCAGCGATTGTGCGCCAGCGTAGGGGAAAAAGACAGGGGGGCTTATTCATGAGCCCCCTCTCAAAGTTTCACCCCACCAGTGCGTCATTTCCTTGACGACTTGCAGCATGATTCTTGCACCACATTGCGCAAAGTGACGCATCTAGGCATATGCGTGACCTTGTGAAGCCCTGTGCCTCATTAAACCTGCATCAGGTATGATGTATGCAGGGTGGGCGTTCCCACGCAACAAAGCCTCATAGGAATGGCGCAGTGAAATCCATCAGATTTCACTGCAACAATTGTAGGATGCCACTGCGTCAGTACCTTACGCCAGCCTCATGGCAGGCGCAAGGGTGACGCAGTGCCACAGGGATAGGCTAGCCCCATGCATTGCTGGAGTTGTGTCATGCTTGTGACACAACTGCAGCAATGCGTGACTTTAGCGCTGACAGATACGTCAGGATTCCAGACGTATCTGTCATTGATTGTGACATGGAGCGTCGTACAGTGAATACAGCGCATTGATGGTGTCTCAAGAAGGGCGGAGTGAAAAGTGATGCAACACTCTTTATGAATGAGGCCCAGGAATGCGCTCTATCTTATTGATGGTGCGCATTCCTGCCCTGTAGTTTTGTTGCAGGGCAGCGCAGCAACATTCCTTGCAGCGCTGTCCAGCACCAAAACCTCTGAAATGAGGCCCCAAGTGTTTGCACCATTTTTAAGACCTGGTCTGAAAAAACTGCCTCTAACTGCAGTTAGAGGCAGTTTTTTTGGTTTTGCGCCACACAAGGAATTCCTTGTAAATATCGCAAAGTGGGGTTAGCGGCAGCTTTTGCACGGGAACGCCTACCTTGCATCTCATTTTCGTTAACTCCCGCTAACAGAAGTGGAGATCTTAAAAATTCACATTTTTGTCAGAAAACTGCCGCTGACTGAGGTTAGCGGCAACTTGTAAATAAGGCGATAAAAAAAACCCAGCCGTAACGTCAAAAAATTGACGCTACGGCGGCGTTAACTCCTTGTACATATGCCCCTTAGTTCCGACGGTATTTGTTGAGTTTAGTCAAATAAATCTACTGAATTCCCCCATCTGCTCTCTTGCTCTTTGCCCACAGGAGCTTCCCTCTGAGTTGAGGCTGAAAGTGGAGACATCACTAAAAATCAATGGTTGAAAAAGGAAATATAACTCAATGTCCTCATCGAGCGTGTGAGGTGGTAGGGACTGAGGGCCTCATTTACAAGAAACTGACGCATCTGCATCAATGCAAGTTTCCTTGCGCCTGCGCCCTAATGTGCTTGTGACACCACAGCGCTCAATGGCACAAGGATTAACAGATGCATCAGAAATTCTGATACACCTGTTGGCACAAAAGTGACGCCTTGCTGTATTTAGTCGTAAAACTGACGCAACTCCAGCAATGCGTCAGAACACTTTAGCGAGTCCCATGTTAAAAACTGTGCATAGTTCAATACTCTGGTCTGAGCAGGCGTAAGGATTTTGATGAAGTGAAATTGTAAAGTGACACAGTGAAATGTTGTAAATTTTACTGCACCAGTTCTGCATGTTTTTTTTGAGTGAGAACGCCTACCCTGCTTACATTATACATGGTGCAGGTATAATGTGACGTAGGGCTCTACAAACTGGCGCATTGGACTCAATTTTGTAGATATGCCGCAGTGTGGCGCACTGATTGCGCTTCCGGGGAATAAAAAAAAAGTGACACAGCAACAGCGCAAGGGGCTTGTAAATGAGGCCCTAAATATCCAGTAGTAGAGAGGGAGGGATAGAGGTCAAAGGGCCTGTTAAAGGGTAGAGCCAGGGGGTATAAAGTAATTGCTGCATTGTTTGGTGCCAAAGGAAACTTCTGTTGTTTTTATGATGTTTTAAACTCCCTCTTCATCACAAAAGCCGCAATATCCAGTGTTTCCCATGTCTCAGAGTACTATCTGCTCCTCCACTCAGGGAAGGCAACTCTCTTGTTCATAATTCTTCTTAGAAAGTGCCATGTTTGCTTTGTCGCCATGTTCTTACATACATTCATTGGCGCATATTTACAAGCCCCAATCGCCACAGGAACGTCACTTTTAACGATGTTCCTGTGGCGATAGGGGCTTCGCCTTATTTACAAGGCGGCGTTAAGCAGCGAGGGCTGTGGGGGTATTGTTATGCCGCAGGTGAAACTCTTTCATCCCACCCAGGAGCTGCCATAAGAGAGATCTTCTCTTCTCAATAGTTGGAAAGTAGCTCCGGTTGCTTCTGAGCCTAGTCACCTGCTTGGATGGCAGGAGCCACCAGGCCAAGACTAGGCCACATTAAAGTTAAGCTTCACAAAAGAGCCCTCTTTAGAATAAATGTAGGAGAGTAGGATCTGCCTCTTATGTTGCCCCCACTTTTTTTCTGATGTTTACACTGGTTTCTGGCTATAGTCTGGCTGGGTCCCTGCTAATCAGGGCCCCAGCCTCTCTGTTCTCTCTAAACGATTTGGAGTGCACTCTAGGTGCACTAGTGATTGGATACTGTGGTACCTTATGAGTCCCTAGTATATGGTACCTTAGGTACCAAGGGCATAGGTACTTCACAGGCCTACCAGGGGCTGCAGCATGTATTATGCCACCCCTGGGAAGCAGACTAAATCTGACACCACAGGCCTGCTACTGCAGCCTGGGTGAGGAAGTGCTAGCACCCCTCACTGAGAGATAGGTTCCCTATATCTCTCCTACACACACATATAACCCTATCAGTCACCCCTAAGGCAGGCCCTATCAATCCTGAGGGCAGGGTGCTTGGCTTCTATGTGAGGGGTGCCTCTGCCTGAGCAGGGCCCCTCTGCAGCTCTCAGAGTCCATTCTCTAGTGCTGTTTGTGGATGCGGTTAAACCATATACTTTTAAGTGCATTATATCCTCGCGGTAAAATGCTAACTTTGGAATGGCTGCATCGAAACATGTCGTGTTTGGTGTCAAACATCTTGGAATACTACCCCCCCCGCCAGTCCTGGCGGCGGGGGTAGCATTCCACCCTTCTAGAGGGATAGACATGTACCTACTGTGGAAACGCGGTAGAAACTTGCAGAGCCCTGGCATCACAAAATGGATGCCACCAGTCACAGACACTGGGCTGCCCTCCTGCTGATGACCAACACTCGCAGTGGAGGAAGCCCAGCAATAGATATCCTGTCCCAAGGGGGTGTGATCACCTCCCAGACAGGGTTTAGTGTATTGGGGCTGGGTGGGTGCACTCTTAGAGTGCTTTGAAGTCCTGCACTGGGGAGCAGAAGGCTCCTCTGTGCATATGCCAGTTCAAACCGGCTCAGGGGCTACCTGCCCCTGCTCTGGCGCGAAACTGGACAAAGGGAAGTGGGTGTAGCCACCCACTCCCCTGACCCTCCCATAGGTAGGGTCATAGAGCTAGTCCCTCCCTTTCTTTTAGTATAAGAGGGGAACCTGTGCATTGCACCCTAGATATCCCTGGACGACGCTCTAAAGAAGAATCCTGGACCTTCGACGTTCCACTACCTTTGGAAGACTGAAGAATCTCCCTTGGAGTCAAGGAGTGACTCCCCTGCTTGGCAGGCACCAAAAACTACAAACGACGGTCGCAAACTACGCCGCTCCCGCCGGAGTCCGAAGTCCCTGCAGCCCAAGAAGTGGATTTCCTGACTTCTCAAAGGCCATCGTGAGTCCCCAGCGAAGCTGAGGCCAGTGGACCCCAAGAGTAACGAGGAACCACGACCCCTGGGTACCGTGCACTATTGTCAAGTGCAACCCCTTCACAACGTTCACCGAACTTATGCTTTGGACCACGTATGGTCCCAGCCTCCAGCAGGAATCCCTCCTAAGATCAGAGGCCTACCGTGTCCCGAGTGACCGTGGGCCCCTGTGAGCGAATCCTCCCGAGGCGTCTTTGCGATCCCTTGCCAGCCGGCTTGTGGGTCCCCAGAAGACTCCCTAAAGAAACCGAAGGGCTCCCCTGGTTGCTCCAGGCCTGCCCTGACTTACCTTCGCTGGGTGAGTCCCCCAGACCTTGCTGGTCTGCGCCATTGCCTCTTCACACTTTCCCCGAAACTTGCTGTTACCAAGGTTTGTTGGCTCCGATCGAGTCGCCAACACTGCAGTAAGCTGCAGACATCGTGGGACACGCCGAATCCAGCTCCTGGTCGTCGTCGACGCTTCCTGGACCTCGTGGCTGAAGAGTCAAGGCAACCACGAATGACCTGAATCTTGCGACGACGGTGGGCATCCATCTTCCTTGCCCCGAGTCACTGCCAAGTGACTTTGAACACTGTCCCCTCTGCTTTCAGGTCTTCCATCTTCTGAATCCAGGCTTGGATTCCTCCGGACACTTCTCCTGTCGCCGCAAGCAGCAAGTCTTCACTGGCTCCCATTGAAAACGACGCCGCGACCCGACACCAAAGAACACCTATGCACCCGGCTCCCCTGGGTGAGGTAACTTCAGCACTACGGTGCTCCTGTGGGTGTGGGCCCTAGAACTACTTACCCTGTAAGTGACTTGCTTGTAGCTTCCCTAGAAGTGTCCTAAAACTCTAACTTTCTAAGTGCGACAATTGCGCTGACTCGTACAGGGTTCGCGTCTGTGTTAGACACACCGCGTCCATCTCCTTTGCAACACTATCTAGAACTGTATCCTTCGACTCGTACTGAGTCCGATCGGTGTTCGCCTCGAACACACAAAGGGCCTGTAACACTGAGATCTCCATTTCACTGACTCGCACAAGGTTCGCGTCTGTGTTAGACACAGCGCGTCCATCTCCCTTGCAACTCTATCCATAACCGCGTCCTTCGACTCGTACAAGGACCGATCGGTGTGTTCGCCTCGAACACGCAAGGGACCTTTAACATTGATATCCCAATCGCGTCTGAGCGCATAGACTCGCACAGGACTCGCACCGGTGCCAGGTCACCGCGTCCGTCCCCTGTGGGTCTCCTACAACTACCTGGGGTGGTTCTTGGGGGTCCCTCGATTCTAGATGCCCTAGACCTAGGTCTAGCAAACTAAGATTGTGATATTCGATTGTGCTAAACTTATTCTGATAAGATTTTACTTGTACATATGTTCCTGACCTCTAATCTCATAAAGAGATTAGTAGAGAGTGTTTATTAATAAATACATATATATTTGATATATATACCTGTGTGGTGTCTTTTCATTTGGTGATTCAAGAGATTGTGTGGTAAAACAAGCTGCTTTACATTCCTTCAAGACTTAGCCTGAAGGCTGCTCTCCACAGCTACCACTAGGATAGCTTTCTATAAAGGTTGTCTTAAACCTATCTACCATAAGAGTCGAATTGTTCTGGTGCAAGGTGTCCACTTTAATTAGTGAACAGCATATACCAGGCCAACTACTCACAATAAACATATTACTATCACGGACCTACCTGCATGTTGTTGGATGTATTTGATGTATATTATTACCACTCATAAGTGCTGGAACTGATTTTGTAATTGGCCGCCCCTTGCCTTCTTCCATAGGTATTCCAGCATTCCTATCTGCTCCCAAAGGCCCTTGGATGAAACCATTCCCTCTTTCCTCTGCAAGGGAATGTGCCTCACTCCATATCCGGAGGGGAAGCCTGGACGAATCAGTTTGGGGGCCCCCCAAGCTTCTGGAAAAGATGAAAATGTTTTTTGTCCTTGTTGCATATTTACCAATAAAGTATGTTCTCCAATGAATATGATTATTGATAAATATCACAATACAGTGAAGATGATTATCTAGGCATCTCCAAAATCAGGTTTGAAAATATTGCTTTGGAACTTAAAACAGTCCTGGACCAAATGCAATGGTTGCTTCAGCCTATTTCCACTTCCTGCAGAGTCATGCCAACGTCTCACACTTGCACATTACACACCTAGGCCTTGTGGACTCCACTGCGCTACTTATAAGTCATTAGCTAATGTAACATGTGGGATTACAATGACGTGTTTGCAGACGCTGAGGGTTGCGCGGGCACCAATGATGCCTGGCATGTTTTTAAATCCACATCCACACTGCAGCTCACATTAAATATCTCACTTTTATGCACTTCCTGTGCCATATTCCCTTGGCATTACCTAGGAGTCAGATATACCAACTGGAATGTGTGATTTTTAAGAGGCAGGCTACAAGCCCTGGAGACTGTGGGGTTGGATGTGGCTCTAAGTCTCCCAGTGCCGAAAGTCAAGATATGCCACTAAATCAATTTCCATATTAAAAACTTTTGAGACCATGAAGAACTGTGAATTTCCCTACACTGGGCCTGCTTCCTGCCTCAATGCGATGGTCACAGGATTGTTAGACAAGCATTTGAGAAAAACATTCAATAAGAGGGTTGAAGCAACCTCTGACACAGGTTCAACTTTCCAAATCCCAGTGGAAACAACTGAGCTTTTCATCCTTCCAAGTTCCAAAAATAGTGTATTTGAGGCAAATTTATGAGCCCCTTGCGCCGCTGTAGTGTCACTTTTTGTGACACTCCGGTAACGCAAATCACAAAATCATATTTATGAGGTCATGCAAAGCCACTTTTCATGGCTTTGAATTGTCTCGTAGATATGGAGCAAGGGAAGGCAGCACAAATCGCTGCGTTGCCTTACTTTACGCCAGGGAGATGTTCCATGGGCGTTGCGGAGGGTGTTCCCATGCAGCACCCATGGATGTTGACGCTTCCCTAGATTTACAAAACCATGTAAACCTGGGGCAGTGCCAAAACCTTACGCCTCCACCAGGGGACGTGCAAAAAGGACAAATATCTTTATTTTTCCTCATTTATTCCACTTTCCCTGTGTGCTGCATTCTGCAGGACACGTAGAAAGAGGAAAATGCCTCCCAGGATTGTTTTTGTAAAGGAAGATGCCCCTTCTGGCATGAAAACAATCCTGTTTGCAACGGAGGCACCCGTGCACCATAGCGTAATGGTGCCTGCGTTAGTGCTAGGCTGCTGAAATGGCACCAGCGCAAGGGAAAGAAAGACATAAATGCACAGTATAAGGCCAATATGGTGCATTCCAGCTGTTTCACTTTGGTGTAGGGCAGCGCAGCAAGGTGGCTTGCTGGGCTGTAGGGCAGCGCAGCAAGGTGGCTTGCCGCGCTGCCCTATGCCACTATCCCATAAGTGAGGCCCGTTGTCTGCAGTACAGTAGTAGCAGCAGCACTCTATAGCTCGAAGGAGCACTGCCTATGTTGTCTATTTCATCTGTGTGCCCTTGTTCTTATATAAAGCACTTCAGAACAATTTAAAAGTGACAAAATAATCTTATTTTATGTATAACAATACCTTAGTGTCACCTAGTTGTATACTAGTGAATTGAGCACTTCTCAGAGAAAACTGTAGCATGCAGGTAATAGATTATAGTCCCAGTAAGATAGCTCATGGGGTTGTTCCTCTGCTGTATAACTCTTGAGTCTAACTTGCAGGTGTAACCTAAAGAGTCTGATCTCAAAAAGATACCACGTCAGGTTAATGTCTCCACTCCAGTAATGTGTGAGCACCTTCTAGGCTCCAGGAACATTGAGGTAGCCCCTGAGGTTATGAGTTAACTGCAGGGACTTTTTGTGTAAACTGCCAATGACCAGTTCCAATCCCAGTAAGATAGCTCTGGAGGTTAGTCTGCTGGATGCAGACAGGGGTGTAATATAGATGCCATAGCTCAGGAGGTAAGTTTGCTGGATGCAGACAGGTGAAATATATAGGTTATAGCTCAGGGTGTTAGTCTGCTGGATGCTGATAAGTGTGTAATATAGAGGTTATAGCTCAGGAGGTTAGTGTGCTGGATGCAGACAGGGGTGTAATATAGAGGTCTTAGCACAGGGTGTTAGTCTGCTGGATGCTGATAAGTGTGTAATATAGAGGTTATAGCGCAGGAGGTTATTCTGCTGGATGCAGACAGGTGTGTAATATAGAGGTCATAGCTCAGGGTGTTAGTCTGCTGGATGCAGACAGGGATGTAACATAGAAGTCATAGCTCATGGTGCTAGTCTGCTAGGAGCAGACAGGTGTAATATAGAGGTTTTAGCTCAGGGTGTTAGTCTGCTGGATGCTGATAAGTGTGTAATATAGAGGCTATAGCTCAGGAGGTTAGTGTGCTGGATGCAGACAGGGATGTAACATAGAAGTCATAGCTCATGGTGCTAGTCTGCTAGGAGCAGACAGGTGTAATATAGAGGCTTTAGCTCAGGGTGTTAGTCTGCTGGATGCTGATAAGTGTGTAATATAGAGGCTATAGCTCAGGAGGTTAGTGTGCTGGATGCAGACAGGGATGTAACATAGAAGTCATAGCTCATGGTGCTAGTCTGCTAGGAGCAGACAGGTGTAATATAGAGGCTTTAGCTCAGGGTGTTAGTCTGCTGGATGCTGATAAGTGTGTAATATAGAGGTGATAGCTCAGCGTGTTAGTCTGCTGGATGCAGACAGGTGTGTAATATAGAGGTCTTAGCTCTGGAGGTTATTCTGCTGGATGCAGACATGGGTGTAATTTAGAGGCGATAGCTCAAGGTGTTAGTCTGCTGGATGCAGTTAGGTATGTTATACAGAGGTTGCATGTGCACATCATAGTGATATGGTAGTCGTTAATGTACCTTCTGTAAGATCTAGTCTACCCTGCAATCAGGGTTATGGTGACTGCCACAAAGAGCTACTGCTGCTGATTGCCAATGTACTTGACCCCTTAAGAACAGTGGGCATGCCCTCCACATCCTTCGCACTACCTGGGGGTCCTCCCACCAAGGGCTGGGAAGCCGCAAAGCCACAGTTTTTGTGTAAAAAAATTAATGGCAGTGAGACACAAAAAGACTTCTCTCTGCATCTAGGGACTAGGGACCCATGTGCATCACACATGTGGTACCAGTTTAAGATAAATCACTGATGGGCACCGTGCCTTAAATAGAGTGAGGGCAACGTTATTGTGACCTGGCAGCCCAGTGGTAAATATGTGTGTCTCCCTGCATTTCCCTACCTGTAAATAGGGTAGTGGGATTGTGAGTATTGCAAGTGGGTCATTTGCTATTTTTGTCTGGACCCCTTTGTTGCATATACTCTACATATTTTAACTTTTCAAATTAAAGTTAGAAACTATAAAAATACTTTTAGTGAAGTTGGCCTAAAAAAACTTTTAGGCTATTGTTAGAAATGGGATCTCTAGTTGGCAAGGGCTTGCACCTTTGTCCAAGTAGGGACCCTTCTTCCTAGTCAGGGTAAGGGAGTTACACTCCTAAAATAACCCCTGCTCACCCCTTGGTAGCTTGGCACGAGCAGTCAGGCTTATTCTAGAGGCAGTGTGTAAAGTATTTGCACATAACCAACAGTAATACAGTGTAAGCACTACAAACGGGCACCACACCAGTTTAGAAAAATATCCAATATTTTATATACTCAAGACAAGACCAATTACGACAAAAATCCACAATACTATACTTTAAAAATGAATGCTTGATAAGGTAACTTCTTCTTTGCAGGAATAACACAAAAGCAAAGTTCGATGCGAGTCGGTAGCCCCGTCCGGGTCTACCGCGATGCTGAATTACACAGAGTCCAACAGTTCCAGCCGACCGCGTCGTTACGGGCCAGCAGAGTCGTGAACAGACTCGGTCACAGTACCTTTCTCGTTGTGGCTGGTACGGAGTGTACGAGCCGGTCGGCGTTCGTCGCGGTTGCGGTGCAAGACGGAGCGATGCAAGGTGCGGTGTCCCTCGATGCGGTGCAGGCAGCGGCTCGATGAGCGTCGTGCAGACGGAGTCGGTGAGTCCAAGGCGTGCGGTGCAGGGTGAGACGATGCTCGATGCGGTGCTGACAGGTTGCGATGCAGGCGACCAAGCCGGAGTGCGGGAGCTGGCGTCGGACAGCGGTGCGAGTCGGAGCGGTGCGTCGCCAACGTGCGAGCGGTGCCCCAAATGCGATGCGGTCACGACTGTTGTGCCAGTTGCAGCGACCGCGTCAGTCGGGTCCGGCTGGTTCAGTGAAGCGATGCGAACTGCGGTGCCCACAGGTCACGGTGCAAGCAGCGGCTCGGTGCTGGCGGCGTCGGACGTCGCCCACGGTGAGACCAGGGTTGCGATGCGAAGCGGGGCGATGCGGTCTGCGGTGCAAACAGGTCACCGGTCAGGGATGGATTCGGTTGACGGAGTCGGTTGCAGTTCCCTTCCTCTGTGGCAACTGAAACAGCGTTCCAGAAGCGGTACCCAGAGGCTTGTGAAGTCTTTGTAGTCCCTGAGACTTCTTAACAGGAGGCCAGCTCGGTTCCAGGCCCTTGGAGATACTCAGCACAAGTTTGTAGAAAGTTCAGTCCTTTCACTGCCCAAGGCAGAAGCAGCAGCTGCAGGCCAACCCAACAAAGCAACAACACAGCAAAGGGGCAGTACTCCTCCTGGCAGCTCTTCCAGCTCTTCGTCTTGGCAGGTTCCTTGATTCCAGCGAGATCTAAATTCATGGGGTCAGGGCCCCAATATTTATATCCCAAATTCCTTTGTTCTCTGAAGGCAGAGAGGCCTTTGCCTAGTCCAAACCAGTTCTGGAGCACTTTGTTGACAAGTCTCCGTCCCTTCTTTCAGAGAGTAGGCCAGGGACATCAGACGCACCACAGGAGGTGGAGCCAGCATTGTGGAGGGAAGGCACTGTCCTATTCAGGGCCCAGGTACAACTCCTCCCACCCATCTACATGTAGATCTTGCTATTCAGCCCTGTGCTGACTCACCCTGTCTCCTGGCATCCCCCAGCCCCTGTCACTCACACTCCAGACAAGGAATACACAACCTCGCAGAGGCAGGCTTGGATGGTTAGACAAGAAAATACCCACTTTCTAAAAGTGGTATTTTCAAACACAGAATGTTAAAACCAACTTCACTAAAAGATGCATTTTATCATTCTGAGTCCAGGCATACTAAACTCGAATTTCTACCATGTTCCCGGGGTCAGTTAGAATTATAAGCTGTAATAATCAAAACTGCCCGCTCTGGCCTATGGGGAACAGGTAGCCTTGCAATAGTGAAAAACGAACTCTGCGGTAATTCACTATCAGGACATGCCACACACACCAGGGCATGTCCTACCTTTCGCATACAACGCACCCTGCCCACAGGGGTACCTTGGGCCTACCTTAGGGGTGACTAACATGTAGAAAAGGGAAGGTTTAGGGACTTGCAAGTGTGCGCACTTGCCAAGTCGACATGGCAGCCCCAGGCTGCGCACAGGCTCTGCGATGGCAGGCCCGAGTTACACTTTACGGGCTGTTTGCGTGGGTGGCACAATCCCGTGCTGCAGCCCACCAACAGCATTTGGTCTATAGGCCCTGGCACTCGCAGTGCATTATACAAGGGACTGACACATAAACCAAATAGGCCAATCATGGAAACGCCAATCCGTAACACATTTTATACAGGAGCACTTGCACTTTCCCACTGGACAGCAGTGAGGAAAGTGCGCAAAATCATTACACCAGCAAAAACAGAGTCAAAACCGGGAGGTCAGAAAGCAAAAAGTCAGGGGAAACACGCCAAAAGATGCCAAGTCTAACACATGTCCCCTCCAGCTGAAAGTAGGGAGAACTACCCAACCCCATTGGAGTTCTCTTCACTAAGGCGGAAGAACCTGGACAGACCATCTGCGTTGGCGTGTTCTGTACCAGGACGGTGTTCCACCGTAAAGTCCATTCCCTGTAGGGAGATGGACCACCTCAGCAGTTTTGGATTCTCACCCCTCATTTGCATCAACCATCTGAGGGGCCTGTGGTCTGTCTGAACCCGGAAGTGAGTCCCAAACAGGTATGGTCTCAACTTCTTCAGCGCCCAGACCACAGCAAAAGCTTCCCTTTCTATGGCACTCCACCTCTGTTCCCTGGGAAGTAGTCTCCTGCTAAGGAAGACTACAGGCTGATCCAGGCCCTCTTCGTTCAGTTGTGAGAGCACCGCTCCCACACCATGCTCTGAAGCGTCAGTCTGCACGACGAATTCCTTGGAGAAGTCAGGTGCCTTGAGCACGGGCGCCGTGCACATGGCTGCCTTCAGGGCATCAAAAGCTTTCTGGCAGGACTCAGTCCAGATCACTTTCCTGGGCTGCCTCTTAGAGGTCAGCTCTGTTAAGGGGGCAACGATGGTCCCATAGCCCTTAACAAATCTCCTATAGTAGCCGGTGAGACCTAAGAAGGCTCTCACCTCTGTCTGGGTCGTGGGGGGCTCCCAAGCCAGAATGGGGTCAATCTTGGGTTGTAGGGGCGCCACCTGGCCGCTTCCTACCTGGTGCCCCAAGTACACCACAGAACCCTGCCCGATCTGGCACTTACTGGCCTTGATCGTGAGGCCTGCACCTTGCAGGGCCCTCAACACTTTCTCAAGGTGCTGTAAATGTTCTTCCCAGCTGGAACTGAACACAGCAATGTCATCCAGGTAGGCGGCACTGAAATCCTCCAGCCCAGCCAACACCTGATTGACCAACCTCTGAAAGGTGGCAGGGGCATTCTTCAACCCAAAGGGCATCACCCGGAATTGGTAATGACCTTCTGGGGTTGAGAATGCTGATCTCTCCTTGGCCCCATCGGTTAAGGCAATCTGCCAGTACCCAGACGTCAAATCAAACGTGCTGAGGAACCGGGCAGCTCCCAACCGATCAATGAGCTCATCAGCTCTGGGGATGGGGTGCGCGTCAGTCCTGGTGACGGCATTGAGCCCACGGTAGTCCACACAAAACCGGAGTTCTGGAGTGGCACCGGGCGCAGCAGCCTTTGGGACCAAGACCACTGGGCTGGCCCAAGGACTGTGGGAGGGCTCAATCACCCCTAACGTCAACATCTTAGAGACCTCCTCCTTGATGCTGGCTCTGACCCGGTCAGTCAACCTGTAAATCTTGTGCTTCACAGGAGGGCTGTCACCAGTGTCCACGTCATGGGTACACCAGTGAGTAACACCGGGGTCAGAGAGAACAGTGGGGCGAACTGTCCCAACAACTGGTGACAGTCCCCATGCTGCTCCTGAGTCAGAGTAGGGGAGAGGATCACACCTTCTACTGACCCATCATGCTCCTTGGTAGACAGGAGGTCAGGGAGAGGCTCACTCTCCTCTTCCACCCCATCATCTGTCGCCAAGAGCATACTCACTTCGGACCTCTCGAAGTGGGGCTTGAGGCGGTTCACGTGAAGGACCCTCAAAGGGTTCCTTGGAGCTTGCAAATCCACCAGGTAGGTGACGTCACTTTTGCGCTCCTTTACCTCATATGGCCCAGTCCACTTGTCCTGCAAGGCACAAGGTGCCACTGGGGCCATGACCCACACTTTTTGCCCAGGTTGAAATTCGACCAGAGTGGCATTCTGGTCATACCATCTCTTCATTTCTTCCTGGCTTGCTTCTAGGTTCGCCTGAGCGAGTTTCCTGAAGCGGGCAGTTTGGTTTCTAAAGGCCAGCATGTAGCTAAATACATCCTGGGGAGTTTTCCTGGGAGCTGCCTCCCAGCCTTCCTTTACCAAACTCAGAGGTCCTCTGACAGGGTGGCCATACAGGAGCTCAAAGGGGCTGTACCCAAGAGACTTCTGAGGCACCTCCCTGTATGCAAAGAGTAGGCATGGCAAGAGGACGTCCCACTTACGCCTCATGGGTTCTGTTAGACCCTTGATCATGCCTTTCAAGGTCTGGTTGAATCTCTCCACCAGACCGTTTCCTTGTGGGTGGTAAGGAGTGGTGAACTTGTAGGTTACACCACACTCCTTCCACAGGGATGTCATATACTTGGATATGAAATTGGTCCCCCTATCAGAAACCACCTCTCTGGGGAATCCCACACGTGAAAAGATCCCCATTAACGCCCGGCCCACCACTGGCGCTGTCGTTGTCCTGAGAGGGATTGCCTCCGGGTACCGGGTGGCATGGTCCACCAAGACCAGGATGTACCTGTTGCCCATGGCTGTCTTGGGATCCAGTGGCCCCACAATATCCATCCCTACCCTTTCAAAGGGTGTTCCAACAACAGGAAAAGGTTGGAGAGGAGCTTTGACCTTCCTCCCACTCTTACCACTTGCCTGGCAAGTTTGGCAAGACCTACAGTGTGCATCTGACTGCCTTCGCATTTGGGGCCAAAGAAGTGGGTGACAAGCCTGTCAAAGGTCTTGTCCTGCCCCAAATGTCCTGCCAAAGGCACGTCATGAGCCAGACCCAGTAGGAAGGTCCTGAAGCGCTGGGGTACCACCAGCACACGGGCTGACCCAGGCTCAGCAACCTTAGGCTCACTGTATAGGAGACCATTCTCCCAGTAGATCAGATGTGACCCGGACTGATTACCAGCTGCCTGGTCTGCAGCCTGCCGCCGCAGACCCTCCAGAGTAGGGCACTCGTTCTGCTCCCTGCAGAACTCCTCCCTGGTGGGACCCCCTTCTTGCTGCCAATGGGTCAGCTCAGAGATGTCTCCCAGTTCGGCTAACTGCTCCCCTGTAGGCACCGGGGCGTCCCCCTCGAGGTCCGCCTCCTCCCGGTCCGTGGGAACTTCGGGGGCCGGTTTCCCGCGCCCCCTGCCCTTTCTCTTGGCAGGGACTTGGGCCACTGTTTCAGGCTCCAAGTCCTCATGATCACCCTTCCTGGCTGCCATTGACCGAGTAGACACGCATGCCCACTCTGGCAACCCAAGCATCTCCAAGTGAGACCTGAGCTCAACATCCTTCCATAAGGACTGCTCCAGGTCGTTACCTAGCAGACAATCTACAGGCATGGTGGGGCTCACAACCACCCTCAAGGGACCTGAGACCCCCCCATTCAAAGGGAACCTGCGCCACCATACACTGGCGCTCAGAGTTGTCTACAGCAACTACTTGGTGGAATGCCCCTGGGACTACCTGCTTCTCAGAGACCAGGTGACACCGGACTGAGGTCACACTGGCTCCAGTATCTCTGAGAGCCTCTACCCTGTTCCCATTAATGGTCACCCAGGTGCTATATTTCTTTGTGTTAGGGGGCACCTGGTTTCCTGGGACCATCTCACTGTCCCCTAGTGAGACAAGGGTCATTTCTGCGGGATCCCCACCCTCCTGTGGGCACCCCTCCTCCCCAAGCGCTACACTAGCCAACACTTTGGACTGTCCACCGGTGGGCGGCTGTGTCCCCTTCGGGCACTTGTGGTCCCCCTTAAAGTGACCTACCTGGTCACATGCATAACACTTGCGGGGGCCGGTCTCAACAGGCTTCCCTGTAGAGACCCCTTTCTTCTTATCACCGGGGGCCTGGGAACCTTTACCCTGGGTACTAGTTTGGGGCCCTTTAGAGAACTCCTGTGCTTTACCCTTGTCCCCCCACTTTTCTGCTGGGGACCCTGCCCACCTTTGGCTGAGTCTCCCCAAACGCTTTCTTGTGGACCCTGGTACTCACCCAGCGGTCCGCTTCCATAGCAAGCTTCCTAGGGTCAGTTAGCTTACTATCCACTAGGTGCTGGCACAGATCTGCAAAACATAGACTAGACAAGTGCTCCCATGCAATCAAGTTGTAGAGCCCCTGAAAATCTGTTACACTACTGCCCTTCACCCAACCATCCAGCGACCTGCAGTACACATCCACACATTCCAACCACGTGTAGACATCAGACTTCTTACTGGACCTGAACTGATCCCTGTACTTTTCAGGGGTAAGACCATACTTAGTGAGAAGGGCATCCTTCATGTCAGCATAGGTGAGGTGATACCCCTTACCCAACGCTATCAGAGCATCCCTTGCTTCTTCAGGGAAAAGTGGCCACAATCCTGCTCCCCAATTCTCCTCAGGGACCCCATTCATGTGTATGGCTGCCTCATAACCCTGGAACCACCTTTGTATGTCATCCCCCTTCTTGAACTCCTTGCCTACATTCTTGGGAATGTGCACAATCCTGTCTGCCTTTCTGGACGAATTGCTGCCACCATCTGAGCCTGACTTACTCCTAAGTTCTAGCTCCTTCAGTTCTCTCTCATGCTCTAAGAGCATCTTCTTCTCCTCCATGTCCAATCTCTTCTCCTCCCGCTCACTCTCCAGCCTGAGCTTCTGCAGCTCAAACTGCCTTGCCTCCCACCTGTCCTCCAGCTCCTCTGGGGACAGACTGCTGCTGCCTGACCTGGCGAGTTCCCCCCCACCCAAAAGCACATCCACCCTGGAAATAGGCTCCTCCACCTCCTCACTGAGATTACCAGGCTGCCCACTGGCATGTCTGGCTGCTACCCAGGCCCTCAGCGCCTTCTGTAGCTCCTCCTTCCTTGTGAGGCCTTTAATTTGGACTTTCAGGTTTTTACAAATCGCTCGTAGCTCCTTTACGGCGTAGGATTCCAACCTATCCTCCTCAAAGATAACTTCCAGAGATGCAACGGATGATGCAATAGATTCAGGCATGACAAAAGTAGTGAGTTGAAAACTGGCAAGATCAAAAATAGGCCAAAAGAAAAAGAACCAGTATGTGGTACGTAATGGTCTGCGATATGGTAGTAGTGCACACCAATCACTGTAAGTCACGTGCAAACACAAGTCCTATCCTCACCGCTGACAACCAATGTTAGAAATGGGATCTCTAGTTGGCAAGGGCTTGCACCTTTGTCCAAGTAGGGACCCTTCTTCCTAGTCAGGGTAAGGGAGTTACACTCCTAAAATAACCCCTGCTCACCCCCTTGGTAGCTTGGCACGAGCAGTCAGGCTTATTCTAGAGGCAGTGTGTAAAGTATTTGCACATAACCAACAGTAATACAGTGTAAGCACTACAAACGGGCACCACACCAGTTTAGAAAAATAACCAATTTTTATATACTCAAGACAAGACCAATTACGACAAAAATCCACAATACTATACTTTAAAAATGAATGCTTGATAAGGTAACTTCTTCTTTGCAGGAATAACACAAAAGCAAAGTTCGTACGAGTCGGTAGCCCCGTCCGGGTCTACCGCGATGCTGAATTACACAGAGTCCAACAGTTCCAGCCGACCGCGTCGTTACGGGCCAGCAGAGTCGTGAACAGACTCGGTCACAGTACCTTTCTCGTTGTGGCTGGTACGGAGTGTACGAGCCGGTCGGCGTTCGTCGCGGTTGCGGTGCAAGACGGAGCGATGCAAGGTGCGGTGTCCCTCGATGCGGTGCAGGCAGCGGCTCGATGAGCGTCGTGCAGACGGAGTCGGTGAGTCCAAGGCGTGCGGTGCAGGGTGAGACGATGCTCGATGCGGTGCTGACAGGTTGCGATGCAGGCGACCAAGCCGGAGTGCGGGAGCTGGCGTCGGACAGCGGTGCGAGTCGGAGCGGTGCGTCGCCAACGTGCGAGCGGTGCCCCAAATGCGATGCGGTCACGACTGTTGTGCCAGTTGCAGCGACCGCGTCGGTCGGGTCCGGCTGGTTCAGTGAAGCGATGCGAACTGCGGTGCCCACAGGTCACGGTGCAAGCAGCGGCTCGGTGCTGGCGGCGTCGGACGTCGCCACGGTGAGACCAGGGTTGCGATGCGAAGCAGGGCGATGCGGTCTGCGGTGCAAACAGGTCACCGGTCAGGGATGGATTCGGTTGACGGAGTCGGTTGCAGTTCCCTTCCTCTGTGGCAACTGAAACAGCGTTCCAGAAGCGGTACCCAGAGGCTTGTGAAGTCTTTGTAGTCCCTGAGACTTCTTAACAGGAGGCCAGCTCGGTTCCAGGCCCTTGGAGATACTCAGCACAAGTTTGTAGAAAGTTCAGTCCTTTCACTGCCCAAGGCAGAAGCAGCAGCTGCAGGCCAACCCAACAAAGCAACAACACAGCAATGGGGCAGTACTCCTCCTGGCAGCTCTTCCAGCTCTTCGTCTTGGCAGGTTCCTTGATTCCAGCGAGATCTAAATTCATGGGGTCAGGGCCCCAATATTTATATCCCAAATTCCTTTGTTCTCTGAAGGCAGAGAGGCCTTTGCCTAGTCCAAACCAGTTCTGGAGCACTTTGTTGACAAGTCTCCGTCCCTTCTTTCAGAGAGTAGGCCAGGGACATCAGACGCACCATAGGAGGTGGAGCCAGCATTGTGGAGGGAAGGCACTGTCCTATTCAGGGCCCAGGTGCAACTCCTCCCACCCATCTACATGTAGATCTTGCTATTCAGCCCTGTGCTGACTCACCCTGTCTCCTGGCATCCCCCCAGCCCCTGTCACTCACACTCCAGACAAGGAATACACAACCTTGCAGAGGCAGGCTTGGATGGTTAGACAAGAAAATACCCACTTTCTAAAAGTGGTATTTTCAAACACAGAATGTTAAAACCAACTTCACTAAAAGATGCATTTTATCATTCTGAGTCCAGGCATACTAAACTCGAATTTCTACCATGTTCCCGGGGTCAGTTAGGATTATAAGCTGTAATAATCAAAACTGCCCGCTCTGGCCTATGGGGAACAGGTAGCCTTGCAATAGTGAAAAATGAACTCGGCGGTAATTCACTATCAGGACATGCCACACACACCAGGGCATGTCCTACCTTTCGCATACAACGCACCCTGCCCACAGGGGTACCTTGGGCCTACCTTAGGGGTGACTAACATGTAGAAAAGGGAAGGTTTAGGGACTTGCAAGTGTGCGCACTTGCCAAGTCGACATGGCAGCCCCAGGCTGCACACAGGCTCTGCGATGGCAGGCCCGAGTTACACTTTACGGGCTGTTTGCGTGGGTGGCACAATCCCGTGCTGCAGCCCACCAACAGCATTTGGTCTATAGGCCCTGGCACTCGCAGTGCACTATACAAGGGACTGACACATAAACCAAATAGGCCAATCATGGAAACGCCAATCCGTAACACATTTTATACAGGAGCACTTGCACTTTCCCACTGGACAGCAGTGAGGAAAGTGCGCAGAATCATTACACCAGCAAAAACAGAGTCAAAACCGGGAGGTCAGAAAGAAAAAAGTCAGGGGAAACACGCCAAAAGATGCCAAGTCTAACAGCTATTCTCTAGGGGTGGGCGGAAATCACAGGAGTTACATAAAAACTCTGCGAGATTCTGCTGAGTTTTTACGAGAAATCGTAAACCTGGAAATGCGTCTGAATGCTACGACTCCTTAGGGGAGGCGTAGGAAGGCTCAACGAGGAGAAATGCATTATTTTTTCCTAATTTTTCCCTCTTTCAATGCGGGACGAGGAAATCACCTCTGGTGACTGTTTAGGTACAGGAAGGTGTCCCTTCCTACACATAAATAATCATAAAAAATGACGTTTTGCAAGTTCTATGTGTGCTAATGCAGCACACATAGAAGTTGTAAAACGCCATTTCAAGATTGTTTATGTGCAGGAAGGGAACCCTTCCTGCACATAAACAATCATACCTGTGACTGAGGCATCTTTGAAAGGGTGAGGGGTGGGGCAAGGGTGCCTGCATCGCCGCATGGCAGCCCATTTTGAGCCAGCCCAGGCGAGAGCACAGGAATGTGACATAATATTGTAAATATGTAGCATCCCTGTGCTTTAAAAGTGCCGTATCATGGCACAGCCAAAGGGCTTGCGGTGCCGCGATGCGGCACTTTCTTGTAAATGAGGCCCTTAGTTATTAGTTATTGACACATAGGAAAGGGAGATCACCGCATTAATGAGTCATAGGATTCTCATCTTAATTTTTATAGCAGGATCACATACAAAATTATGTCAATTCTATTTCAAACTAAGGACCCATTCTGTAATTTCCTCGGGATAGATGACTTGCATTGCCACCCCCAGTAAGGCATAAAATGTATTAGTTATTTAATTTCCAAAGTGACTTAAGGAGTTGAGGATTAGATCCCGAAAATAGGAAATGCATTTTACTTCGAGGAATTTGGGTTTTACAAGAAGATTGTGCTGATCCCTCAAGGATTGATAACGCTTTGGATCAGTCAGAAGTCTGTGCACAGTCTATGAAAGATATTCAGAAACTGACAAATATTTCATACTCGGAAACAGATGAAACAAAAAAAATACCCTGCTTTGATGTATATGTAATTCAAAGATGTATTCTGATCGAGTGGAAACAAAAAGACCTACAATTTGTAAAAATATATATACATCCTTGCTGAAAATTGGTTTAAATGGTTGGTTAAAAAATCCTAAAACAAGTCACTGACAATGTATGTTCAATGGTGAAGCAGCCGTATCTGACTTCCAGCAATGATCTTTTCTACGTGTTAGTAAAAGCTGGAAGATAGTCCTTTCTGCACTACTGATGACAGAGCCAACTTGAGAAGTCAGTCGGAAGCCGTATGATCAAGTTCATACAACAAGGGGGGCGTGGTCTCGGCGCCAATCCAAGTGGTGTGACCACGCAGAGCTCCGACAGACCGGGGCGCCTTTTTCTAAACCGGAGGCTGCACAGCGCACACCGAGGGACAAAATCACACAGCATCTCTCCCATATGTCATGGTGAGTCGCTGCAGCTCTCTACAACTCCTACCTCTGCGTTTTTAAGGGCCATAATTGTCCCGTGGGATTTCTCCTCACGATAAGGATGCGCCCGCCATTTTGAAAAGGCGAACGCGCTTCCTTTTTCTTTCATGCTTCTCAATGCTATTTTTGCATAATTCTCATCTCTAAATGGTTTTTTGTGGTGACTTTGGCGTGCCTCTTCTTAAGAAGATATATTTATTACATTTGGAAAGTCTTTTCTCTCCTCAGTAATCCATCCCTGTGGAACAATTTCTTCAACTTCGTGACAGATATGTCACTGGCTGTTTTTATATGGATATCTGTCATTGTTTAATGAACCCTCATTGATATTGTTGACAAAGGAGGTCGACTCTGCGGTTTTCCTCTGTATCCTGGACATTTCTTTTCTCCTCCTCGCTGGGCGACTGAAATTGTTCTTGCTTTTTTGGGGGTTTCTGTCATTTACCTGCGGTCTGCAGCCTGCACAGTACTTTTTACTGTATATGGGGAGATTACGGAATCTTAAGCTCTCAGCTGCCTCCAAACATATTGTGAACTCAGACTCGGATTCCACTCACAACGACATGGAAGAAACATCTCCTCATAAATCTGTCCCTTCACCAGGCGCCATTCCAAAATCGCAACTCTTAAGTAAGATGCCTGTGGGAACATCTAAAAGACCTAAGAAAGACCCCCTGTCTCCAGTACATACCTCGTCAACCTCCATGGACATGATTCTTGAAGAAATTTGTGCTCTAAAACCTTTCATGGAGGAAACTACAAAAACACTGCAACTTCTGAATGACAAATCGTCCTCTTTGGAAACATGTGTGCTGGTTGTGGAGCAAAAGATGGGATCTACTTGCTCTCGCATTTCTTTTTTAGAATCTGAGATATCTCTCCTTAAGAAGCACACGAAGACTTGGAGAATCGAAATCACAGGAATAACCTCCGCATTTACGGACTCCCTGAAAACATAGAGGGTTCCAATCTGACAGCTTTCTGTCAGACTTTCCTGCCCAAGCTTCTGAATGTCTACTACTGCCCCTCTCAATATACAACGGGCTCATAGACTTGATCCAAAGCTCTCTACAAAACCATGTGGCGTCATTATGTTCTTTCTGCAATATACTGATTTACTACAAGTCTTGTCGGCTGTTAAATCCAAAAGACAAGTTTTTTGGGAGGGACATAGACTGTTTTTCTCTCAAGATGTTGCTAAAGCCACTGCGGAACGTTGGAAAAAATTCCTGGACCTTCATCCTCAACTCAGAACTCTAAATGCTAGGTATGGTCTAATCCACCCTTGCCTCTTCAAAGTAACCTATAAGGAGAAAACGACCACTTTTGAAGAACCGGCTGCCCTACAAGAATTTCTTCAGCAACATGGAACGGATGTCATGGACACTTCCAAGTCTACTTGATTGCCATTCTGTTTTGTTTTATATGGATGTCCCTCTTTCTGTATAATTCTTTGAATGTTGTCTCGATCTTGATTTATCTTTGTGAAGCTTTTCTTTAATCTCCTTTCTTCTGTTTCTATTTTTCTCCTCTTCTTCAGAAGTATTAATCTGTACTATTTTTCTTTTTCTTAATACAGGTATATTTTCATCCCCCCATCTCCCGTGTGATCTCCTTCATTGCTGATATCCTTATCCATCCAAGGATACCCTGACGTCCGATGGAGTTTGTGTGCTGTTATCGTCGTCTCCTGGTGTCGCTACCCTCATATCGTCTTTGTGTTTGTAGGTATGTTTTTCAGTCGTCATTAGGATGACTTGTACTGTCTTTTTGTTTTTAGTCTCTTTTCCCCCTTGTTTGTGCTTTTTCAAATGGTTCTTCTTTAACACCTTCCAAATGTTCTATACATATCTTTTTTTTCTCCATATTTGACTTATTGTAGTCTTAATAGTGCTACTGTAACAATATTGAATGTTGATGTTCTTATCATTACGATACCTTCTGGGTTTCTACTTGGAATGTCAAAGGACTAGGTAACCCTATTAAAAGACAACGGGTGTTATCTCATATAGCCAAGTTGAAGACTGATATTGCGCTGCTGCAAGAATCACATCTTTCTGGGTCTGAAGCTTCCAAATTGAAGAGAAGTTGGGTAGGTCATGTGTTCAGTTCTCCTGCCTTAGGCAAGAAAAATGGGGTCCTGATTCTTTGCTTGTATTTGATGATGACTATATTATATTTTGTGGGGACTGTAACCAAATTTATGATCCCATATTGGACAGACATTCGACTGTGAAGTTTGTTCCCAATAAAGTGCATTCACACTTTACTTCCACTATACGCCGTAAATCGTTAGTTGATGGCGATTATGTCACCCAGATCTTCGGGAATACAGTTTCTATTCAGCACCACACCACTCACAATCTCGCATTGATTATCTTTTTTTGAGTAAATGTTTAGCTCAACATGCTCTTCAAGCTGAGATAGGATCCATTCTAATATCAGGTCACGCACCTGTGCATGTGGACCTAGATCTTATCCCTTTTTCTCCACACTCAGGCAGATGGCACTTTAATAATTCCTTACTCTTGGATCCTAATTGTAGCCAACAATTCAATTCCTTTATTTCTGAATTTTTTGCTATTAATTCAACCCCAGAGACATCTTTTGTAATGATATGGGATTCTGCTAAAGCAGCTGCCAGGGGTTTCATAATAAATTTCGTCTCACAAAAGAAAAAATCCTTAGATGCCCAGTCTACCCAACTGCTTAACAAAGTCAAACAACTAGAATATACTTATTATTATTCTAATGATGAATCTTTTTTGAAAAATCTCATTGACTCTAAAAACACTTTTAACAGGACATCTACGGACAATGCCTCTTCTTACCTACTGAAATGTAGTACTAGGTATTACGGAGGTCAGAATAAAATGGGGAAACTACTAGCTAACTATTTAAAAATAAAAAAGGATAGAACTAAGATAGAATCTTTACAGGGTTCTGCTGGGACTTTTCTTTTTAAAGATAAAGATATTTTAAACAAATGTGTCTCTTTCTATAAAACCTTATACTCTCCAGAAACACAACCAGTACAGTCTGACCTCTCTGCATATTTTCAGTCCATTCCCTCTCCATCTTCCCATCACATTGATTTTGATTAATTAGAAACTGATATTTCATTATCGGAAATTACCCATTCAGTCTCAGTGTTACATCGAGGGAAGGCCCCCGGGCCTGATGGCTTTACAATCGAATTTTATGATCATTTTGCAAAATCTCTCTTGCCCAACCTTTTACTTCTATTTAATTAATTCATTCATAACGGTATATCTCAAGGGACTTTTCAAGAAGCCATGATTTGCTTAATTCCAAAGGAGAATAAGGATCTATCTCTGTAAGAATTATCGTCCCATCTCTCTAGTTAATACTGACTATAAGATCTTTGCCAAAATCCTAGCTTTGCTCATTGACCCCATCTTGCCCAATCTGATAGACCCTGAACAATCTGGCTTCATTAAAGGGCGACTAGCCTCTGGTAATTCTTGAGTCTTCTTTAATGTCCTTAGCAAGGCTTCATCTTTGGATCATCCTATAGCTGCCATTGCTTTAGACGCGGAAAAAGCTTTTGATAGGATTGGATGGGATTTTATGTTTCATGCATTAAAATGGGTTGGTTTTCAACCTAAATTGATTTCACTAATTTCTCTGCTATGCTCTGGCCCCACAGCTTCAATTTTTGTTAATAGTAGGACCTCAGATTATTTCCCTCGACTTAGAGGGGTACGACAAGGGTGCCCATTATCACCTTTATTGTTTGTCATTGCATTAGAACCCTTTTTAACTAAAATCAGACAAGACACTTGTATCTCAGGCTTCCAATTTGGTTCTCATCAGGTTAAAATGTCTGTTTATGCTGATGACATTCTCTTATACTGTTCTAACCCTGAAACCTCCCTCCCCCCTTTTTTCAGCAAGTTAACACATTCTATTTACTATCAGGTTATCTACGTAATACCGATAAATATGAGTTCCTGCCATTAAATGTTCTATGCCAAAAACATCTTTTTGACCACTTGGGCTTCTCTTGGTAACCCTCTAAAATAAAATATCTGGGTTTGTGGTTCTCTTCGACTATTTATGAAACATTAAAATTAAATTTTGATCATATTACTAAAACACTAAATGATACAATTACAATCTGGCATCCTCTTTTCCTCTCCTGGTGGGGCCGAATGGACTCCATCAAGAGGATGCTCACCCCTCTGATTTTATACATTATTTCTATGGTTCCGGTTCACCTTTCTGCATATTATTTTAAGAAAATTGACTGTCTCCTAACAAAATTTCTATGGCAAAACAAACCCCCTCGCATTGCTTTAACCTCCTTAAAAAAAGATAATTCCAACAGAGGTCTTAGATTCCCGGATTTTAAAACAAATCATTCTGCCTTTTCCCTAAAACAGGCTACCCGCTGGCTCTCTTCGGAACTCTCCTCTTACTCCCCCTTGTGGTTACAGATAGAGAAATCTTGTATTTCCCCCTTTGATTTTCAGGAGATTCTTGCTTTTACTACTAATATCTCATTATTTCGTTCTCCTACTATTTCTCACTCCCGTATTCTTTTGGCTCCTCTCTTCCTTCATCTTACCCTTCACTTAATTTCTGTCAACGACAACCCATTTGCACAATAAATCATTACTGTTGGAAATGGCCCTTTTTGCAGGGTCACCCCTAAACTTTTTGCCTGCCTCCTGTATTTTTGCTGACCTGTTTCTGTTGGTTTTATGACTCTGGGCACTTTACCACTGCTGTTCAGTGCTAAAGTGCATATGCTCTCCCCTTGTAAATATGTCTATGTGAATTGGTATATCCCTGATTGGCTTATTTGGTTTACCTGTTAGTCCCTAGTAGTGTGGCCTGTGTGTGCCCAGGGCTGGTAAACCAAATGCTGCTGGTGGGCATGCAGCGCTGGTTTGCGCCACCCACAGAAGCAGCTTGTAAAGTGTGTCTCAGACCTGCCACTGCAGTGTCTGTGTGCAGTCCAGAACTGCCATCTTGGCTGTGAAGTGCACCCACTTCCCAGCCCCTGAACCTTCCCTTGGCATCATGTAAGTCACCCCTATGGTAGGGCGCATTGTATGTGTAAGGTAGGACATGCCTTGGTGTGTGTAGCATGTCCTGGTAGTGAATTACACCCCATTTCGTTTTTCACTACTGTAAGGCTACCTGTTCCTCATAGGCTAGAATGGGCAGTTTGACTATTACATTCTATAGTCCTAACTGACCCCAGGAACATGGTAGAAAAACGAATTTAGTATGCCTGAGCTCAGAATATTAAAATACACCTTTTAGTGAAGTTTATTTTTATATTCTGTGTTTGAAAATACCACTTTTAGAAAGTAGGTATTTTCTTGCCTAAGCCTTCCAGTGTGCTCTGCCGTTATGTGTATTGGCTGTCTGGTTTTAGAGGGGCAGGACAGGCTGAGTCAGACCTGGGTTGAATAGAGAGATCTGCATTTAGAGTGTGGGGAGGGGTGGCTCTTTGATCTGAATAGGGCTGTGCCTGGCAAGGTGAATGCTGGCTCCACCTCCCACTGTGTGTCTGCTAGCAGACCCCCTCTTTCTGGAAAGGAAGGATGCAGCCTGGTAAACAAAGTGCTCCAGGCCTGAGCAGAACTGGTTCTGGCTAGGTTCAGGGACTGGTAGCTTCAAGGATCAAAGGCTTTTGGGGTATAAATATCTGTGCTCAAACCCCCTACTTTTGTATTGCTTTTGGATCTGGAGAGGAAACTCTGTCCGTGCCACTGGAGGAATCTGCAGGAAGTGACTGTCCTTGTGCTTGTGTGTTTTTCTTGCACTGGCCTGCAGCAGTGACCACTGGACCTTGAAGAGAGAGAAAGGACTTTTGAGAGAACTTTTATTTTTGTTACAGCAATTACCCAAGGGCTAGGAAAAGAGCTAGCCTCCTGCTGGAGTCTCAGGCACATCAGACTCCACCACCAACCTCCTGCTTCCTCCCTGCGAGGATTGCTATCTGCTGATGAGGCTCCTGTGAGTTCCAGGGCCTCTAGTTTGCTTCAGAGAAAAGAGTGCTGGAAATCGTCGCTAACGCACGTTTGCGAGCCGCTGCAGTCGAGAGCGCTGGAAAAATCATCGCGCTGCTGCCGCTGAGTGCTCGCAACACGAGACCATCGCTAACGCCCCTTTGCGAGCCGCTGCAGCCGAGACGCGCTGGAAAAATCATCGCGCGGCTGTCGCCGAGCGCTCGCAACCCCTACAGAATCATTGCTTCAGGACATCGCATTGCGGACGCCGTGCGTCCGCCATTTTCATCGCATCGCACCGGATTTCGTCGCTCCTCGCGGAGCGCCATTTCTTCGCATCGCAACACGATCGCACAACGCAACCGGCTCGTCGCATCGACTTCTCCCCTCGCGGCAAGAAAGTCATCGCATCGGCGGCCTAGCGTGCAGAAGTTTGTCGCATCATCTCCGCACACGCAACAGGATCGTCGCATCGCCTTCGCCCTCGCGGCAAGGTCTCAGCGCATCGGCGGCCTAGCGTGCAGAAGTTGGTCGCATCGTCTCCGCACGCATCAGCAGATCGGCGCATCATCCTCCCTTGCGGCAAGGATTTTAACGCATCGCCGGCCTCGCGTGAGGAAAATCATCGCTACCACTTCTTTGCGACATTTTGTTGGTTTTGCTACTAAACCCAGGTACTTTGTGAGAGAAAGGGTCGCCGAGACCACTTCCTTGAATTTGAACCTTATTTTTGCAACCTTTGAACTATTTTTTGACAGTCCTTCAACCGCCTTCCTATTTTTGACAGTCTTATGAGAGAAAGGGTCGCAGAGACCACTGCCTTGAATTTGAACCTTATTTTTGCAACCTCTGAACGAGAAAGGGCGCAGAGACCCCTGCCTTGAATTTGAACCTTATTCTTGCAACCTTTTGAACTATCTTTGACAGCCCTTCAACAGCTATCCAATTTTTGACAGTATTGTGGCTTTTACAGTTATTGGTCTTGTGATAAATCTGCCTTTATATAAAGATACTTATTTTTTATAACTACTTGTGTGGTGTCCCTTTGTAGTGTTCCTCACTGTGTTACTGTGTATGGTCATAAATGCTTCACACACTGCCTCTGAGATAAGCCTACCTGCTCGTGCTACGTTACCACAGGGTTGAGCAGGGGTATTAAAGAGGGTAGCCCTCTCACTCTGACTTAGGAAGAAGGGTCCCTACTTGGACAGTGGCCAGCCATTGCCAACTAGAGACCCCCATTTCTAACAATTACGAGTTAAGAATCACAATATTTATTGGAAAAATGGCATTCTATGGGGTTTGCGATTGTTCTCTCAACTTCTACTCAACGATCAACCCCTTTCGTTTACTGACCTTCAAGAGAAATTTTCCGTACCAGTTAATTTTAAATCACGATGCGATCTTTTATATCCCTCTCTCAACCAATACTTGCTTATGCTACCAAATAACTCCAATCCCCCTACAAAATGTATTGCGCTTTCTTCACTATTAGATACAGCCCCTTCTGCTTCCATTATTTATAAGACTTTACAATTACCCTCAGACAGACTCAAATCCAAGGCTGAATTAGCCCGGGAAAAGAATTTCTCACAATGTTGGCCAACTGAAACTTGGGATAAGTTATGGTCTAAACTTCCCAAAACGTCTCGAGCTGCTAACACCACACAAAATCTTTATTTTGTTTACCAACGAGTGTTATTTTCTCCATTGACTTTAGCATCCTTTTCATCAACCACTTCCTCTACTTGTTGGTCCTATCCTTGCTCTAATGCTGATTTAAAATACATGCTATTTGAATGCCCCCCTATTCATCAGTTTTGGCAATTAGTTTGGACACAAATTCAGAAAATTTTCAAAGTTAATGTCCCTTTTTCTCTTACTAATATATTTTTAGGCACTTTGTCACCCCAATGGCCACAGTCACCATCAAATTTTAAATTGGTAGATCTATTGCTAGCTATTGCTTTTCATTTAATAACTTCAAATTGGAAACAAGCTGATAAAGTTACTTTTAGATCCTGGTGGAATGCTGTATGTTTTCATCATAGATTAGATACTAATTATGTCTCTCCTATATCTTTAGCGATTAAACGACATCTCTCATGGCTTCCAATAACCACATACTTATCTTTATATGCCTCTTCTGCTGTTAAAGTTATTACTGTTTCTGATGATGTACGGAAACCACCTTAACCTCACCCTTTATCAATTAGGTTCTTACGTTATTAGTACATTATTATTCATGGTTTTATTTTTACATCATAGAGTAATTATATATTGTCCCCCCCTTTTTATCCCTTACCTTTATTGGTTATATAGTACATATGTTTTTCTCTTTATACACAGCTTGACAGTTATAACCTTTATATATTCTTTTTCCCTTATCATTACTATGTTAAATAGGACCTATTGTATTCATTGTTCGCTGTTCTTTTTCTTGTGGTTCCCAATAAAATCAAACTAAAAAAAAAAAAGTGCATACCACAAGGGCAAGACTGACTCAGTCACCACTTTTTGAACCAGTTGCTTCACAAATCCTTTCCATAGAAAGTCTGCAATCTGTCCAGATGGAGTGTATAAATCCAAGGCGACTCTGCACTTCACCCTATGTGCACAATTGCTGACAACGTGCAAGACGTGTGGCCTGAAGCATAATTTGTTGACCGCGGTTGCCAGAGACCTTCTTTTGAAGTTGGCATCATTTCTAAAAACAGGAATGAAAGACCTCGAGCTCCTTGCACTGCTCCAGGAACAGAAGATTTGTCAGATGTTCTGCCAAAGGAGATCTTCATAAATTGTCAAAAAGGACCTTCAGAATCTTTGCTTGTGTATTGAGGTGTGTGTTGGTGTGTCAGGTGAGCGCTTATTACAAGATGTGTCTTGTAGGGATATGAGCTGCTATTTATATCAAATCTTTGATCAGTTCGATTAGGAATAGATGTGCTACAAGTCATGATGCTGATGAGTTGTTCTCATTTACCTGCTCCTTTACTTACTTAACTCAATGCTGGTGATTGACAGCATCTAATGGGGATGAAACTGATGAATCTGAGAATTTGCTGACTGATTCGTTGGATTACTTTATTCACATATAAAATACCTCTCATTAACAAACATAGGAATGATCAGCTTCTCATCAAAAAAATGTAAAAAGATTTCCTAAATAAAGTAATAATTTCACTGCTCAATTAAAATCACAATTGCTATAATACTTAGATGCATTTTGTTTTTCTCTAGAACATATAACAGAATTATTGATGCACGCTAGTACTGTATTTATTTTCTTGCTTTAGGTGCGGTTCGTATGTGTGGTATGTTACATGGTCTAGCCAACACATGTTTCACCCTATGTGACAGTAGGTTTAAGGCTTTCTCAAGGCTGAAAGGCACTTTAGACACATACAAGGGCAGATTTACAAGAAGTGCTGCATCGCTGCCGCAATGCAGCGATGCGTCAAAAACAATGCGTCGTCACTGCGTCAACGCAAATCGCCATGGTAGTGCGATATTTACATCTTGGTGGCTGTGCCACAACGCTGCATCCTGCATCAGAAGTATTGACGTAGGTGCCTCAAAACTGTCGCAAGTCAGCCTGACGCTACTACTGAAAAAGTGACGTAAGGCAGAATTGCGTCACGCAACGCCAGTTCGAGCAGTCTGCAACACTCACCACTTCGTAAAGTGGCAAAAACTCACCCCAAAAAAGACGCATCTCCCTAAAACAAACTTTTTGTGGACCATAAAGGAGTCCTCAATGGAGCAGGAAGCACACTGCAGTAGTCAGGACCCTCAAGCAACCAACCTCAGCAAAAGTCCTGATGCACGTGCAGAGACCCTGGAAAAGAGGAAGCGCAAACCTAACTTCAGTTAAGAGGAGAATGAGATACTGGTCACTGAGGTGCCACTTTCTAAAAAGGAGGCAATATGGCAGACCATAGTCCAGAAAATAAACAGCGTTAGACAAGCAAAGAGGACTGTCGCTGACTGCAAAAAGCGCTGGCATGACTGCAAGCGCAGAACAAAGGAAAAACTAGCGGCAAACCGCAAGGCAGCATTGCAGATAGGAGGAGGAAGCCCAGCAGAACAGTCTTGGATGCCCTGGAGGAGCGGGTGGCAGCTGTTATCCCGGAGGAGTTGGTGACTGGAGTTTCGGGACAGGACAGTGTAGCATATGAAAATCAAGAGCAGTCAATTGGTAAGTCACAAGAAGTGCAAATATGTGAGTAATGGGTCATGGTGGGGATCTCAGCCAGATATGTCCCTGTGCCACAGTCTGCTGTGTGCATCTTGATGTATTGGGACCTGTCCCCAGTCCCACCTATCCATAATGGAAGTAAAATACATATGGCAATCACACTTTGCACATGCCAAAACTGCCCTGCCATGTCACTCACCGCTGGGGCAGGTTTACAAGCCCCTTGTGCCACCTGAGCCGAATCTTGCGTGAGGCACCAGCGGCGCAACCTGCTGAGAGATATATACAAGAACAGGTGAAGCCACCCTGCATGGCTTTACCTGTGCTTGTAAATATCACCCCTTTTAACGCAACACTTTGCGTGTTAGTGTGACATGGGTGTTGTTGTGGGTATTCCGACGCAACACCCATGTCCACTGATGCATTTCCAGATTCATGAGCAATAGTAAATCTGGAAATGCATCAGAATACTATGCCACCCTAGGGCTGGCCTAGCAAAGTGCAATGAGAAGAAATGTTTACATTTTCCCACCTTTTTATCCTCTTCATTAGTTAAAGCATTGGACTTCAGAGAGGTAAAACCTACTATTCCCACTCCAGTCCGTGCAACAGTAGGGAAAGCATTGGACTTCAGAGAGGTAAAACTTACTATTCCCACGTCAGTCCGTGCAACAGTAGGGAAAGCATTGGACTTCAGAGAGGTAAAACTTACTATTCCCACGTCAGTCCGTGCAACAGTAGGGAAAGCATTCCACTTCAGAGAGGTAAAACTTACTATTCTCACGTCAGTCCGTGCAACAGTAGGGAAAGCATTGGACTTCAGAGAGGTAAAACTTACTATTCCCACTCCAGTCCGTTCAACAGTAAGGAAAGCATTGGACTTCAGAGAGGTAAAACTTTTTATTCCCACGTCAGTCCGTGCAACAGTAGGGAAAGCATTGGACTTCAGAGAGGCAAAACGTACTATTCCCACATTAGTCTGTGCAACATTAGTTAAAGCATTGGACTTCAGAGAGGTAAAACCTACTATTCCCACTCCAGTCCGTGCAACAGTAGGGAAAGCATTGGACTTCAGAGAGGTAAAACTTACTATTCCCATGGCAGTCCGTGCAACAGTAGGGAAAGTATTGGACGTCAGAGAGGTAAAACGTACTATTCCCACGTCAGTCCGTGCAACAGTAGGGAAAGCATTGGACTTCAGAGAGGTAAAACTTACTATTCCCACTCCAGTCCGCTCCAGTCCGTGCAACAGTAGGGAAAGCATTGGACTTCAGAGTGTTAAAACTTACTATTCCCACGTCAGTCCGTGCAACATTAGTTAAAGCATTGGACTTCAGAGTGTTAAAACTTACTATTCCCACGCTAGTCCGTACAACAGTAGGGAAAGCATTGGACTTCAGAGAGGTAAAACTTACTATTCCCACGTCAGTCCGTGCAACAGTAGGGAAAGCATTGGACGTCAGAGAGGTCAAACTTACTATTCCCACTCCAGTCCGTGCAACAGTAGGGAAAGCATTGGACTTCAGAGAGGTAAAACTTACTATTCCCACATCAGTCCGTGCAACAGTAGGGAAAGCATTGGACTTCAGAGAGGTAAAACTTACTATTCCCACGTCAGTCCGTGCAACAGTAGGGAAAGCATTGGACTTCAGAGGGGTAAAACTTACTATTCCCACGTCAGTCCGTGCAACAGTAGGGAAAGCATTGGACTTCAGAGGGGTAAAACTTACTATTCCCACGTCAGTCCGTGCAACAGTAGGGAAAGCATTGGACTTCAGAGAGGTAAAACTTAGTATTCCCACGTCAGTCCGTGCAACAGTAGGGAAAGCATTGGACTTCAGAGAGGTAAAACTTACTATTCCCACGTCAGTCCGTGCAACAGTAGGGAAAGCATTGGACTTCAGAGAGGTAAATCTTACTATTCCCACTCCAATCCGTGCAACAGTAGGAAAAGCATTGGACTTCAGAGAGGTAAAACTTACTATTCCCACGTCAGTCCATGCAACAGTAGGGAAAGCATTGGACTTCAGAGAGGTAAAACGTACTATTACCACGTCAGTCCGTGCAACATTAGTTAAAGCATTGGACTTCAGAGAGGTAAAACTTACTTTTCCCACTCCAGTCCGCTCCAGTCCATGCAACAGTAGGGAAAGCATTGGACTTCAGAGTGTTAAAACTTACTATTCCCACTCCAGTCCGCTCCAGTCCATGCAACAGTAGGGAAAGCATTGGACTTCAGAGAGGTAAATCTTACTATTCCCACTCCAATCCGTGCAACAGTAGGAAAAGCATTGGACTTCAGAGAGGTAAAACTTACTATTCCCACGTCAGTCCATGCAACAGTAGGGAAAGCATTGGACTTCAGAGAGGTAAAACGTACTATTCCCACGTCAGTCCGTGCAACATTAGTTAAAGCATTGGACTTCAGAGAGGTAAAACCTACTATTCCCACTCCAGTCCGTGCAACAGTAGGGAAAGCATTCGACTTCAGAGAGGTAAAACTTACTATTCCCACGGCAGTCCGTGCAACAGTAGGGAAAGCATTGGACTTCAGAGAGGTAAATCTTACTATTCCCACTCCAATCCGTGCAACAGTAGGAAAAGCATTGGACTTCAGAGAGGTAAAACTTACTATTCCCACGTCAGTCCATGCAACAGTAGGGAAAGCATTGGACTTCAGAGAGGTAAAACGTACTATTCCCATGTCAGTCCGTGCAACATTAGTTAAAGCATTGGACTTCAGAGAGGTAAAACCTACTATTCCCACTCCAGTCCGTGCAACAGTAGGGAAAGCATTGGACTTCAGAGAGGTAAAACTTACTATTCCCACGGCAGTCCGTGCAACAGTAGGGAAAGCATTGGATGTCAGAGAGGTAAACCTTACTTTTCCCACTCCAGTCCGCTCCAGTCCGTGCAACAGTAGGGAAAGCATTGGACTTCAGAGTGTTAAAACTTACTATTCCCACTCCAGTCCGCTCCAGTCCGTGCAACAGTAGGGAAAGCATTGGACTTCAGAGTGTTAAAACTTACTATTCCCACGCTAGTCCGTGCAACAGTAGGGAAAGCATTGGACTTCAGAGAGGTAAAACTTACTATTCCCACGTCAGTCTGTGCAACAGTAGGGAAAGCATTGGACTTCAGAGAGGTAAAACATACTATTCCCACGCTAGTCCGTGCAACAGTAGGGAAAGCATTGGACTTCAGAGAGGTAAAACGTACTATTCCCACTCCAGTCCGCTCCAGTCCGTGCAACAGTAGGGAAAGCATTGGACTTCAGAGAGGTAAAACTTACTATTCCCACGTCAGTCCGTGCAACAGTAGGGAAAGCATTGGACTTCAGAGAGGTAAACCTTACTATTACCACGTCAGTCCATGCAACAGTAGGGAAAGCATTGGACTTCAGAGAGGTAAAACTTACTATTCCCACGTCAGTCCCTGCAACAATAGGGAAAGCATTATACTTCAGAGAGGTAGAACTTACTATTCCCCCATCAGTCTGTGCAACAATAGGGAAAGCATTGGACTTCAGAGAGGTAAATCTTACTATTCCCACTCCAGTCCGTGCAACAGTAGGAAAAGCATTGGACTTCAGAGAGGTAAAACGTACTATTCCCACGTCAGTCCGTGCAACATTAGTTAAAGCATTGGACTTCAGAGAGGTAAAACCTACTATTCCCACTCCAGTCCGTGCAACAGTAGGGAAAGCATTGGACTTCAGAGAGGTAAAACTTACTATTCCCACGGCAGTCCGTGCAACAGTAGGGAAAGCATTGGATGTCAGAAAGGTAAAACGTACTATTCCCACGTCAGTCCGTGCAACAGTAGGGAAAGCATTGGACTTCAGAGAGGTAAAACTTACTATTCCCACGTCAGTCCGTGCAACATTAGTTAAAGCATTGGACTTCAGAGAGTTAAAACCTACTATTCCCACTCCAGTTCGTGCAACAGTAGAGAAAGCATTGGACTTCAGAGAGGTAAAACTTACTATTCCCACAGCAGTCTGTGCAACAGTAGGGAAAACATTGGATGTCAGAGAGGTAAAACTTACTATTCCCACTCCAGTCCGTGCAACAGTAGGGAAAGCATTGGACTTCAGAGAGGTAAAACTTACTATTCCCACGTCAGTCCGTGCAACAGTAGGGAAAGCATTGGACTTCAGAGAGGTAAAACGTACTATTCCCACATCAGTTCGTGCAACATTAGTTAAAGCATTGGACTTCAGAGAGGTAAAACTTACTATTCCCACGTCAGTCCGTGCAACAGTAGGGAAAGCATTGGACTTCAGAGAGGTAAAACTTACTATTCCCACTCCAGTGAGTGCAACATTAGTTAAAGCATTGGACTTCAGAGAGGTAAAACTTACTATTCCCACTCCAGTCCGCTCCAGTCCGTGCAACAGTAGGGAAAGCATTGGACTTCAGAGTGTTAAAACTTACTAGTCCCACGTCAGTCCGTACAACAGTAGGGAAAGCATTGGACTTCAGAGAGGTAAAACTTACTATTCCCACGTCAGTCCGTGCAACAGTAGGGAAAGCATTGGACTTCAGAGAGGTAAAACATACTATTCCCACTCCAGTCCGTGCAACAGTAGGGAAAGCATTGGACTTCAGAGAGGTAAAACTTAATATTCCCACTCCAGTCCGCTCCAGTCCGTGCAACAGTAGGGAAAGCATTGGACTTCAAAGAGGTAAAACTTACTATTCCCACGTCAGTCCGTGCAACAGTAGGGAAAGCATTGGACTTTAGAGAGGTAAAACGTACTATTCGCACGTCAGTCCGTACAACAGTAGGGAAAGCATTGGACTTCAGAGAGGTAAAACGTACTATTCCCACTCCAGTGAGTGCAACATTAGTTAAAGCATTGGACTTCAGAGAGGTAAAACTTACTATTCCCACTCCAGTCCGCTCCAGTCCGTGCAACAGTAGGGAAAGCATTGGACTTCAGAGTGTTAAAACTTACTAGTCCCACGTCAGTCCGTACAACAGTAGGGAAAGCATTGGACTTCAGAGAGGTAAAACTTACTATTCCCACGTCAGTCCGTGCAACAGTAGGGAAAGCATTGGACTTCAGAGAGGTAAAACATACTATTCCCACTCCAGTCCGTGCAACAGTAGGGAAAGCATTGGACTTCAGAGAGGTAAAACTTACTATTCCCACTCCAGTCCGCTCCAGTCCGTGCAACAGTAGGGAAAGCATTGGACTTCAAAGAGGTAAAACTTACTATTCCCACGTCAGTCCGTGCAACAGTAGGGAAAGCATTGGACTTTAGAGAGGTAAAACGTACTATTCGCACGTCAGTCCGTACAACAGTAGGGAAAGCATTGGACTTCAGAGAGGTAAAACGTACTATTCCCACGTCAGTCCGTGCAACAGTAGGGAAAGCATTGGACTTCAGAGAGGTAAAACTTACTATTCCCACTCCAGTGAGTGCAACATTAGTTAAAGCATTGGACTTCAGAGAGGTAAAACTTACTATTCCCACTCCAGTCCGCTCCAGTCCGTGCAACAGTAGGGAAAGCATTGGACTTCAGAGGGTTAAAACTTACTAGTCCCACGTCAGTCCGTACAACAGTATGGAAAGCATTGGACTTCAGAGAGGTAAAACTTACTATTCCCACGTCAGTCCGTGCAACAGTAGGGAAAGCATTGGACTTCAGAGAGGTAAAACATACTATTCCCACGCTAGTCCGTGCAACAGTAGGGAAAGCATTGGACTTCAGAGAGGTAAAACGTACTATTCCCACTCCAGTCCGTGCAACAGTAGGGAAAGCATTGGACTTCAGAGAGGTAAAACATACTATTCCCACTCCAGTCCGCTCCAGTCCGTGCAACAGTAGGGAAAGCATTGGACTTCAAAGAGGTAAAACTTACTATTCCCACGTCAGTCCGTGCAACAGTAGGGAAAGCATTGGACTTTAGAGAGGTAAAACGTACTATTCGCACGTCAGTCCGTACAACAGTAGGGAAAGCATTGGACTTCAGAGAGGTAAAACGTACTATTCCCACTCCAGTCCGCTCCAGTCCGTGCGACAGTAGGGAAAGCATTGGACTTCAGAGAAGTAAAACGTACTATTCCCACGTCAGTCCGTGCAACAGTAGGGAAAGCATTGGACTTCAAAGAGGTAAAACTTACTATTCCCACGTCAGTCTGTGCAACAGTAGGGAATGCATTGGACTTCAAAGAGGTAAAACTTACTATTCCCACGTCAGTCCGTGCAACAGTAGGGAAAGCATTGGACTTTAGAGAGGTAAAACGTACTATTCGCACGTCAGTCCGTACAACAGTAAGGAAAGCATTGGACTTCAGAGAGGTAAAACTTACTATTCCCACGTCAGTCCGTGCAACAGTAAGGAAAGCATTGGACTCCAGAGAGGTAAAACGTGCTATTCCCACTCCAGTCCGTGCAACAGTAGGGAAAGCATTGGACTTCAGAGAGGTAAAGCTTACTATTCCCACTTCAGTCCGTGCAACAGTAGGGAAAGCATTGGACTTCAGAGAGTTAAAACGTACTATTCCCACGTCAGTCCGTGCAACATTAGTTAAAGCATTGGACTTCAGAGAGGTAAAACTGACTATTCCCACTCCAGTCCGTGCAACAGTAGGGAAAGCATTGGACTTCAGAGAGGTAAAACTTACTATTCCCACGTCAGTCCGTGCAACAAAAGGGAACGCATTGGATGTCAGAGAGGTAAAACTTACTATTCCCTCGTCAGTCCGTGCAACAGTAGGGAAAGCACTGGACTTCAGAGAGGTAAAACTTACTATTCCCACCTCAGTCCGTGCAACAGTAGGGAAAGCACTGGACTTCAGAGAGGTAAAACTTACTATTCCCACGTCAGTCCGTGCAACAGTAGGGAAAGCATTCCACTTCAGAGAGGTAAAACTTACTATTCCCACTCCAGTCCGCTCCAGTCCGTGCAACAGTAGGGAAAGTACTTCTCTTCAAACACATAACATATATGAAACATACCCCTATTAATTTCTAATAAATATAAAATTCTTAATATGAAGTTTATTATTCAACCTAAAAAAATATATTTAAAAAAAACAGTTAAACAATTAACATTATTTAGTAATTTATTAATGATTAATTTGTTAGTAAACAATTTTTTAATTAATTATCAATTAAAAAATTGTCATTTATTTATTACTTAATTAACTTACCACACGATAACGCCACAAACCTACCAGCCCACACTTACAACATAACTAAAATAAATAAATGTAACACTAGTAACATAATTAATGGCCAATTAAATATTAATTAATAATTGAATAAATAAGTATTAATGAATTAATTAACAATTAACTTCCCACCCTATACCCTTTCAAATCCAGCAGCCTGCACCTAATATATAACTGAAAAATACAGTTATTACACAATTTACATAATTAATAATCAATTAAATAATTAATAAACAATTGTTAATTATTATTTAATTAACTTGCCACTCTATAGCCCTACAAACCCTACAGCTGGCACCCAATATATAATTTAAAAATATAATTATTACACAATTTACATATTTATTAATCAATTAAATAAATAATAATACATTAACAATTAATTCTACATCCCTGGAAACCTAGCAACCCGCTATAACAATTTAAATTACTATTAGCAAATAAATTCAAAACTTCTAAATCACTTCAAATTACAAATTATATTTCAAAATATTATTAACAATTATGAAAACAAGAATAACACAAAAAAGTAATATATAAACAAGCAGGAATAAAGGTTATTAAAAGACAATATTTTCTCAAGTATATTATGGAAAATGATATAACTTACTGAAAAAACGATATTCTTGACAACGATATTTCTGCATCACAATATTTTCGTAGCACAATATTTTTTTTTCTGTTATTTCTGCAACTCGATATTAATAATCCAATATTTTGTTCAAATACCATCTGTGGGAACACACCTTGAAATGTAGTATGGTGTGGTACCAGGACCCTATGTATCAATGGAGCAGCAGGTGCAGGTGCACCAGGGACAGGGTGAGGGGCTTGTTTTTTCGTCTCAAGCCGGGAGGGGGAGGGGGATGGGAACCATTTTGCTTGCTTTTATTGAGCCTACACCACCGGGTGGGATTTAATGTAGGCATAAGCTTTTAATAGTTCTGCATGTACACCTTCACCAGTTAATTCTTTTTTTATAGTGAAGTATCATCATGACCTCTGAGAGGCTGAAGGGTGGGTTAGGCAGGAGTGCGGGGGATGCTCGACAGGGAGAGGGTTGGGAGACCTCCCAGCCATCAGGGCACTGGATGACAGGGGCGCAGGCGAGGGTCTCTGTTAATGCACTTATGAAGCTTCCAGTGCTGATGAATGATTTAATAATTGCATTTAATCAGTAGGTTTGGCGCCCAAAGTGACCTCCAAGTTTCATCTGAGAGTTTGCACAGAGTCAAGTAAACAAACTAAAGAGAAGAGAGAAAAACTTTGAAAAAGGAACAGTTTGTGCTGAAAGAAACATAAACTGCAAACCTCTTTCTTTCTAAAGATCAAACTTCCGGTTCACTCCAGGGGTCACCGGGGTCTCTTCCCGCCAAGGGACACTGTTGTGCCAGGGGCCAGTGTCACCAGGATGATGACAGCAGTGTGACAGAAGTCTGAATTTATTTAACAGCGCTGGGAGTTGAGTCGAGGCTCGGGCTGTGTTTTTATTTAAATAATATATTATAATACTGTAGACTCGCAAGAAAGGAGGTCTCAGGGTGGTGTCTAATGAGACACACTGCTTCCTCGTCTGAGACGCACTTACTGACAGTCACCTTGCAGTAACCACCTCTCTGGGCATTAAAATGCAAATTACACCGGAGACAGAACACAAGCCGGTGACGGGATGGGACTTGTCAGGCAGTCATCTGATTTCTAAACATATACAAGTTTCATGTCTTGTCACATTAGATCCGCTTGAGAAGCTGCTGAACTCTTTGATATAACTGTGGCGTCAGCACAGAATACTTTTCTGGTACTTTGATGCTTAATGTCATCCATTTTGTGTCAGACACGCTGTGGTGTTATCTCTGCAGCTCCCTCTCTCGAGCACACCTTGAATATTGCCCATTACCGCTAATCTTCATTATTCTAAGGGGCTTATGTACACGCCCCGTGTGCCACTGGAGCGTCACTTTATTTTATGCTCGCTGGCGCAGAGTGCGGACCCATATTTACGATGCTGCGCAAAGCCACCCTGCGTGGCATTTCATGACCTCGTAGATATGGTGTAAGGCAACGCAGGGCAAGTCGATGCGTTGCCTCACACTGCATCAGGAAAGCGTGCCATAGGCGTTGCGGTGGGTGTTCCCACACAACGCGCATGGATTTTGACACATTCCTAGATTTCCAACATAGAGTAAATTTGATAATGCGTCAAAGTCGTGCGCCTCCCCAGGGGTGGCGTAACAAGGAGAAATCTATTTATTTCTCCTCGTTTTTCCTCTTTCTACAGGTGCTGCACACATAGGAAGAGGAAAACGCCTCTGTTGATTGTTTTTCAACAGGAAGGTGTTCCCTCCTGCACAAAAAAAATCATTCCTACAACATGGAGACCCTTAGGTGCCTGTGTTGGTGCAAGGCAGCCATTTGTACTCCAGCGCGGTGAAAGAAGACAGGAATGCACCGTATCTCATAGATAGGGCGCTTTCCTGCCCTTTTCTTTTGACGCAGGGCAGTGCAGCACAGCAAGAAGCCTTTTGCTGCTGCTCTGCACCAAAATGATGTAAATGAGGCCCCAAGTCCTTCTTGTCCTCGATTCAGTCATTAACTATGAAGAGTGCCACCAATCGCAAGACAGGACACAAAACAGGAAATGCTTTCTCTGGCCCCGCCCACCCTCAGCTGGGTGGTAGAGTAGAAGAGACCACCTCCAGCACATCCCGTAATCCAAAGCTCTCTTCTCAGGGAGAGCGGGCGACTTGTAATGATTAGGTCGAGGACGAGAAGGGATAAGAGTAATGCGCCCACGGTGCACTTTGATTTTTGGGGTTTTAGACTATGTTTAAATACTAACAAACTGAATACCTCGAAAAATGAAATCTCGGTTAGACCCACAATGATTCAAACTTATGCCCAGGGCCACTGAAATTATGCGATTCTGCAGCCGCTGCTTTTTTCCTGCATAATTATGGATTTGGCGGATGTGCGACATATTCCATCATCTGCTGCATAATCTGTAGATTTTAACAAAAAAAATGTTTCTAGCCCAAACGGATCAAAAGTTACAAAAAACTTTGTGGCGTATTTTCACGCAGTGGGAGGCCCTTTGCAAAGGTAAACTGGTCATCTTTCAGTTGCTTTTTTCTGAATTTGGTTGTTAAACTGGTACTAATGTAAAATATTTGCCCCAACAGTATTGCCATACATAAGGAAATTATAAATAAAAGTAATACTATCAAAACATATGCTGCACTATGTTGCATATTTTGCCTTTTCTTGCATAATTGAGTCAACCCGCCACATAATTTGGTGCTTCCCTGCCACATAATTCCAGTGGCCCTGCTTATACCCTTCTCATTAAATGTGAATGTTTACAGGAGACAGTTATCAACAGAACCACATAAGAACTTCTGAGCTGCAGGTTACAAAAGGGCCTCTGCTGACGTGCTGGCATACTCCAGGCTATGCACATGGCTTTTGAATACATTAATGGTATGTTACATGCAGTGCAGTTCTATTCTACAGCAACATTAGCCCTCGGAAACCTTTGTGATATGTCAGTCCTGTGGCCGGCTTGTATTTAGATCTCTGCAGCAGGTGCTTTAACACCGTGAGCTAGATTGCCAATGCTATACGCTGAAGTAGCCGCCTCTAAGTTACAGATTTGAATCGTGTTGTGATTAACTTTGGATTGTACTTTGAGCAAAGACACCAACCACATGGACAGATTTACAGTTTTGCTGCAAGAATCTGTTCAAAGTCAGAAGAGAATACAATATTTTTTTTAAAGATTTGTTCAGTGCATTGCTTGGTAGAGATAGTTGGGAGGGACAATGTGAACAATTGTGACTCCTCTCTTTCCTGAGCTGTCTAGAGTGGAGTGGAAAACATGGATGAGGGGTTAGAGAAGCAACCGTTTCCAAGGATAGCGTATCTCAGGGTACCAAGAGTGTGAATGTGACAACCGAAGTGCTCCCGCAGCAGTGGCGAGTAGGGACAGTGCTCCTGCAGCTGTGGCGAGTAGGGACAGTGCTCCAGCAGCAGGGTGTGTAGGGACAGTGCTCCTGCAGTTGTGGCGAGTAGGGACAGTGCTCCTGAAGCTGTGGCGAGTAGGGATAGTGCTCCTGCAGCTGTGGTGGGTAGGGACAGTGCTTCGGCAGCAGTGCTTAGTAGGGACAGCGCTCCTGCAGCTGTGGTGAGTAGGGGCAGTGCTCCTGCAGCTGTGGCGAGTAGGGACAGTGTTCCTGCAGCTGTGGCGAGTAGGGCCAGGGCTCCTGCAGCTGTGGTGGGTAGGGACGACAGTGCTTCTGCAGCTGTGGTGTTGGTGGACAGTGCTCCTGCAACTGTGGTAGGTAGGGACGACAGTGCTTCTGCAGCTGTGGTGTTGGTGGACAGTGCTCCTGCAGCTTTGGTGGGTAGGGACAGTGCTCCTGCAGTTGCGGTGGGTAGGGACAGTGCTCCCGCAGCAGTGGTGTGTAGGGACAGTGCTCCTGCAGTTGTGGCGAGTAGGGACAGTGCTCCTGCAGCTGTGGCGAGTAGGGACAGTGCTCCAGCAGCAGTGGTGTGTAGGGACAGTGCTCCTGCAGTTGTGGCGAGTAGGGACAGTGCTCCTGCAGCTGTGGCGAGTAGGGACAGTGCTTCTGCAGCTGTGGTGGGTAGGGACAGTGCTTCTGCAGCAGTGCTTAGTAGGGACAGCGCTCCTCCAGCTGTGGTGAGTAGGGACAGTGCTCTTGCAGCTGTGGCGAGTAGGGACAGTGCTCCTGCAGCTGTGGTGGGTAAGGATAGTGCTTCTGCAGATGTGGTGTTGGTGGACAGTGCTCCTGCAGCTGTGGTGGGTAGGGACAGTGCTTCTGCAGCTGTGGTGTTGGTGGACAGTGCTCCTTCAGCTGCAGTGAGGAGGGACAGTGCTCCTGCAGCTGCGGTGGGTAGAGCCAGAGCTCCTGCAGATGTGCTGAGTAGGGACAGTGCTCTTGCAACTCTGGTGGGTAGGAACAGTGATCCTGCAGAGGGGGTGAGGAGGGAGAGTGCTCCTGCAGCTGTGGTGAGGACGGACAGTGCTCCTGCAACTGTTGTGGGTATGGACAGTGCTCCTGCAGCAGGGGTGAGTAGGGACAGTGCTCCTGAAGCAGTGGTGAGTAGGGGCAGTGCTTCCGTAGCTGTGATGAGTAGGGGCAGTGCGCCTGCAGCTGTGGTGGGTAGCGACAGTGCTCCTGCAGCAGTGGTGGTTAGGGACAGTGCTCCTCCAGCAGTGGTGGGTAGGGACAGTGCTCCTGCAGCTGTGCTGGGTAGGTACAGTGCTCGGGTAGCTGTGGTGAGTAGGGGCAGTGCGCCTGCAGCTGTGGTGGGTAGGGACAGTGCTTCTGCAGCAGTGCTTAGTAGGGACAGCGCTCCTCCAGCTGTGGTGAGTAGGGACAGTGCTCTTGCAGCTGTGGCGAGTAGGGACAGTGCTCCTGCAGCTGTGGTGGGTAAGGATAGTGCTTCTGCAGATGTGGTGTTGGTGGACAGTGCTCCTGCAGCTGTGGTGGGTAGGGACAGTGCTTCTGCAGCTGTGGTGTTGGTGGACAGTGCTCCTTCAGCTGCAGTGAGGAGGGACAGTGCTCCTGCAGCTGCGGTGGGTAGAGCCAGAGCTCCTGCAGATGTGCTGAGTAGGGACAGTGCTCTTGCAACTCTGGTGGGTAGGAACAGTGATCCTGCAGAGGGGGTGAGGAGGGAGAGTGCTCCTGCAGCTGTGGTGAGGACGGACAGTGCTCCTGCAACTGTTGTGGGTATGGACAGTGCTCCTGCAGCAGGGGTGAGTAGGGACAGTGCTCCTGAAGCAGTGGTGAGTAGGGGCAGTGCTTCCGTAGCTGTGATGAGTAGGGGCAGTGCGCCTGCAGCTGTGGTGGGTAGCGACAGTGCTCCTGCAGCAGTGGTGGTTAGGGACAGTGCTCCTCCAGCAGTGGTGGGTAGGGACAGTGCTCCTGCAGCTGTGCTGGGTAGGTACAGTGCTCGGGTAGCTGTGGTGAGTAGGGGCAGTGCGCCTGCAGCTGTGGTGGGTAGCGACAGTGCGCCTGCAGCTGTGGTGGGTAGCGACAGTGCTCCTGCAGCTGTGGTGGGTAGGGACAGTGCTCCTGCAGAAGGGGTGAGTAGGGGCAGTGCTCCTGCAGCTGTGGTGAGTAGGGACAGTGCTCCTGCAGCTGTGGTGAGTAGAGACAGTGCTCCTGAAGCAGTGGTGAGTAGGGACAGTCCTCCCGCAGCAGTGGTGAGTAGGGATAGTGCTGCCGCAGCTGTGGTGAGGAGGGACAGTGCTTCTGCAGCTGTGGTGTATAGGGACAGTGCTCCTGAAGCCGTGGTGAGTAGGGACAGTGCTCCCGCGACTGTGGTGAGTAGGGGCAGTGCGCCTGCAGCTGTGGTGGGTAGCGACAGTGCTCCTGCAGCTGTGGTGGGTAGGGACAGTACTCCTGCAGAAGGTGTGAGTAGGGACAGTGCTCCTGCAGGTGTGGTGAGCAGGGACAGTGCTCCAGCAGCTGTGATGAGTAGGGACAGTGCTTCTGCAGCTGTGGTGGGTAGCGACAGTGCTCCTGCAGTTCTGGTGGGTAGGGACAGTGCTCCTGCAGAAGGGGTGAGTTGGGGCAGTGCTCCTGCAGCTGTGGTGGGTAGGGACAGTGCTCCCGCAGCAGTAGTGAGTAGGGACAGTGCTCCTGCAGGTGTGGTGGGTAGGGACAGTGCTCTTGCAGAGGGGTGAGTAGGGACAGTGCTCCTGAAGCTGTGGTGAGTAGGGGCAGTGCGCCTGCAGCTGTGGTGGGTGCAGTGCTCTACAAATCTGATTGATTGATTGACATATGTGCATCATAGCGCTTTTAATTTCTTTATTTTCAGCTACATTGCACATGAGCTGCGCTGCGCTGTGCAAAATGCATCCTTGCGTCCATTTGTATCCAAGGGGGCATTTTTGCACTAGGAAATAGTGTTAAATACAGAATTACTCTTCTCGCGTAATCCCGCGTAATCTAGCAGAGTTCATAGGTAATTCTGCGTGATTATGCTACACCGAATTATGTAATTTACCCCCACATCTAGAACCAACATACAAAGGGAGAAAGAGAAACCACACATCATGGCCAATGAGAAGCAAGGAAATAAGAGTGAGGATGAAGCCAACCAATGGTATGTAATGGGCGGGCTATAAGCCATTTTTAGAATTTTTATTTTCTTGAAGAAAAAAAAATTAGTCTCAGGTGACAGCACATGCGTGCTGTCTCAGACGAGACCTAAAAATGGGGGTGGGGGCATGGGTACATAGCACATAATGGCCTAGAATTAATGCACTATATAAGAAGCATAATGAACAATGGAAGTCTATCAGAGAATAAGCAAGGTGGGTGGAGAGTGTCTTTAAGTGCTGAGATCTCATCTTTTGCTGACTCTCAGCTTGATCTTGGACAAATCAAGTGGTAGATCTGTTTATTAGGAACAACCTAAGGAATAGCTCTGCTGTCGTGGTCCTCAAACTGTCCAATCGGTAAAGCCTGCGAGATACTCTGCAATCTGACACCGAGCTTGTGAGACAACTCTGCTTTCTGAATGAAACATTGGCTTTTACATTGGCCCTACATGAGAGGTAGCTCTGCTGGCTGAGTTCACAACCTATAAACCGAGTATGTCCAAATGGAAATGTTGCCGAGAGAAAGCTTTGCCAGCTGAAAAGCTAAAAACGTCTGGAGCAGCTGTGTGATCTGCGACTCTATTCGGATGTCCTGCCGGCCTGTGTCCTTAGGCGCTGCTGTGGCTTTACAATGAAAGGTTCGAGCCTATAACGGATGTGATCCTTAAAGAAATCTGTCTAAAAGCTAGTGGAACCTGAGAGATAGCTCTGCTGTCTAAATGTAATGTGTGTAAGACGATGTTGCCTGAGGGGTAACTCTGCTGTCTAAATCTAATGCATGTAAGATCAGTGTTAACTGAAAGATAGGTCCGCTGTATAAAGGGCATGCATGTGAGGCCTGTGTTAAAGGATGGATAGCTCTGCTGTCTAAAGGCCATGCAAGTAAGGCATGTGTTAAAAGTAGGATAGCTCTGCTTTCTAAAGGCCAGACCTATTACAAACCTCCCTCTCCTGGCCAAAGCCATTGATAAATGTGTGCTGGCACAACTCAACAACCACAATAAAAAATTCAGCCTCCATGACGCCTTCCAATCTGGGTTCAGGAAGGGCTGCAGCCCAGAGACTGCTACACTGAACATCACAGACGACCTACGCAGATCTCTGGACAAAGGCCAGACCTGCCTCCTTGTCCTCCTGGACCTCTCGGCTGCATTTGATGCTGTCAATCATGATATCATTGTTAAACACCCTATTGCAACGTGCAGGCATCAGTGGCGCGGTCCTTCAGTGGTTTGCTTCCTTCCTGAACCAATGCTCACAGCTAATCAAACTAAACAAATGTGTGACAGAATATCGACGGACAGAAAATTGACCTGCAAAAATATCGACACAGAAATATAGAAGTCAAAAATATCGAAGTCCAATCTACATAAAGGTAAGTACAAAAATATCGAAAAATATATATAATTGTCAAAAATATCGAAGTTAAAAATATCGTTTTTTTAATGTTTTAATAATAATGTAAAATTAAGTAAATAATACATATAATTAAAACAAATATAGTTAAAAATATTAAAAGATATTTAAAAATAATAACTTAGGGGCCCATTACGATGGCGGGCGGAAGCACAACCGCCGTGCTGGCGGATGCAAAAACCACCAGTTACCGCCGGCACGCAGCAGTCCACACGCCCGCCCAATTACGATGCGAAAAGCAGGCCAAACACCGCCGGCAAGCCAGCAACACCGTCCGCCATCAAAGTGCGCCCGCACACGTAGCGGCGCAGCCCAACTGACACACACCGTCCGACGAAACACGTCCCGCCCGGCGCATAAATTACGATGCCGCAAACAAACGGCTCCCACGGCCAAGAGACACCGCACGTGAAAGAGAGGCGGAAACACGGACGCAGAGCACGGACAACGAATAAGCGGCACCCCGGGCATGAATCCAGCACTGCAGGCCCTTCCCATGCTTCTGCTGATGCACCACCAAGGACGCAACGTACCGCGGAGACGCAGGTAGGCACACACACAACAAGTGCACGCAAACAGCGCACACAGTGCAAGGGCGGAAAAAGCGGACAACCCCCACCAGCGCGTGCACACTACACATCCACCATTGCATCCACATATGACACACAGGCCAAATCCTAACATCGCAGAACACATGTGTACACACCACCTGGGACTAGGAACCAACCACCCCGTCACGGCCCCAAAGCGCCGATGACGCCGCCACACATGCGCACAACGCAGAGGCCAACCGCAGCGCCATGCATGCGTCGCACAGGGACACAACCAAGCAGCACACACACCAGCCCCACCCCGAACGCACATGACACGTGACAGGCCGGCCACAGACATGTCCCCAACGCCCAATTCACGGACAACACCCAACGCCACACAACCGACGCACACATGTCAGTGAAGTCACGCAACAGCAGGACACACCCCAGTGTAACAAACATGGCGAAGCACACAGCGGCGGCAACACCAACTAGGAGAAGCAGGGCCCCTTCGGGAAGAGGAACGCCAGTACCACACTGAAAAACCCATACCACCCTGCACATATGAACAAGACACATGAAACGGAACACCAAAGAGCCCGGTGACCGACAACAGGTGGCCCAAGAATTACATCCACACACAAGGCCCAACGCAGAGCGGAAAGGCAGCCTGCCGCCCACACAAGGGAGAGCAGACAGCACTGAATGACCTTCCATTCCAACACCGAAACCACAGCCCTACGACAGAAGCCGGTGAATACAGCCATTGTCCAAGAATAGACCAACACAGGCATGCCGAGGAGACCGACCACAGGGCAGATAGCGCATATCACAGAAGCACACAACGGACGGGGAAGAAAGAAGAAAACACTCCCCCATGTCGGCCACATGCAAGTTAATTGGAAGGAGTCACACAGCACCGACCTTGAACTGTCTGAGAAGCATGTGGGAAGAGGGCCCGTGTCCTCCAAACAAGCCAACAGAACACAAGTCCTGTCTCCCCACGACTACACAGAGCTCACAGCAACCCCGGAGCGTGCACATTGCAGACTGCACACACAGCCGGAGCACGCCACCTCTACGAACCGCTGCGAAATGGCAACCGCAACACACCTACCCAACTACGCCGAAGAGCTCAAGCTGTACCAAACCAACACGATACATACATTGGGATGCGATCTCCTGTCCCTGCTGAACGTAAGTTACCGACTGACTTACCGCATCACATTGTTCAGCTGCGTCATGCCCGTCTTCTACTGTCGGAGGTGTCCCTACCAGCATCCCGTCGAGATATGCCTCTCCAACCCGGCATGTCTGAAGGCGGACCTGCTACCACTACTCCTCCCTCTGGACGCACACGACAGGGCCTGCTCTGCCTATGGGGGCATGGCGTATGTGGCCAACATCGCACGCGCACTGAAATGGAACCACTGTGCCTCCACACGACGGATCATCGAGAACAGCTACATCGAATGTCACCCAGCATGCCCCATCATGGTCCTCCAAGGGACAACCTACGAACAACACCTTGACAGCCACCATCCGCTTCATTGGCTGGCAAACATGTACACCACCAATGACATGGAAGCCCTGCTGGACGGCATCGCATACCTGACAACCTGTAAATACGTCGGACCACAACGCAGGTTCCCCGAGTGACCTATGAAGTCCAACCCCGCACCCATGCTCAGCTTCCGCACGGACTGGCCAGTCACCACCACAACAGCCATACCAAACGACCGGCAACTGTAACCACACCATCAACGACATCGCCATGACATCGGATATGACCGGGACATGCACACTGTTCCCCATCACATCCAGGAACACCGCATGCATCGTGGGAGGCAGTGGCATGGGCTCTGTGCATCGCACCCACATGGACGGAACTGCACGAACAACCAGGACACGACATGGATCCAGCGCACATGGACACACACACCGCTCAGTGGACATGAATAGGTCGCCTGGAGTCTGTGGGTGCTGCACCCCTCCCACCCCCGCCCCGGGAATCCCATACCAGGACCTTTGCATGGACGACAAGTGCATACAACAACAACACGACCCCAGTGACTGTGACATGTCCAGTAACCACCACAGTGCAACAACAAGTGGCACGCCGCTGCATGCACGCAAGCACATGCCCTGATGTCATCTCACATGCACGCGTGCATGAGGAACAACCGCAGCAAACCTGTCACATGGAACTGAGATGGACTGTGCCCATGATGCCGAGCGGTCTGGTAGGCTACATGTATACCGTCTGTGTCAAAGTCCGCAGCTCCGCAGCTATACGTAAATGTACATTAGCACAGCCTTGGCCAAGCAGATGTAACCCCACACCCTATCCCATTTGTAATCATGCTCAGTATATCCTCAACATGTATTCCGCTGCCAGTAGTGTCCACTATACTGCATCACAGAGGACAGAAGACTCAATATAATGTCTGAAACCAAAACTGTCTCCGCTGACTCATTTCACAAGTACGAATGAGAGAGGATGAGAGTATGTGAAGTACACGGCAGTCGTGACATGACCATGTAGTCCACTGGTATTGGATGTCAACGCAAATGAGTAGCACTACTGTGGAAGACACACATGTGTCGTGTGAAGTCGTATGGACGCAGTGCTCAGGTGGGTGGGTGCGACGGGTAGATGCGCACATGCCAAGTTGGAGCACGCCGTGTTGGGAGGGGTCATGAACAGTACACCACCGCTTCCCTGGGCATTGTGAGAGGACACCTGTCGGGGGAGTGAACACGTGTGTGCACAGCAGCCGGGCACACGTACAAAGCGGTACCAGGCGCACCTCAGCCCACCCTCTGTGGACAAGCTGGATCCTGTTGTGCGCCCGCCATGCCCCTTGACAAGGCACACACAGCCCCAGTCGACCAGGTGTAACCCCAACATAGTCAATCCGCACAGGCGATACAGGGCACGGGATGGCAGTGGAGCATGGTGTGTGAGAGGTCTCCTCGCGCTCCTCCTGGTCATATCACGCAGGCAATAGAACCTCAACGTCTAGCATGGCACAAGTCAAATGGAAGTGTAGGGGGACGCACCACAGCACGAGCAGCACTGACGTCACGGGAGGTGGCTCGCACCATCCCATCCATTGCCCATCATACCAACCACGCCACATGCCATTGCGACTAAGTGCAAGCGCGTGCGCCACCACCCCCGAGCCCTCCCCAGAGAGGCCAAAGAGTGAATGTGTGGGCCATCAGCCACAGACGGACGCGGCCTGGCCGCAAGGGCAGCCACAGCCACTGGGTGTCGCAGGTGGCGGATCCGGAAGGCGAAGACTGTGATGCATAGTCCATGCAGGCCGGGTCTCCATTTGGGGCACCACGCAGGTGGACGGCGTCCCGCCACACATCATACCCTGAGACAGCCCACTCGTGCAACTGGACCCACACATACACTCCTTGCCCTCTCTGGTGCGAGCTTGGGGCTGCCTGTGCAAGCGCTAGCCTCGCAGGTGAGCATGCATATTGGGGGGCGAGGGGAGGACATGAGGGCTGGGGCGAAGATGACTGTATCACTGTCAGTTAGTACAAGGGATGACCCAGATGTGGAAAGGAAGAGACGTGTCCCGTGTGTACTGCAACTAGTCGCCAATCCAACTACCCCCCATGTCCGGAATGTAAGCCCGCACCTAGGCCCGCCCATCCGCCACATCGAACATACCACCAGCACGACAACCTTCCCATTCGAAACACTGACTGGGGGTGGCGACCAGTGAACAATCATGTGTAGCCTACCCACGCGTACATGTGGGCCCTCCATGATCCATGTCACCTGCGGCAAAGACATGACATGCGCAATGAGGGAAGTGAGGAGAGCTGTCCGCCCCACGCGCAGAAGGTGCATCAGCTCCACAGACCCAGCAGCGAGTCCAGCAGGGGTCACATGTGCAGGGGCAGCTGTGCCTGGTGTGAAGGCACATGCATATAGACAGCACATCGACCAATGTGTAGTCTGCCCACATCCACAGTCCATCATCATGCGGACATAGGAATTGAACACAGGGCAACACATCTTAGTTGGTGCACCCACCGTGACCAACAATGCGCAATCATCGACGTACCCGCCCTGTGCATGGCCCCCCACCCAACGGAGGCACATCCAGTGCCACCATCCCACACACACAAGCCTTCCACGGAACATGCTGTGTCCAATGGTCAGTACAGAGTCAGCGCCCATCTGGTGGATCCTGAACAGGAGACACATGCACACACATGCCAGCTCCCACTATGTACGTCTGCCACCTGGCACGTGCAATGTAACCTCTCACCTGTGACGTGTGACTGCAAGCACACAGCCGTCTTGGCATGGGGCTGTCAATGTGGACACCAGTCAATGTTTCGGGAGCTGTGATCCGTACAGTGCTGTACATAGGGTGCAGTGCTGACACCTACTACTGTCTCATATCCCCTCGTGCCACAGGTCCCACTTGTATTGGCCGCTCAGCCCGTGCCCACATCGTCGTCGTCGTGTGCCATACTCATCCAGCCTCGGAAGCAGTTCCATGCTCAGCAGACACTCATGTTGCCGTGGCGTTGCCGCTTGACGAATATGCAGTCAGTCCCCATCAGCACGCCCCGCAAGTCATTGGGGCCTAGATCCCCATGTGCATGCACATGGCAGTGGTATGTCTCACTTGCCATTGCCATTGTTGGGAGACCTGTGTAAGTGTATTGTGGCCGTGCCGTCCCAGCTTGACAGCTGGGCTGTGGCTCATGTGCTTGCTCAGTCATGTCAGTGATGTGTATGCGAAATTGCTATGTGCCGTGTTGCTTTGACATGTGTCCTCTGCCATTTAACCCAGGCGGAGACCGAACATTGACCGCCCATACCAATTGCTGGCGGACATGGACGATACAGAGGTAATCAGGAAGTTTCGGCTGGACAGGCCAACTCTGCATCGACTGTGTGCCATGTTAGAGCCCCATCTCCGTCCCCGCAGGGTGTATCCGACTGCTGTCACCCCCACGGCTAAGGTGATGGCCGCCATGCATTTCTTCGCCACTGGGTCATTCCAGCACACAGTGGGCAGTGGAGGAGGGATGTCCCAGCCCATGTTCAGCAAGGTGCTGAGGGATGTACTGGCAGCCATGATGCTGTACCGGAACAGGTACATCAGATTCCCCAGGGCTCGTGAATTGGCGGCAGTGAAGGGTGCATTCTATGCCCTTGGCAGAATCCCACACGTTGTGGGAGCCATTGACTGCACTCATGTTGGCCTTGTTCCACCACAGGCCACTGAGCACCTGTACCGCAACAGGAAGCACACGCACTCCCTGAATGTGCAAGTGGTGTGCCTTGCGGACATGGTGATCACCCACGTGCGTGCCAAGTTTCCAGGCTCGGCCCATGACGCACACATAATGCGCAACAGCATCTTGCCACGACTGATGGCCAATCTGCAACAGGATCGTGGCTGTATTGTCGGTGAGTATGGGGAGTGGTGTAGCGTGCTGGTTGTGCGATGCTGTCCCCTGTCCAGTTGGAATAGCAACGGTTCTCTGTGTCCCTCACACCCAGGTGACTCTGCGTATCCGAATGGGGCATGGCTGCTCAGTCCATTGAGGAATCCTCGCACCCCAGCAGACGATCGATACAATGAGGCACATGGGAGGACCAGACGTGTGGTCGAGCGTACCTTTGGCCTCCTCAAGTCCAGGTTCAGGTGCCTGGACCGCACCGAGGGTGCACTGGCGTACTCCCCACAGAAGGTGTGCCAGATAGTGGTGGCGTGCTGCATGCTGCACAATCTGGCCATTCGGAAGCAGATCCCCCTCATTGTGGATGACGGAGATCAACCAGGGCCCCAGCCCGCAGACCAGGACAGCTCGAGTGAGGTGGACAGCGGAGAGGAGGAAGCTGGGAATGTGCGCCAGCAGCTCATCGCCCGCTACTTCACTTGACGGTGAGTGTCCATGTACGACGGATGATGTGTCTGTATCTATGCAGGTGTGTGTGTGCTGTGTCAGGGTGGCCGTATGTTCACTGCGTGCAGTGTGTCAACGCTCCATGGCCAGGGTAGTATGCCACTGTTGGTGACTGTGGCATTGTGCCCTATTGCTCTGTGCGATGTGTGTACATTGCTTGTAGTTGTTGACATGTACTGTGTGATGGGTGTGCTCCTGTTCTGTCTCCCACCCCTAGGTCCCTACAGGCCCTCCGGATTCCATTGCCATGCCACGCATCAGGTGCCCTTCCGCCCAAGGTGGCCGTTGTATTCCGTACAAATAAAACACAGGGCACAAACAGCAGTTAGTGAAAAAGGTGCATTTATTACGAACTGTGACATGTGATTGTGTGTAAGGTGATGACAAAAGTGGTGCGTGCAGTGACAATGAGCTGTCGGTCATGGCTGCGTGATGATCAGGGTGTACCCACTGGTTCTATGTCCATAGTCCAACACACACATGCCATCCAGCTGGCTGTGTGGAGTGGGATCGTAGAGCAAGTCAATGCAGTGGCTGGTCAAGGAAGGCTGGCGGAAGGCTGGCTGGCTGCCTCACTTGCGACTGGAGCGTGCGAAGTCCTCCCGGGAGATCTGTTTCCTCTTCGGACGGCCCCTTCCACGTTTGGGAGGGGGTGTGTGGTGGCGACCTGCTGGTGGTGGGTGAGGTGTGCTCACTGGCTGTGGACGCAGGGGAAGTGGACACTGCTGGCCGACCCTGCGCCCTAGCAGGTGGTGGCGGAGGTGGTGTTGCTGGCCTTGCCTGTGACCCCACCGCCACCACCAGCTGGCCCATGAGGTCCACGAGTTGGTCCATACGGGACACGAATTGGCCCATATGGGCGTCCATGGACCTCAGCACCCCCAGCACCTCCCGCGTGTCAGTAGCAGACCTGGCCCATTGTCCTTGGGCCTCTTCATAGGCCCCAAGGACTCTGGCCATTTGAGGCAGGGCATGGCTCCCAGGGGAGGCTGGCGTTTCCCTGACCCTGCTCCTCCTACCAGTCCTGCTGCCACCGGCCTGCCCACTAGCCACATTGCTCACCACGGTCCTCGCTGTGGCTCCCAGGGTGGATCCAGTCGGCCGGGCCACCACCTGCGCTGGGGCTGGTGCCAGCGAAGACGTGGTGGTGGTGGAGGCGGTGGTGGTCGGTGCGGCGATGGTGGCGGTTGCGGCAGTGGTAGTGGCCGCAATGACCGTGGGTGTGGCCGCAACGACAGTGGCAGCAGGGGACTGGGACTGTTCAGCATCCCTGGATGATGGGTTGGTGGGTAGGAGGGGTCCTGGGGAGCGGCTGGGCCCTGCCACGCCAGATGGGCCAGCTTGGTGGTCCGTGTCCGAAGAGGTGGACAGATCCTCCAGATCCGTGTGTCCTCGTTGGGGGCTTGTAGGCTGGCTGTGCTGGCTGCTGTCTCCATCCCCAGCGTCCAGCAGTTCGTCACCTGTGGAGAGAATGAGATTTGTTATTGTGTTGCACCTGGCGAAGTATGTATTAGTCGTCTGACATTGGCAGTTCGTGCAATCTCGTACATGGGTTTCCCGGAGGCGAGTGTGTGGCTGTGGCATCTGTAGTTGTGTGTGCTAGGCAATGGGACTGTGTGCTGTGCACATGTGGCATGGGACGGATTGGCCATGCCGATGGGTGTGTTGCTTTGCCCCTACTCATTGTGACTCTGGTGTATGCGGGCTCCTGGCACATCCTGGGTCTGGTTTGTACTTTGCTTTTGGGGTTCAAATGGAACGCTTAGGAACGCATATGGCAACATGGGGGCCATGCCCCAGATTCGCATTTGGGAGGGGATATGCTTTTGGGGTTCAAATGGAACGCTTAGGAACGCATATGGCAACATGGGGGCCATGCCCCAGATTCGCATTTGGGATGGAATATGCTTTTGGGGTTCAAATGGAACGCTTAGGAACGCATATGGCAACATGGGGGCCATGCCCCAGATTCGCATTTGGGATGGAATATGCTTTTGGGGTTCAAATGGAACGCTTAGGAACGCATATGGCAACATGGGGGCCATGCCCCAGATTCGCATTTGGGAGGGGATATGCTTTTGGGGTTCAAATGGAACGCTTAGGAACGCATATGGCAACATGGGGGCCATGCCCCAGATTCGCATTTGGGAGGGGATATGCTTTTGGGGTTCAAATGGAACGCTTAGGAACGCATATGGCAACATGGGGGCCATGCCCCAGATTCGTATTTGGGAGGGGATATGCTTTTGGGGTTCAAATGGAACGCTTAGGAACGCATATGGCAACATGGGGGCCATGCCCCAGATTCGCATTTGGGAGGGGATATGCTTTTGGGGTACATGCTGTGAGCCATGGGTGCCGAACGTGACATGTGTTGTGGCAGCATGACAGTGCATGGTCTGAGGTGTGTGCATGCCTGACATGCCCTGCATATTTGCTGTCTGTTGTGGTTACTGGACATGGCATTGGACGCATCGTTATGAGTGAGTGATAGTTGTGTGCCAGCCAACGTATTGCAGTTGTCCCATCTCCTTGGTGTGCGTGCTGCCCTGTGCCATGTGCATCACTGCAGTGCTCGGGGGGGTGTGGCCCATGTTGTGTGTTGTTGCTCACAGTGTGTCGTGCGCTTAATTGACTTCTGGCACATGGTTGGTCATGGGCATGTGTCTTAGCGTGACTGCTGTATGTGTGGCAGCTGTGCGGATGACATGCCTTTCATGTGACTGGGGCTGACGGATGGGATGGATGGTATGTTGTATGTGCATGGTGTGTCTGTGAGTTTGATGGGTTCAGTGGTGTTCGTGTGCATTTCTGTTGTTCCGCTCTGTTGCGTCTAGTGTTGTTTGTCTTACATAGGCGTAGTTGTGGGGTGTGGGGTTGACAGGCAGTGGGGGCTACATGGACAGGACTTCAATGGTGTTTCGGTTGTGTGTGATGAGTTGCACAGTGGCTGCCGTGTGGGACTATATTCAGTGTGGCTTGTGCATGCAGACGTGGCTCCTTGGGTGTTGCTATGTCTGTGATGGGTCATGTGGGGTGTGAGTCTGCTGTTCATGTCCGTGTGCACATTGTTCACTTGTTCGTGACGGTGGGCGGTGCTGCGTGTCCGTGTGCTACGAGACATGTCCCATGTGTTGGTGGTGTTATGGTCCTCATGCCTCCAGTAATCCAGCCCTGTCCAGTTTCCCACCTGCAAGTTGTTCGTGCGTGCACTGTACTGGATGCCACATGGCTCTAAGCGGGGGTGCTCCATGTTGCAGGTCTGTGGGGGTGGGGGGGTGTAGTGGGTCGTGGGGGTGGCTGTACACCCACTGACACCGATTGCTGTGGACCGTGATGTCTGCCTTTCGGCTGTCGTTGTGCACTGCGGTGGCTGACACGTGGCTGTGGGGTGTGGGGGATGCTCCTCCTTGCTGTGCTGTGGGACTGGGGCCTGGTGTGTGTTGTACTTGGGCTGTCCACCGTCCCACCCACTGCACTTTGTGTTCCTGCCACTTACCTGTTACTTGTCGGTTAGTGCAGCTGTGGCGGACACATGGGTGTGGTGGGTGCTCGTTGTGGCGCTTCTGGCATATTTGGGGACCTGTTGGTGGTTACGTGGCTGGCTTAGTGTACACATGTCCCCACGCATCTTACAGTTGTTCGGTTTGGGCTGTGTGTGGTAGTGTCTGTTGCATGTGTGTGTGATGTGTTGTGTATTGTGTGCTGGACATGGGGGTGTTTGTCCCTGGGAGCTGTGGCATGGTAGTTGCGCATGTGAGTACATAGCGGTGTGCTGGTATACATTAGTTTGTACTTACCAGCCTCCACTCCCCCTGCTAATCCGGCGAGGATCTCCGGATGGATTACGACTCGCACCTTCTCCTCCCACGCTTTGAAGGTCTTAAAGAGCGCGGGATTCCCTCCGCCAGTGACGGCAGCCAGCTCTCTGTTTTTGCCCTCCTTCTTCTTGACCAGGCTCTTTACGTCATTCCAACGTTTGTTTATCTCGGTTCTGTTCCTGGGCAGGGTCCCGACTGCATTGACCTGGTCTACGATCCGGGTCCACATTCTGTTTCTGGTGGCTAGTGGTGTGTGCTGGACCATGTTCCCATAGATTTGTGGGTACACCTTGATGATCTCGTCGACCATGACCGTCAGCTCCATGGGCGTGAACTTGGGCATCCTTTGTGGTGCCATGGTGTTTGTGGTGCTGGTGCGGTGTGTGTTGTGTAATGTGCAGGGGGTTTGTGGTGCCGGTGTTTGGTGGTGGTGGTGGTGGTTGTGATGTGTGCGTTTCTGTGGTGTGCTGCTGTCCTTGCTGTGTCACTGTGTCCTCTCCTCTCCTCTCTGGTTTGCAATGTAGCAAGGGGTTGTGGTCTGTGGGAGTGCTGCTTTTGTACTCACCTATGTGGGTGTGTCCTCATGGTCTGTTGTTTTCAGGTGTGTTGTGTCTGGGGTTCTGGCCTTTGTATTTTTTGTTTGTCCGGGGGGTGTTTTCGGGATGTGTACTGTGCTTGTGTATTTGTGTGTGCCTTGCTGTGTGGACTTGTTGGCCATGTTGTGTGCTATTGGTTTTGTGTGCGGATGGTTTCTGTGCAGGTACGTGGGCGCCATGGCTTCTGCCGTGTCGATTCTCATCGGCGTTGTTTGCGCTGGCGGGCGG